>JARYHS010013631.1:111375340-111797298 GCA_031002005.1 Vandiemenella viatica | reverse complement strand
TTATCAAAACTGGTACTCCTCTGATTAACAGTACTCAAGTATAAAGAAATGGGATTCAGGGACCCCAAAAAATCTTAAAGGAAGGGGAGACAGCATTTTGGGTCACATTTTCAAACAAGACATTAGTTTGTTTTGTGGGTTCTTTCTGCCTTGCAACTAAACAAAATGCTTTTGATGGCATACGCGTTTCGCCTTTATTCAAGGCATCATCAGTGCCCTAGATAAACATATATACACATATATATACAATGCTGTTGTTTGATTTTTGTACAGTTTTCTAAAAAAGTATTAAGTGGGTACTTACAGTTTTTATATTCATTAACACGCACAAGTTCGTGTTTCCATACCAGCTACTCTTTTTGCACTATAACAAGTTTTGTAGGCTGCATTTTGGTAATTTCACCGGCCACGAACTTTGTTGTTGTTGACATCGAAAAGTCGTGAGCCAAAGATTATGTGTTGTGTAACTATTTGTTATTTTGAATCTGCGGTCATTAGCTGTGTGTATTTTGTGGCGGTATGTTTGATTATAGGATATGTGTTATTTATTCCTGTTTTAATGTTTTGAACAAGGTTTGGTTCGTTAGGTGTATGTATTCGTTCATAACTTTTTTACCATTATTGATTGCTTTTTGTATTTGCAGGTTTTCCTGAATTGTCAGCATATTTTTGTTGTGATTATTAATCTTTAGTATTTGCATATCTGTCTGTATATTAGTGTGTGAATGATTGTGTTGTAACAAGTGTTCGGCGAATGTTGAGTGGTTGGTACATCTGAGGGCTCTCAGGTGTTCCTTGTATCTGGTCTCAAATTTTCTAGCTGTTTGTCCTATGTATACAGTGTCACACTGCTGGCATGTTAATTGGTATATTCCAGATTGGTGGTATTTGTCTGTAAATGTACCTCTGTTAAACTGTCTTTGGATAGTGTTTTTGGTTCTAAATGCTATTTTTATTCCCATTTTTCTGAAGACGTTTGCTATTTTGTGTGTGTTTGTGTTTTGATATGTCATAGTGTACCAGTGTTTGTTGTCTTTTTGTGTGATGGATTGTAGTTTTATGTGGTGATCATTGGGTGTTTGATTTATGTTCTTGTTTGTTTGTTTTCTGATTTTTTGGTTAAGCTTTTCTACTGTGTTACTATTGTATCCGTTGTTCACAGCTATTGTGTTATGCTGTTTAGTTCCTTGTTATAGTTGTGCTTAGTGAGTGGTATTTGATTCATCCTGTGTAACATATATCTGAGTGCTGCCTGTTTCTGACTGGAGGGGTGATTGGAGCTTTGGTGGATGATTATGTCAGTGTTGGTGGGTTTCCTGTGTATGCTAAAACTGTGCTTGTTGTCAATCTTTTTGACTGTAATGTCTAGGAAATGTAGTTGGTTGTTTGTTTCTGTCTCCATAGTAAAACTGATATTTTTATGTATGTTGTTAATGTCTGTGTGAAATTCTTTTATGCGTTCTGGTGGTTCATTTAGGAGACAAATTACATCATCTACATATTTAAGCCAATAGATTACATTATATTGTTTACTGGGGACAATGGATTCGAATATTTCATTTTCTATATAATCCATGAAGATGGAGGCCATTATTCCAGATATTGGGCTCCCCATTGGCAATCCTTCCTTCTGTATAAAGTAGTCATTATTGAATTCAAAGTAATTTTGTGCTGTGACTAAATTTAGTAGGGCCAGTATTTCTGTTATGAGGGCTGAGGGCATTTTGCTGTGTGTTGTCAAGTTTCTGTGTATTTGGTCTATTGTTTGGTTTACAGGGATTTTTGAAAACATGCTTACTACATCAAATGATATAATGGTTGCTGTGTCTGGGATGAAGGTATTTTCTAATATTTCTGTCAGGTGTTGGGTGTTTTTTATGTTTCTGTCTTTGTGGTATTTGTAGTGTTTTGTGAGATATGTATGTAAATATTGGGCTACTTTGTAAGTTGGAGCATTCCTGAAATTTACTACAGGTCTTACTGGAATGTCCTCTTTGTGTATCTTGATTTGGCTTCTCATTTTGGGTGCAGTGGGATTTTTCTGAGTCATATTTTGTTTCTGCCAGTCTGTTAATAATAATGTGGTGGTTTTTAAGCATTTTTTAACATCTGTTTGGAATCGATTAGTGGGGTCTGACTTGAGCTTGGATATGTTATTGTTTTCTATGAAGTGGTTAGTTTTTGTGATGTAGTCATTGTTTTGTATTAGTACAACAGTATTACCTTTATCTGCCTTGGTTACCACAATATCCTGTTTTGTGAGTTTTCTCTTTAGTTGTTGTAAAGTTTTGTTTGTGTTTTCTACATTTCTGTGGTTGTGAGTAGACTTGATGCTGTTTATTTCTTTTACTATAAGCTCTCTAGCAAGAGTTGTGTTTATCTGGTTGTTACTGTGTTTTTCTTCTTGTGTCAGTATGTATTCTGCTTCAGTTATGGTGTCTTCAATGAAATTATTCTTGTCTGAGTTATTTAGATTGTGTTTGAGACCTTTTTCTAGTAATTTTTGTTCTTTTTCTGTTAGATTTGCGTTATTGTAGTTGTTAAGTTGACTACACGTGGGTGGAATGTCTGTATTGGTATGTGGTTGTTATATTGTTTGTTATTTGTACTTGAAACATGTTGTGTGCTCATATAGTATGCTCATTTTTCTCTTATGTGTGCTCTTTAGTATTTCAATGTGGTGTGCTGTGTTCTTTTCTACAATGTCAATGGTATTTTGTAGAACTTGTGGGTTGTTTATAGTATGTGATAATTCTAGATGCATCAGATACAGTGTTTTATTGATTTTTTCCTTGTTTGCATAGTGATTTCTAATTTCGTTGTTTTAACCAATTGGTTTCTGCTGCTTGCTTTGCTTTTTTCGCTGGTATGGAACTGTTACGAACCTTAACGTTTACATAGTTTGGTTTTATGCAATTTTGTTTACACAGTTGTTGAAACGGATGTGCTGGATCGTCGGTGTAGTTTAAGGTGAGTCCTCTGTATTTGTTGTATAGGCCTGTTGGAAATGCTTGACAGAGCTGATTTAACATGTTGGTGATTTTTTCGGCCCAAGTCCTTAGTTTGCTATGATAACTGTTTGTGGGTTCTTTCTGCCTTGCAACTAAACAAAATGCTTTTATGGCATACGCGTTTCGCCTTTATTCAAGGCATCATCAGTGCCCTAGATAAACATATATACACATATATATACAATGCTGTTGTTTGATTTTTGTACAGTTTTCTAAAAAAGTATTAAGTGGGTACTTACAGTTTTTATATGTTCATTAACACGCACAAGTTCGTGTTTCCATACCAGCTACTCTTTTTGCACTATAACAAGTTTTGTAGGCTGCATTTTGGTAATTTCACCGGCCACGAACTTTGTTGTTGTTGACATCGAAAAGTCGTGAGCCAAAGATTATGTGTTGTGTAACTATTTGTTATTTTGAATCTGCGGTCATTAGCTGTGTGTATTTTGTGGCGGTATGTTTGATTATAGGATATGTGTTATTTATTCCTGTTTTAATGTTTTGAACAAGGTTTGGTTCGTTAGGTGTATGTATTCGTTCATAACTTTTTTACCATTATTGATTGCTTTTTGTATTTGCAGGTTTTCCTGAATTGTCAGCATATTTTTGTTGTGATTATTAATCTTTAGTATTTGCATATCTGTCTGTATATTAGTGTGTGAATGATTGTGTTGTAACAAGTGTTCGGCGAATGTTGAGTGGTTGGTACATCTGAGGGCTCTCAGGTGTTCCTTGTATCTGGTCTCAAATTTTCTAGCTGTTTGTCCTATGTATACAGTGTCACACTGCTGGCATGTTAATTGGTATATTCCAGATTGGTGGTATTTGTCTGTAAATGTACCTCTGTTAAACTGTCTTTGGATAGTGTTTTTGGTTGTAAATGCTATTTTTATTCCCATTTTTCTGAAGACGTTTGCTATTTTGTGTGTGTTTGTGTTTTGATATGTCATAGTGTACCAGTGTTTGTTGTCTTTTTGTGTGATGGATTGTAGTTTTATGTGGTGATCATTGGGTGTTTGATTTATGTTCTTGTTTGTTTGTTTTCTGATTTTTTGGTTAAGCTTTTCTACTGTGTTACTATTGTATCCGTTGTTCACAGCTATTGTGTTATGCTGTTTAGTTCCTTGTTATAGTTGTGCTTAGTGAGTGGTATTTGATTCATCCTGTGTAACATATATCTGAGTGCTGCCTGTTTCTGACTGGAGGGGTGATTGGAGCTTTGGTGGATGATTATGTCAGTGTTGGTGGGTTTCCTGTGTATGCTAAAACTGTGCTTGTTGTCAATCTTTTTGACTGTAATGTCTAGGAAATGTAGTTGGTTGTTTGTTTCTGTCTCCATAGTAAAACTGATATTTTTATGTATGTTGTTAATGTCTGTGTGAAATTCTTTTATGCGTTCTGGTGGTTCATTTAGGAGACAAATTACATCATCTACATATTTAAGCCAATAGATTACATTATATTGTTTACTGGGGACAATGGATTCGAATATTTCATTTTCTATATAATCCATGAAGATGGAGGCCATTATTCCAGATATTGGGCTCCCCATTGGCAATCCTTCCTTCTGTATAAAGTAGTCATTATTGAATTCAAAGTAATTTTGTGCTGTGACTAAATTTAGTAGGGCCAGTATTTCTGTTATGAGGGCTGAGGGCATTTTGCTGTGTGTTGTCAAGTTTCTGTGTATTTGGTCTATTGTTTGGTTTACAGGGATTTTTGAAAACATGCTTACTACATCAAATGATATAATGGTTGCTGTGTCTGGGATGAAGGTATTTTCTAATATTTCTGTCAGGTGTTGGGTGTTTTTTATGTTTCTGTCTTTGTGGTATTTGTAGTGTTTTGTGAGATATGTATGTAAATATTGGGCTACTTTGTAAGTTGGAGCATTCCTGAAATTTACTACAGGTCTTACTGGAATGTCCTCTTTGTGTATCTTGATTTGGCTTCTCATTTTGGGTGCAGTGGGATTTTTCTGAGTCATATTTTGTTTCTGCCAGTCTGTTAGTAATAATGTGGTGGTTTTTAAGCTTTTTGCTTTACTGACCGCCTACGTTTATATCATTATAGCTGGGAGACGAGGGGGTTTGGGTGCAGATTCGTAAAAAAATAATCGACATTCGCCTGGACCGAATTCGGAAAAAACTACAGAAAATCGGAACCTAGATGGCGGACAGGGGTTTGAACCCGCGTCCTCCAGAATGCCAAATTCGAATCCTGCTAAGGAAACGATTTATCTCCGAAACTCAACATCCGGCAGTAAGCCTCTGATCCATTCAACCTGCTGTCAAATGAATGTCTAGGAATAATTATCCACTGCGGTAAATGATGCATCATGATCTAACCATGTTATCCCACCCCAGTGTCAAGGTCCTAAAAGTAAATACGGTCTCCAGCTCATTCATTACCACCCTACGCATCTCAGATGCTTCACGAGTAATTTATTATATTTTAATCATATTACTTCCAGAAATAAATGTCAAAAAATTGAAGATGAATCTATCTCTGGAATGCATGATCAGAAACTGTTTTACTTAAGATTTAGGATTCTTGTAAGGACTTTGCCATTAAACATTCCATCCGACTAATGGAAACGTGGGACACGTCTTTCTCGGAAGTGAATACAAGTGCGCAGCGCTTGCGGCTTTGTGGTATTCCTCGCACGCACGCGGCCACATTCTCCTCTGCAGTGAAACCGTCTCTAAACAGCTTTCCCTGTCCGCCGCACCCCTGGAGACGGTCTCCGTTCTTCTCGCGATATCGAATTTCGATTCTCGCCAGCAGATCGATACACAGCAGTAAAGTATCACACACGTGGAACAACCTACGAATAATCCACCTGACGCTCAGCGATGGAATGGATCATCTCATTAGAATGAAATCTCGAATTAAAAATATGCACATAGGCCAGCAAGATCTCTCAACTTCTAGAAGGGGTTATTAAACTTTAATTACAGTAACATGTAACGAGTAATTTATTGTGCTATTTTTCAATAGTGTCTCCTTCCTTGTCTCTACATTGAAATCACCTTTTCGGTAGTTTCCAGATTGCTTCAGGGTGGGGGGGGGGGGGGGGGGAAGAAAAAAGAATCTGTTTGTTGTTGATTTTTCCCCCCTATATATTCTGATTGATACTGCATTCGATCTCTGCCACCTTTTTAAAAGATTTGGTAAATTTACAGATGCTTATATGTGTCCATATACTTATTCCTAAAAAAAAATCAGATGGAAGATAGCAATAATAAATTTTTATTTATTTTTAAGTATGGCCTTTGGTTTTCGCTACCCTTTATCCAGCTCCAATTTGTTTATATTGTTCTAACTTTCATAATTCTTCAGTCATGTAATGTTGGACACTATGGTGAGAACTTCACTAAACAATCACAGAATTAATTAAAACCACCTATGTACGAGGCCGCGATCGAACAGTTTCCCTTACAATGTGAGCCCCTACACTTCCAGGGCTGATAATCACTAATCACTGAGATTACGTGTGAAATTCTGCCCGATTTGGTTACTAAAAAAATGTCGAAATTAAAATTTTGTTTCAACATATATTGAAAAACTTACATTAAATGTAATGGGTATGAAGAGGTTAGCACAGGATAGGAAGGGTTGGAGGATTGCATCAAGCTAGTCGAAAGGAAAAAGGAAAAAAAAAAAAAACTTTTCAATATGGTCCTCCTCCTTCTCGACGCGCTGGCAGTATTTTTAGCCATAACTTAGGTGTTCTTTTCTTCTTCTTCACCACCTTTTCCAACATTTTGGGTCGACTGCTTTCGTTGGCATGGTCAATTGAAGCTATAGTTTCACAACCGCATGCCTTTGCTGACACCAACTGCCAGGTCGTACTAACTACTAATAGGGCAAGTGAAGTGTTTCCATCTGATGGCTGCTGGAAACTGCCTAAGAACTGCAGTCAGGACGGCTGGTACTAGGGGACCTGGTCCTGTGCCCGGCCCGTTTTATCTTCCTGATCCAAGGTGCGGCGCCTCAGCGCATAGGGCCACACTGGTAGGTCTTTTCTGCTCTTTTAGAAAGGGAATTCACTGTGATCTGACATCGAGAGTACTGTTGTTTTTTTACTCGTTTTCTGTTGTTTTTTTTTTAGCTCCATTTATATGTAGTTACACTTGAAAAAAAACTTTCTCACTAAGCTGCCTTTTATTCGTGCCACAAATTTCTAATCTCTTCGTCTTTTGTTTAGTAACAAATGCAATATGATGGTGTAGTAAGGAATCCACATCGTTAACAGCAACTACAGAGACGAAGAGAGGGCACAAAACAGCTGAAACCTTTTTTTTTTTTTTTTACATCTGTTATTAATGGATAGGAGGTGGATGAACAAAGTAAACAATGTGTAAGGCACACATTTGCGATGAGGCAAGGCTCGATGTTGACAGAAGAATTTGTTAGGACTGGAATGTGGAAAGGAAGTGTTAGGGTCTTCAGTGGTTAATTAATATAGTAATTAATTAAGTCATCCACCATAAAGTTCAGTTTAACTTTTTTTTTATTATTTTCAAAACAACGTCAGCGATATTGTCTACATGCAAAGATACAATCCAGAGATACTACTGACGCAATTTTTGGCAGTTCCAAAGTGAATCTGTATGAAACTAACTGTAAACTAACTCTGTCCCTGCAGATTTCTTTATATAGGCTCTATCGAAATTTCTGGAATTCTTCAAAAGCGTCCGCCAGATATTTCTCGAACATTAACAATTACTCAAACAATTAAACATATTAAAAACAATCAGTAATAGTGCGTAATAATTTAACATCATTACAAAACGGTCAGAATGGGAATTAAAGATACTTAAACACAAATTATTTACAGAAATCATTTTAAACTGTATAAAATTGTTCTGTAGACATCGTAACTTGCATTAATACTTGGAATTACACACATTTTAGCAATTCTCTTGCACAATTCTGTTCTTAAACATATTAAATGGCCTTTAAATAATTTCCTTTCATAAAACAAATTCTATATACACTGATTAACAAGAAATTGCAAAACAACCATACCAGATCATATTCAAGCAAACTTTAGCTCCTACAAATACTTCATTAAATACAATTCTGCTTAAAGTTCAGGTATGAGGGCTGTTACAGAAGGAATGATCATGGCCGTAAACTATGATTTCATTTGAGACATAAAGTAGAGAGTTTTAATTTGTTAGTAAGGAACTGAGGGACTGAAACAAATTATATCCCATTTACCTTCAACTAGCGGCTTAAGGTAAGTAGTCAAATTAACCAAAATGCGATGCTTGATGTTAAGATAACTTTACTAAATCTCTAATACCTGTCATAGAAATAACACATTTCTATTCTCGCTGTACTGCAGTAACAGTTTGGTTCTTCTTAATCCGGACTAACTCTAAACTTTTCCGCCTACCGTTACTGTGTCTATAGTTATAATTTCATTGGTTTATTACGTCTGCCGTCGTCATCTCGTCCTTCGTTGCCGGATTAATAACGACCAGGATTGTTATTACCAAATAGATATTAGTAACAATTTTATTTAGTTAATCAAACGTGAAGAAATAAATTGGTATAACACAAAAAAGCATCATTTGTTTAAATTAACATGTTAATTGCTTTTTCTTTATTTATATTCTTTCGGTGTAGTTGTTTTCGTTATCTGTGTCCACAGATATTTGCTTCTGTGGGTAATTGATATATTACGTTTTATTTGCTTTTTACGTTTTGCCCGTGTTCCTTGTAGGTAGGTCATTACATTATTAAGTATATTTCCTCATTGTATTTCTATTATTGTATCTCTTTATTGCGACTTTTATCTATTCATCACACTAACAGAATGTTTAATGATGTTAATTTTAATCGTAACCAGACCGCATACTTCGGGATAAGTTTGCAATTATTGTAGACCCATGACCAAATCCAAAATACGATCGCGAGCTTACATTAGTTTTACAGTATTTAAGTACTAATCACGGGATACCAGCACAACTTGACTATATTTCACTGCATTTAGAGTTCATATTAACTTTTTGTGCATTTAGCTACATCTTTAAGAGGATTGAATAATTTCCTGTAAAGTTTAGAGCCATTTCATTACTGTTTTAATCCATTTTTATAACTACCTGTTGTCCGCAACTTCACTCACGAGGAAAATTGAAGTACTGACCTCTCCTTTAAACCTATTATATCACAGTTAACACATTGCTAGCTCGATCTCTAAAATCAGCATAAAGATTTCTTCTGCCAGAAGTTTATGCGTGTTTGCGTTCAAAGAAACTGCATATTATTTTGTGGAAAATTGTATCTTAAATTCTTAGCTTTTGGACTTCACGTTTTATTGCCCCGTTTAGTTACAGAACAATTGTTTTTTATTTATCACAATAATTCTGAATTTAACAAACATTATATAGAAATTAATAGTAATTAAAGCTGTTCTAAGATCTGCCCACAAGGATGCGAAGGAGATGGGATATCTTCCATTTTTATTTTACTTTAAAGTCAAGTCTCTCTTAGATTTTCAAAAATGAATGGTAAAGTTCGAAATGAAATTGTCTTTAAGTTCATGGGGAAAGAAAACAAAAGGGTAATTCTTTCTGTACAACAGATTAAACAGCCCAGTTTTATTAAACCGATATGTCGCACTATAAAAATATCTTACAAATAATTGCAAGCAAAATATTCAAAACAGAACTATAATTAAATAGGCACCACTGAAAATCTATATTCCCTTACATTAAAAGTTATGACTAGACATTTTTAATAATAATAATAAATCCGCGTCTTGATATGACTGGACATAAAATAATAATAAGAAAAGAAGGAAAAACACCGAGTAGCTTGTATTACTCCCTATCGTGAATATTGACGATTTGAAAGGAACCTCCGTATATTTCTCACTATAACGGCAAACATTGTCCTCGAACCAAGGCGTGATGTTCGCTGCTCCTTGAAGACGAAAGTCGAAGGCGAGGACCAAAGACGCTCAGGATATGCAAACAGAAACAGGCGCTCAACTTAAAAATCATTTCTACAAAATACACTATTGGTTGACATATGTCCATTCCCACGTGACACTCTTTCCATGAAGTGTTTGGGGTTTGTGTTCAAGTGCTTTAGAAGTGTTATATCAGGTGAAATAGTCCCTTTTGTATCACTGCGCCTTGGCTGTCACCGCGCCTGTCGAAAACAAATTAACATGTTCTGCAGTTTTCTAGAATTTCATACCTATTCTTTTTTAATAATATTGCAATAAATAGTCCCTTTTAAGTAATTCATCTTATTCTTCCTGTCCAAAATTTGAATAAATTAATGAAGGCTTATTAAAAATTAATAGAATGAGGTCTTGCTCTTTAAAAAATCAAAAAGAAACATACCCTATTCTAATGCTGGGACTATGGGCTGTATATTATTCGAAATCTCATCAAAACTCGAGCGCAAGTTTTTTCGTAAATCCCTTTCATCCTACGAGGCAGATAGAATCGCGGTTAACGAAACGTACCATATGTTTTTTTTTTTCCGCAGTCGAACTTTGAAAGGTTTAGCATATAGTAAACACCAAATAATATCTATTGATTATATCATACCATACACTTATACCAACTGAGACTAACACCTTGCAACTAATTTAGAAGTTTCTTAACTAAGCAGCCTATCGGTTTTGAAGGAGGGGCAGTTCCCATTGTTTTCTAAATCAGAAGATCTGATCCTATTCAACTATCTGCATGCTGTAGTCGCGCGATCAGTCTGTAAAGTTTACACTCAAAATGCGTGAGCACAGAATTCTTGCCGTCATGATATGATTAAGATAGAATGAACTCTGTGATGTTGTCTCTTTCCAGACAAAATATTCACTTTGTTCGTAATGTAAAATTAGTAATAAGGAGATTAATAGTCCAATGACCAATACTGTTAGGGCGCCGGGATTAGCATAGTTCCATTTCCAGAGGGAACAATCATTTAACAGTTTCGACTCTTAATTTAATCAAAGTACTCGTGGTAGGGAAACTGATAAAAAAAGGTTACCAAGCAACATACTGGTTTTATTAATAAATGTGATCAGTTTTTGCAACAGTGATTGAACAAAATTTTAAATACGAGCAATTAGACTTTCACAAGGTGCAACTGGGTGTGAACCATGTGAAGTTGTCTCTTCACGTCCATCGTTTTACCGTTTAGTCTGCGCACTTTTATGTTGTACAACCTTTATAGCTCTGATATTCCAGCAACCGTCCACACAGCTCAGTATGCTGATGATACAGCATATTTCACAGCATACAGGTGCAAAGCTGCAGCCCTAGGAAAACTTCAAGAAGTTCTCCAACAAACAGAGGCAAGACGCTGGCGGATAACCCTCAACACGGCAAAGACCCCAGCAGTCACGCTGACCAGGCGCCTGGGGAAGCGTGACAGACAGTAAGATCGAACACCAAATCTCCATCTTAACGGTGAAAACATCGCGTGGTCACCCACCGGCAAGTACCTAGGTGTGACGTTAGACTCCCGTCTATCATGGAAAAATCACATCGTGGAAGTCCGACTACGGGTAGCAGATAGGCTGAAGGAGCTGTATTCCAACCTCAACAATGACAGCTCATCGGCAGCCAACACCTGCTTATGTGTATACTGCAATATGATCCGTCTGGTGATGGAGTATGCGTGTCCCCCGTGTTAAGGGACATGCTTCTAAGACTGGAGTGGACCGTCTCCAAATAATGCAGAATAGAGCATTTCGGACAGCACTCCATGTGCCGACCCGATTCCCAACAGCCGACCTGTATACAGTTACAGGTGTCCCGCACCTTCAAGAAAGGATCCTACAAATCACTAGATCTTACTACTAGGAAGTCTACAAACCCTCTCATTACCAACTTAGGGCAATATTATGACACCTTCGTCCGATACAAAAGGCCACTGTCAATATTGACAAACAACTGAAAACATCTGAGCGACATAAATGACATACGCAAAGAAAATAAATTGAAATGACTGAAGGAAATGTCAATCGTTAAACCCTTTTCCCCAACTGCTTGCAAAAGATAATTGCTCTGGTAGTCGCCATCGTGGTAACAGCGTGGCCACTACCGACAACTTGCGAAGGCCAACGAAACACTTTTGAATCACTATCACTGAGCACTCGACTGTAGCGCCCTCTGGCAGACGTGAAGTGTTCCTCGTGCACCTCCAGCCCTCAGGCGCGCCTTTTCCTTCCCCTCTCCGTTCATTCCCTGCAGCCACTCGGGGTAAGGTGTTGCTGACGGATGCTCCGGATTGGCTCAGCTCATAAAAAAATAAAATTCATAGAATGACATATGGTAGTCACGATTTTTCAGAATCCACTATATCATCCGACCACGCGTTTTTCGGTGAAAGGATGCATCGCTCTCTTTTTTTTTTTTTTTTTTTTTTTTTTTTTTAAATAAGTTTCCCTTCCACGTAGCGTCGAGTTGCATGTCGTACACATCTTTTCCCCTAGGGTTTTAACACAGGTTTATTAGCTCTCACCGAGTGGGGCGGTGTAACGGTTAGCGTTCTCGCCTCGCATTCGGGAGGACGGCGGTTCGAATCCCCGTCCGGGCATCCAGATTTGGGTTTTCCATGGTTTCCCCCAAATCACTCCAGGCAAATGCCGAGATGCTTCCTTCAAAAAGGCCATGGCCGAATTCCTTCCCATTCCTTGCCCCCATCCTTGCACCCCATCCTTTCCCGTCTCTAAAGACCTCGATGTTAAAAAGAGACGTAAAGCAGTTACAAAAAAAAAAAAAAATATTAGCTCTCCTCTTTCGCCGGGGCTGAATCAGTTGCAAATCCATTGAGGTATATGGCAACTCATATGTCTTGCATTTTGACTCGGAGAAATGTAAAGTGAATTCACTATCTGTCTGTTCTATTATAAATATGTACTTGAGTTACGGCTGTTTGTCATTTTGGTCAGTCATCACGCAAAAACTACTGATCCAATTTGGATGCTTATGGTCTAGCAGCTTAAATTCTGCGATATATCTTATGACTCCAAGTGATTGGGAAACAGAGCAGGAAATAATAATTCGTTTATAGTGAGAACAGATAGGCGCCACAGAATGAATCTCATATGAACACTTCTTTAGTGGTGGATCTAGGAATTTTTAAGCTGGTGCAAAAGCTGTGAGATTGTCTTCTCTTCGAACATTTTCTGCCATCTCCACTGTCGCCATCCCATTATTGCCACCGGACCAGTACTGGGAAATAAAAGGTCGCCGCGAATAAATTATCGCTTTTCAAAAGGTGGATTCCCACGACCAGTGCGTTTGTCGGCCGGGCCGGTCGAACCATCAACAGCGGGCCGTGGAAAGGGGGCCGCTTCTGCTGGCAGGGATGGCGCGCCTCTATCCGTCGCCCAGTCGGTAAACATCAAACGCCCGGGTAGCTGAAACGACACTAGGCAACGTGGTGGGGAGGTGGCAAGGGCTAGCATGTGGCGCGAGCTGATCCCCGCCTATAAACTTTTTTACGATATACCCACCATAGGTCACGCTGCAACACATAAAAAAACTACATTCTGTTTATTTTGTTAATGCTGTTTTTTGACTACGTAACTTTGACTTTTTATTTCTTCTATTTTCTGAAATATAGTAAGTTAGAACATACAGAGTACGTTAATCAAACCACTACACTGCCGTAACGAAATTGTGGAATTTAATTTATGTTAAAGGTTACAAAGATACCACATTAAAAATGTTTATGGTTTACAACTAAAATAAAGATAAAAGGCAAACGGATTATTATCCACACCAATGTTCGACCGGGTGTAGTAGCGGGAAAAAGTTGGTAATATAAAGGAGCAACTTGTCATTGCAACATGTTAATTAATAAAGTTGTAGTTTGTGAAAACTACAATGATCTGTCAACAAATCGAACCTGCAGTCAGTTATTTCAAAGACGTGGACAGCGCAATCTTATACTACTCTCACGACAGTATCAATTAATCGGTTATCATCAACGGAAGAAAACGTTTTTAGTAGTGTTAGCAGTTAATTACTTTTAACTGATGCGAATTCTTATTAACAAGGAAAATATCAATGCGTATCGTATTAACATAGATATTTTTGTGGATTTTAGAACCTCCGCTGTTGTATCTATCATCCGCTGAAAGGAATCTATTTGATAAATAAGTTGCCATTTTTAAAATCCGATTGAAATAATGTTTATTTACACATTTGTTTTCTCGCTCTCTGAACACAGTTGTCGGTCTCGTGTAAGTTACAGCTGGGTGCTGGCTTTCTCAGGCAGTAAAGACTTAAAGTATGGTGACCAAGCAATACAACTGACCTAGAAACAGATCCTTTTTTTTTTTTTTAGCAGATGCCGTTAGGAGTTTAATTTCACATTAATTTCAATATTCGTTTCGGAGAAATGCGTGTTTGTGTAGAAATCTAACGTCATTAGCACTACTTTCTCCAGCTTTCTTATATTTTCACACAAGCATAGAAAGAGAGAGAGAGACGAGATTTACGTGAATTAAAGATTGGATATGGAACAATGACAGGCTGAGGATTACAAAGATACTTTTATAGCATTTCGTTATTTAAAAAAAGATTTTGATAACGTTGGGTGGGACAAGATGTTTAATATTTTAACGAAGTCGGGTCTGAAATATAGAGATAGAAGAATATTATTAATATTATAAATGAGAAAGTTTGAATGGATGAATGTTTGGGCTATTTGCCTGATTCGCGCCTTAATTGCTCAACAGACTGAAATGAAATTTGCCATGGAGTTAGTATATTGACTGGGCAGTGACATAGGATAGTTATTATTCCGCAATTGGAAATAGTCACTATCAATTTGTATTAGGTCAAAATCAATGAGTCTCTTATTTCTTCAATGGTACCGTAACATTTAATCTTTGCTTCTTACATAAATCTCAAAATTGATTTTCAGTGATCAAAGCAAGAACATTGTGACATATTCAATGATGTTTTCAGTTTGAAAGTGAAAAAAATGGATGTACTTGATAAAATATGTTTTCGGAGCGTGAAATATAAATCAGTTTCTAACCCTAACATTTTTTAAAGCCATATGAACTTAGTTTCTGGTCATTTGCACGTAGACGTACAATTCCGCTGGCAGATTGTGGCGCTGAACATAAAAGATTGTATTTTCGTTTCCTCAACATTACTAAATTAAAAATAAAAACCGTAATGCCATATATTGAGGCATTGCTGTATAAACTATGATTAGGTTACTGCTTTACATACTGAATTAGTTCCTACAATCCACTATGAGTACTTTCATTGGATCCCCAATATTTGACTTAATATTTGAATTAATACAAGAGCGAAGGCTAAAAGTTTTGTACGACCGCGTTAAACATCAGTCATACCAAACTCGAGCAGATACAAGAGGCCTGTGAAATCCTACTTTTTTTGCTTCTGGTTTTATACGTCGTCGACCTCTAGGTGATCAGAAGCAGGAAAGGGCTCAAAGAAAAGAACGGGAAAGAATTCGGCCATGGTATTTTGAAGGAACCATCCTGGCACTAGCTTGGAGTGATTTGTGGAAACCATGGAAAACCCAAATTTGGATGCCCAGACGGGGATACGAACCTGCGTTCTCCCGAATGCGAGACCAGAGCGTTAACCGCTCGCTCACCACGTTCTGTGATGAGATCCACATCCGATGAGAGAGGTGGTTGAGCAGTAACGTTCGGACATGACATTCGGGAGATTACATATTGTATCTTCTCCTTTGGATGAAGTGTGCATTACGGTACGGTAGTTGCAACCTGATGAAGTTTAATAACAAGGAATTTCGCCACTTCAGTACCTACGCCAGGTTCGAAGGCATGGTGCAACAATTATATTTTATTTTTAGATGTATTTACGCTCGTCTTAAACCGCTGATCCTGTTAACGTGAAACCAGTACAGTCCTGTTAAATTAGTGCAGTTCAAATAATTGTTGTAAGCAGTGCCAATCCCATTCATTCGGATACAGTGCACTCTCAATGAAGACCAGTTTCAGAGAAACAGTATTATTATGGCGAACTTACTGTAAAATAAAATCTTCTGCTTGTTTTCTTCACATCTTGGAAACTGTATTTGACGTATTTTTTTAATATTTGCTGTTTAAATACAGGTATGGTCATTGTGAGTTTGTAGGCAAAAGCGCTTTTGAGACAGACCTGGTAACAAAATTTCCATAAACTTTGACGGCAACTCAAGTCTTTATTTTACACTTTACGACCTATAAAAAACCAAATACACACACCGAAGAACATAAAAATTTTCCCCCCATTTCTTCCTTACCGAGTGTAATGAGTGAGCAGTAACACTCTGGCTTGGCATTCGGGTGGACGCGGGTTCGATTCTTAGTCCGACCTTTCAGATTTGGGTTTTCCATGGTTTCCGCAAAACACTCCAAGCGATTGCCGGGATGGTACCCTCAAAAGGCCATGGTAGAATTCCTTCCTGTTAGTTTTCCATAGTCCTTTCCCTTCTCTAATAACCTCAAAGTCGACGAGGCGTAAAGGCACAGCAAAAAAAGTAATAATAATAACAATTTAAAAACATAATTACTTCTAAGATACTTTCCTAGAATATAATCTCACAATATTATGATACGATATTGTTTTTGGTCAATGAAACAATTGTAATGTATTGATTTGAAATCTGTAACTTATAGCGTTTACGAGCTACAATATCGATACAGGATACCGCTATAAAATTAGATTTCGTCGTGTTTATTCCCAAGTAGAAATTTTCTTTCTCTTTTTGCGCTGTCGATGTTTATGAACGTCGACAATGCAGTTCCTTACTTAAAAGCTCTGTGCCATCTATCAGAACATCATTCCAGTTATATATATCTGACATTATATTTCACCAAACTGTCTTTTCCAATGACATTGTAGGTTTGCAACAAATTAAGTACTAATATATTTTAAAAACTTGGTTGCACTTCAACTTGAGTCATATCACCCGCTGGTTGCTAAATGATTAACATGTAGTGGTACACATTCCTTTACATCACGCCTTCCTTACTTCTCCGGCGTTTATTTCTTTCATTGTGCATTAAGTTACAATATAAACTTGAATGGAAATATTACTGGAATGTAATAAGTTCAAGTAATTGACCGCCATCACAGCTTCATAAATTCTACTCCTATTAATCCTTACATTTTTAGTTTCGTTGTTGATATTTCATAGCTAATCTAAAGTGTTACGAACACTGCTATTCTTCTTTAGCTCTGATCCTCCATACCTTGCTGCTTCTCGGTAGCGCTCGGTAGAGTAAGCTATTTAAATTTGTATGGAGACAGTCTATTGTCAGTGGACAATGTACCTGACAGCTGTGTCGTTCGCCGCCCCATGTCGAGAGATGAATTATCCATAATTCTTTTTGTAGTAAAATCTCTTCGCGTACGTCTTTGGCAATAACCTTGACATTAGAAATAAACCATAGCTCTCTGAACATACAGTACATGTTATTATTATTTTTCCAATAGCAATACAGTTTCTGTCACAGCAACAACTAACTTCATATCCACTTTTGAATTAACAGAGTTTTAACTGAAATTCTAAAACCGTTTGAGTTACAGTGTTAAACAATTCCCTCTATAATTTATCCCCATCCCCGTATCATTCACCTACAGGTCAAAATTTAGCGTCTCGTTTATGCTTGAAAACAGATGCTAATTCATGTTGATTATTTTTTCCGTTGAATATTCCACAAATAACTTTTTGACAAAATTCCATCCACGCCTCATCAACAATTTTTGCTTTTTATACAATACGCACACCACTCTTTTCACCCGTATCCTATCTTCCAATAACACTCAACACACTTGCTTATTGAGTCATGATTTGTATTATATACGTACCATCGTCAAATAACGTCTCAACAATCAATGTAATATTGGTAAGAAGTTTTCAGCCAGGTGATGTCGTTGAATAAACGCGAAGTTTAATTTAATTTAATTGCAATGGAGCACAGGCTCCGGTGGTAATTTCCCTACACCCCCATCTTCCCCCTATCCTGCACCTACCTACATTTGCCCTCTACAAATTTTATCTTTAAATTCTTTCAAAGTTTTCGGTAAATTATTCATCATTTCTCTTGGCAACTCATTCCAATCCCTGACACCCTTACCTAAAAAAGAGAATCTTCCCACACCCTTGTGCCTGAAATCGAGTGCCAGCTTGTGGTCATGGTCATCCTTTCCCTTCCATGCACTACTTTTCGCACCTATTGCAATATCTTTCCATGCCTCATCGCCAGTATACGTCCTGTACATTCCCATGACCCTCCTCATCCTCCTCCTGTCTTGCAATGAATCCCATTCCAGCTTCTTTTATCATATCCGTCACTGATTACATTCTGCGAAATCTAGCAGCCCTTTTTTGCACCCTCTCCAACTCCTGTATTTGATACTCAAAATGAGGGTCCCATACTACACTACCATATTCAAGCAATGGTATGACCAAAGTTTTGTAACCCAATTCCTTTACTTCTCTCGTACATCCCCTCATCACTTTCTCCAACAAGTGTAGAATTTTGAAACCTTTTCCTACCACCTGTCCAATGTGTCCTGCCCAGGTAAGCTTGTTATCAAATGTAATGCCAAGATATTTACATTTCAAGTCTTCAGCAAGCAATTCTTTCTCCACCTTATATACATAATTAACCTTTTGTTTTTTATTTGTGTATCTAATAAGCTGACTCTTCTTTGCATTTACTTTCATCCCATGTTTACCAATCCAACCAGATATCCTGTCCAGATCACCCTGCAACTGTTTACAATCCTCAATCGTTTTGATTCATTTATGTAGCTTATGTCATCTGCATACAATCTAATTTCAGATAGTAAGCAATAACACAATTATTCATTAGAATAACGAATAGCAATGGTCCAAATATGCTACCCTGCGGCACTCCCAAATCTGGATGCCCGGACGGGGATTCGAACCGCCGTCCTCCCAAATGCGAGGCCAGAACGCTAGCCGTTACACCACCACGCTCATAATCCTACCTCACTTGATGTCGTGAAGGATATATAACATCTATCTAAAACTATTTCTAATTTTATGTCTGAGGTCCCACGAGTGGAGTATATTCTTTAGTTAACGTAAGAATAAATACTGTCAGTGCGAGAGCTACTCAGCTGTGTGGATAGGCAAAAGGAAGTCACACTTATGCGTGAATTCTGGACAAGTGGGTCGGTGGCCTGCCTCCACTCGATAACGAGCAGGGATTCTCTACAACGTCGGCAGCATCTGGTCTGGCACTGAGAGAGGTAGACGCACACATGTAGTGTGGTCAAGAATATCATACGGTCATACAGTATAACTTTTAGTGATTGTCTATAAATGTGAATAAAATGGAGTATAAAGTGAAAATTTTAATCAGTTACAATTAACATTAGTACCATAGCTTTTAAATCACATTCACGCTCGTACTATCACAAAGAAATATTAAAATTTATGATCTGCAATCGTACGTTGCCATACTGTTGAACTGGTTTGGCCAGCAGCGTTCAGAATACTGAGAGGAATGACGGTGAGAAAAAAAATACAGTGTACATTACATTAAACATATCTAGATCTTGTATTGAACACTCTCTGACTGAATGTTTGAGCCAATTGTGAAACTACCGTAAACCACTATGTTGTGCTTATTGATTTTAGCAGCCATTTCTCACCTAGACTGTAGAGAAGATTAGCTGAGCGAGCTTGTATGGTGTTGCAGGCATGGTGGAGAAGCAGTCGCCGCTGGACGCGGAGTTGCGCATGAGCGGTGCGTTTCCGTTCGGCCCCGCCGCCGGCCAGCATCACCACCATCATCACCACCCCGGCCCCCTGAACCTGGGCGCCACCGCAGGGGTAGACGCGCCCCCCACCCCCGGCAGCCACCCCCGGCGCTCATCGTGCTCGCTGCGTGCCCTGCTTGCTGTTGTGGCCCTCTCCTTCCACGCCATCTTCGAGGGGCTGGCGGTCGGCCTGGAACCACAGGTACTAACATCAATCTCGCAGCAACTAGATGTGCCGGTGTAAGAATGCTGAAAATTAAGTGGACAGACAAAGTAAGAAATGAACGAGTTTTGGAAATGATGGGTGAGGAAAGAAGTTTGTGGAAGAAGCTTACAGATAGAAGAGACAGGCTGGTAGGTCATATTTTGAGTCATGCTGGATTAGTTAATTTGCTGGTGGAGGGAACAGTCGAAGGTAAGAACTGTAGAGGAAGACAGATAGAATATATGAAGCAGATAATTGAGGACGTGGGTTGTAGGGGATATGTAGATATGAACAGGTTCGCACAAGATAGGAAGGGATGGAGAATTGCATCAAACCAGTCGAAAGACTGATGACAGCAAAAAAAAAAAAATAAGGCCAGTCATCCACTGGAACAGAATTTTGTCAGAGGAACGCCCGATTTGACGATCGACCAGTTCGTCCGATTTACCTCGTCCACTTCGGCCGAATAACGTCCGACACATATTGCCGATTCGTTATTGTTGCTTCAACACAAAGTGATCGGGGTGTTTTTATAAAATGCATAGTGACTTGCATTTCGTAAAAATAGACTTTACCTTAACCTCGCGAAATATTCCAAGAGTCAGGGCCGTGTTTACGTAGGATGTGTAGACCTTTGCGTTGAACCTGTGATGCGCGCCCTTCCCCGCAAATATTTTGTAATTCAACCTCGCTTTTTATAGTTATTTTCTAACCAAAATTCTAAAATAAACAATTAAAATTTATTATTTAATTGTAGAATATTTTACTACGTCTTATCTAGAATAATATAGGATTGTGTTAGGATAAAATAAAAACAACTGAAATTCAATACTATTTATTAACATCGCTCTGAACAATTATAGAAGAAAAAGAATTCGAAGCTGAGAGTTATGTTCATGTTGTCAATTTCACAATAGACAGTATTTCAATTTTAAAAATAAATGAATATAAAAGGAAAAAAAAACAATATTCAAAAAGAAGAATTATAAGAAACAAGCAAAATTTGTTTTTGTGATGTGTGTTCTGCAGCCTATATACCCCATGTCTAAATGAGGTCCCGACAAAAGTGATATCTCATAATCGTTTGAAATTATTCCAGTAAGTAATCAAAATAATTTGCTGTACAAATTTTAGTAAAACAATTATTATAACAGCGTACAAGCAATTGCAATAATTGCCCCTTCCGTAGATATTTTCACTAAAATATTTATAGTGATTGCGTGCCACCACAGTGTTTGACAGAGTTTTAACAAATACAAATGAAGATAAATAAAAGATAAAAAAATGAAGACTTGTTTATTAGGAGCGCAACATGCGTTTGCCATTCGGCGGAATACATCCGACTAATCCCATTTAAATGGGATCGTTCCGTCTCTCTGCCGGATTCGGTTGTATTCGGCCGAGCAGGTCGTGTCCAGTGAACGCGTGGCAGTGCCTTTATCTGTCTCGGGATTAGTAGGTCATATTCGGTCGAACAGTCGGTCGGACGAATTCGGTGCCAGTGAACGAACGGTCTAAAAGAACTCGTAGATGACACATCTGTTTCAGGTTATTAGAGTAAAATTAATCATGCTACGCTCCATTAATAATAAGAGACGTTATTGGTTTTAGGAGATACCATTCCCACTAATCTTAATTAGGTATCTCTCTGTTTTCGCGTTTGAAAGGATGTAGATTCGAATCCTCATCCGATGACTCAGATTTCGGTTTTCCACGGTTTTCCCAAATCACACCAGGGAAATGTTGGGATGGTTCATTTGAGAGGCCATGACCGAATTTTCTTCCCGTTCCTTGCCCCCAGTTGGTTCCCGCCTCTAATGATTTCGAAGACGAGAAGGCGTAAAGCCATAAGCGAAAAAAATCTTTTAAATGATCAGCGTTACAGCACATTCTTCTGAGACGGTCGTGAGGCTGTGGTTTCAGAGTCACACTATTCACAACCATTAGTTTTGAGATTGCACGATTTGGGATACAAAGTTCAAAAAATTCACTGACTCACACGTCCTTCAGATGTGTGGGAAAACGGTGCTCAGTGTAAATTATTTTCAGTTTAAGGGATAGGCTGTTTGAACAAAGTAAATTTTAACGTATATTGTCCTACCAGGAGGAGAGTTTGCATAGGAATTCAACAAGTAGCCGACTGTTTCGGGTAAAACTCGCAAGGCAGTAACTTTGCTTTGGATATACTGTACCCATTCGGTTTTTTTCCTCCACTGGTAGCCGTTGAAAAAAACGGTAGCCAGAACGGAGGAACTCGAATTCCAAGGCGGGCACCGGTTCATTGTAACGCCACTAAGCTAGCGCAGAAAAGTTTTCAACACTACTGACCATTTTCATCGTTCCCATTATAGTAATTTCAGACGGGTAATTATTTTTTATATTTGTTCCTGATTCAGAGATTTGTGGAGTTATATAATTTATATATTTCTACCCTTACATTGTGATTTTAGTTGTGTCGTATTAATCTTACAGTCGTGAACACTTATTATTACTTGGATTTCCGAGGAAGTTTGCATGAACAATTTATACCTACGATAATTTATACATCAACCCATTTACTTATAATCATTTCAAGCAAAGACCTTAGCTGATCTGGACCCACTTTTTGCTAAACATCTTGACTACTTGTAAATCAGACTAGAGATAATATTTTGAACTTATGAAGCATCGTAAGAAGTTTAGCTACCACATGTTGTAGAGGGGCATATTAACAAAATTTGAAGTGAATAATTTTGAGATTTTGAACTGATAGTGGCTATTCCGACTAAAGTTGAGTGGGGAATGTTAGATAACGTTTGAAGAGTGTAATAAGTTTATTGTTTAAAAACACTCATAAAGTACACAAGCTAACACTGGATTCACGAAAAATTAGTACTTCGATGACTTTTCGCCGTACTTCTAATATAGTAAATGTGCGTTCGATATTGCTACTAAAATTCTGATGTTAGTACAAGCTATTTGTAGGAGGTACATTTTTTTTTTTAATTGAAATGTGGCACAGATTGAAAATGAAACTTCCTATAGACAAATACGAAAGGGTATTCCACCATCCACCTTGTATGATATATATATATATATATATATATATATATATATATACAAAAATAATGGGAGCAGTGTATCGAGTATAGCCAACCGCTCGTTTTAGAAGTGTGACCATCCTTTGAAAATTCTGCTCTAGGGCTGACAACCTGGTTATTGCTTTGTCTTGTAACGAAGTATGTTTCTCTATGAAAAACAAGATACAATTAAAATACAAAACACGTAACGTCATAAAACTCTACGTTAAAAGTACGTGAGGTATTACAATAATGACTATTTATGAGACCAACACTGAAGGGGAATTATTACATTCCATAAAAGTTATATAGAAGAGCCCAGTGCTTCTGACAGGCTGTTACATAATTCTGTAATCTGATATAATGCGGTCGGTGGTACGAATTATCTGTTGACAGAATAAAATACAGACATAAACTGAGTTGAATGAACATCCCATCAGGTTAGTACAGGCAGCTCACTCCTCGTAATTAGCTTGTTACGTAATATTCTGGAGTAAGACTGAACCGGTATCAATGAGCGGCGCAACGAGGCTTTCAACTTTACACATTAATTAGAGTAAGGTACCGAATTACCAACTGATGAACATGGTTTTAACTAAGAAACCAACAAACACAGACGCACAATTAAAAGAAATATTTATACGTATATGCGGAAAGCAAAGAGTTGTATGCCTCACTGCTACCTACTGATCAAACTCGTGGATATTATCAATGTTTTCTCCCTTTTAAATTATAATATTCGCTCATAAGGGGGAGTTAATTGACCTGAAATAGGGGGGTGTCGCGGCTAAATCTCATCGGGGGGGGGGGGGGGTCAACAGAAATCTCACGTCATCAAAAAAAAAAAAAAAAAAAGCATAGGCATGAAAGCTAATCAGAAAGGAAAAAAGTCTCCAAAAGTTACGAGGTCGTCAGCAGGAGGAGGGAGGTACAGAATTCTGAATAAATACCTCACGTAATTAATGGACGCTCCCTAACAGGCTGCATTACTGTAATATTATGAATGAATGTACTATCGACTAATCATTATCAGCCATAATATTGGAATCTAAGAATAATCTGTAACTCCAAAATCACACGTCACATTTGCGACGAGGAATAAATATCCTCTGTGGTTAGGATTCTAGGTGACTTCTAAATTGTGTCCCACTTTTAATTAAAATCAGTGTATATTTTCTCTGTGAACAAACATAAGAAGTATACATCATCCAAAACTCACATCTCAATAAGTTTTCAATAAAGTTTTGTCTACTTCTGATTAGATGCTCTCACTCGGTGTTCACAGTACCCCCATTAATATCACATGCTGAAAATCGCACAGTAGTCTTTACATAAAATTTATTTGAAAAAAGTAAATGAAATTTATACTACGGCGGGCAGACAGGCCAAAACCGTTCAGTATGGTTATTAATATTATTGTCTGTGCAAGCATTATGCAAGAACTGAACGAATTTCTATTAAATTTTCACATAGTGATAGATTGTGTCATGGCTTAACATGTAGGATACATTTTATTTCGGCAAGTTACATAGTTCCACGTATCTCAGAACACTGTATGGGTTTTAATGAAATGTTGCACAGCGATTGTTGGCATACATATTAACAAGTTCTCCATAAAATCACTAAGCGTGATGGGTTAGTGATAACGGTCAGTCCTCATATTTGGGAGAACGCGGGTTCGGATCCTAGTTTTCCATTGTTTACCCAAATCCCTTCAGGCGAATGCCGAGATGCTTCCTTCAAAAGGCCGTGGTCGAATTCCGGCCCGTTCCTTGTTCCCAGTCCCTTCCCACCTCTAATGACCTCGACATCGACGAAACGTAAAGTCATAAAAAAAATTATCCATTAAACCAATACAAGAAAATAAAATTTAATGTCTGTTTCTACTTTTGTAGAAGTACGGATAATTCTCCTCAAAATTCTAAGAATGTAAGTAAATCGTAACTTTGTTTAATGATTCCAAAGAAAATTTAATACAATTGAACAACACAAAACATACATTTAAAAAATTCAAAATTGTGGACCACTGACTAATTAGTCTATAAGTATGAACCATGATGTTTTAAAACTTTTTATCTTAGGGTTCGTTTACTGGGTGTAGATTTTTCATTAACGCAAAAACATTGGGATGGATATCGTTGATGTTGCTCTTTCTTAGTTGGCGAAGACGACGGCGTGGTGCGAAGGTGATACGCATTGGCGACAAGCACCTCCCTATGGTTCGGCGAAAGCGGATCATTGCCGGATCAACCGCAGTGAAGCAGGTAGCAGATGCGATCGAAAAGGCGGGAGCAAGACTCGCGTTGTGCTTACGACCTCTTCCAGGCGCAAACGACAAGTGTCATTCTCTTGATGAGGCTACAACTGACGGCATGTAATCAGCGCAAGTAGCACGGAATCCGCGCCTGAAGTCTTTCGACTTGGTAACCCAAGAATGACCTTCCTGCACGAGATTGGCGCGCGGGAAGCCAAGCGCTCTAAACTCATTTTATTGTCCAGTCCGTTAGCAAATACACTGGCGGAAATTAAAATCCCAACACCCAGACAGGACTGATGGAATTTTAGGAACTTGGTAGATATATCCAGCCTCATACATAGAAAAAATGACAACGAATTGAAATGGATCAGGCTTATTACCTTTGCATACAGTTGTCAGTAAGAAGTACAACCAAATTGAGCACCTATACATTCGTGGATCCTTGCCGGCGTTAAATCAATAAGTGTTGGATGTCTCCTTGGGGTATGTCTTTCTTCGCCTGCATGTCTAGTGCAGCCGGTTGTTGCACAGTTTGTACAGAGTGACTATGTGATTTTATGTGTCTACTCGTGATATCACAGACATGCTCTGTTGGGGACATATCTGAGGACCGTGCAGTCCAAATTGTGATCGTAACACCCTTGCAAGACTTGAGTTGTGATGGCCACAGTATGAGGATGGATATCATCCTGTTGGAAGATGCGATTTTGATAGTGAACGTGAAGGGTATTACGACAGGGTGCGCACCGCGTGCTCATAGTGGCGGGCTGTCATCGTGCTTTCAGCATCAACCAACTCAGTTCTGGTGTCAAAACTGATTGCCACCAAATCATGACACTTGTGGCTGCACCTGTGCGACGTTCTGAAATCACAGTACGGTAAGTCGTTTCTGCACTGTCTGCGAACATGTTCTCGATTATCACTTTGCCAAATACGGAATCGAGACTCGTCTCCATACACAAATGTACGCCAATCACGTGTCCATTTGCGTTTTGTATTGGGGCGTCCATTAATTACGTGAGGTGTTTTTCGGGAATTCTTGACCCCTCCCCCCCCCTACTAATCCACCTCGTAACTTTTTGAGACCTTTTTTTAGGTCTCATGCTTCCAAGGGCGGTTATACCCCCCTAAAGTCGACTTTCGCGTCATTTGTAGGCTTTTTTTTAGCTCTAAAGCCCTACCACAATTTCAAAACCTCACGTGAGATTGAGCCCCCCCCTCCGTTGGTGAAGCTTTGTGAGATTTTGCCGCCGCCCCCTATTTCACCTCATGTAATTAATGGACGCCCGCTTACACCAGTTTAGACGATGTTGGAAATGAAGTCATGTTAATGTAACTCGTAAAATCGTCTGACGGGTGATTCTCCGTCTGCCGGCAACGGCCATCAGCACAATTTAGTGGTCTTCAGGCGCTGTTGTCCTTCTGTATAGACTTGTGCCTGCTATATGAGTATTAAAGCCTTCTTTCATGCACTGTGTAACACTACGGCCAATCCTTCGGGAGATTTTAGGATATGATGTGCCCATGTCAAACACCCCAATTCTTCAACCTCTCTTATAGTTAGACATTTGGGTGTTGATGGTCGTCACTTTTCACCTGGGCATATTTGGTCAACAAGAACTCGTGGACAAAAAAGTGTTAAGTTACACCACACTGTTCACCATTTACTAGCTAAAAAACTTCGAAATTTCTCGAAAGTACAGAACATACTGCCAAATTTAATGTCAACACTCACCAACGAAACCTTCCGGGGTATCACATTTTTTTGATGTAGTTGTCTAAAATAGGTCGCTACAAATCACAATTCAGAAATGACCAGAAAGCGATTTTAAAATCTTCTTCTAATTCGTGGCATCCCCTTTTCTCTGCAAGAACTCTCATTTACGTAAGATGGGGTATGATTTCATTCTTACCGGCCTGTATTACTAAGAAACACAATTTACATGTAACTGCCAGGTTCAACAACGGAACGGAAACAATTGAAATTAAACTGTGATTCACATGAGTCATGTTCTATACGTAACATGTTAATTCGTTTGTTAAATGTGTAATTATTTGGAACCGTAGAAACAGTTTCGAAGATGATTACGGAAAAAGCCAGAAGTACGGAAATCCATACGGGTGGTACGCCAGGCCCGAAGTTTTAATCAGCGTCCCTTCCATCGCCATTCCTCAGTACAGTGGCTCTTAAAACGATCTAACAGACTTGTGAGAAATATAAAACTAGTCTTGTTTTAATTGGAAAGTGGGGCAACTTACTATCGTGCAGCATACTGCATAGGAAGTGTGTTGCATTTCAAGTACAGTAATGCAATTTCATGTTATTGTTTCCATAGGTCTTAATGTTTCTTTAATTAGTGCACGCCGTATCCGGTGAACTGTTTGTTCGGTAATAAAAGGGCTAGGTGTTAACTTGTATCTATAGTCTATTCAATATGTAGCACCTAGCAAAAATTTTGATACTTTGGATGAAAATATTACAATACAATAGTACGTACATTACAATTTGAATATGAAGTGAAAGAAAAGAAGTAGGTCATCCTATTTCGGCGTCATGATATTAATTAATGTAGTGGTTCTAGGCTTGATAAGGGAGTATGATGGGTGATTCACATGTGTCTAAGTATTTTTTGTGTTATGGTGACTGTGTTATGTGTTTTTTTTTTCAGAGGAAAGAATCAAAGGCCGACACGTTCAGATATGCTCTTCCACAGTCTAGAACGACAAATTTTACGTTTCCTACTCAATGACAAATCACATTGACTGCTTCGTATTGATCAATTCCTTTGATGGCATTTTTCTGCAATTGGATACACTCTCATGATTCTTAGCAAAATCATCTTTTCATTTTTACTTTTGTGGTTAAAAAAAAAAAAAAAAAAAAAAAAAAACTTATTTTTTTCTTTATTTCCTATGAGTATGAAATTATGTCCCGTGAAATGTTTTATGGTTGTTCTTATGGCGGCTGTAGGATTTCGATTACCAAAGACCAATAAATCAACAAAAAAAGTTTCGAAATCCCTCACTCCATACGCTCTAGATAATTTGTAATTTAATCCAAGCGTGTACTACACGATAGTCTCGTATTTGGAGATTAGAAACTGTGCACTACCAACTGCCTACGTCCTTAACGACGAGTGTTTCTGCCTTCACCGTGCTCTCGTAACAGGCAACACGCTGCCTAGCGCCAGAAACCACCAGGAGGATGAGAAAGTCTGCTATTAAGCAAGTGCTTTATTAGAATGTTGAAGTATACGAATGATAAGAAATTCGAACGCACGGAAATTTGATTAAATCAAATGATCCAATTAATAATCTAGTAGTAAGATCGCTAGTGATAAAGAACGAGAGTTACACAATGGTTGATTTGTACTACGGACTCTTAATGAAACTACAGAGGAAGTCCTCGAATCCGGTGGCTTTACACTACATCGAAGACGCACCATTTCAGTGGCAATCGATTTTAATATCGAACTGGTACCCCCAAGAGATGTGAAAGCCGAGGCCAATGTAATTTACATTGGTAGTAAGGTCGGACTATCAGACGTTGATCTCACGGACTATTCCAAGCGGGTTAATGATATTCATTGATTCGGTGCACTTCCTTCTTAGCCTTGCAACGTGGTTCATAGCCTCTTTCCAAGTTGGCTTTTGTTGATGATACCCTTGATAGCTTTCAGTCCTTCGTATCTTTTTTAAGCATTGCAATAGTTTTGAGTTTTTCTTCAACCATCGAGCTTCATGAATATTACAAATGACCGCCTGTTCCGTGTTTATCTCAAATCCGATCACAACAGTTCGAAAAGACATTAGTTCTTTTTCAGGGCAAGGGGCAATTTTTAGTGGCAGAGAAAGGGTTCGGTGTAGTAAGAAATAATTCTTTATCGAACTGGCGTAATACTGGAATATTTTTAATTGAATATGTTATCACTGTTTTAAACTAATGTTGACATGATCGCCTTATATTAGGAAAAAACTCATTATCTAGGGAAAGATAGATTAGTGAAGTAAATTCATGAGGTTTTAAAGACTGGGTGATGGAATTTCTTTCATTTTGCCGTAATTTCTTCTATGTTGTAACTAGGCCTACAGTTTAACGCGGAATCCGAACCACCCAGAGCTTACAGCATAGATTATATACATGTGACACAATAGGTGAATGTCAGGTTAAATGTCCTTAAATAATGAACACTATAACAGAGTTGCGAAAACAGTAATGGTGTTAGCTGATGAACAATTTTGGAAACTTAAAACTAAATAAGTTACTTTTAAACGGAATATTGTTCATTAAAATTTTGTCTTTTCTAGTTATGACAATACGATAAGGTGGTCGCTCCTCAATCAACGCTTTCAAGTGAATAGATTCATCTCAGGTGTGTTTTCACGAAACGCAACCATTCGGAAGACGTCGAAAACATATTACTCAGCGGCTACGAGCAATAATACTACAGTTACGGTATACTTGGATAGCCTGTACGACCACATAAGAATCTTTTCCTCACTATCAGGGACGTAAGTCGTCACGCAGCAATTACGTGTGCCCTGCCGATTCCAAGTCATCACTGTGAACGTGTTAGTCCATCTTTGGGAAACAAGTGTTAAACAACAGTACACATTATATAATTCAGACTGTGATACGTATAAAATGGGACAGTAAGCATTATTTTGTGGAAAAATTCTTTTGATTCGACTGTGAATCATTGACTAGATATAACTCAATGATGAAAAAGGTGCGTAAAAAACCCGATGAATTAACAAACAATCTCTACCTTGATGGAGCAAATTTTCTGCAGGGGTGTCATTCAGACATGTTAACCTTGATAGAAATACTCCTTAGACTTTGCAATCTTTACCGCTCGGATTAGTGCCATAAATCGAAGCGTGTTGCAGAATCTCAACAGTAGCTACAAGTTTCAAGCCAGGCTAAGACCTTAGTGAGATAACATGTGCAAAACCATATCCCGTTGTTAGATGAGAATCTAATATCCGTTTGGATGGAATCTCGAGAAACGTATATTTTGAGAGTGGGATGGATCCCGTACAGCCAAACATTGCCTTACGTGTTAAAGGTCAGTGAATAGAAATTGTTTCTACATGAGAGCGTTTTGAGCAAATTTCACTACTAAATCTTACTGTAGGCCCATCATACATGAACTGCTCGGTCCAAGACATGATGAGAGTTATTTTAATATTGCAAGTAAAATGAAGCAATAATCTACATCTCACAGACATCGTAGACTAAAACAGATAACATATCTTCTACATTGAGTGAGCTAAGCAATACTTCCGATTTCTCTGCTTTGTTTTGCTTCCCTAACTGCGAGAACTGTTGTTTAGGATGTAGTCAGCAACACTACAATATTCACGGATAGTAACAAAACAAAGCTCCAATTGCGTCAACTTAATCTTTCTGAATACTCTAGCGAAGACTGAAACGATTTAGGACGTTTTTTAAATATTAGTTTGCGGCTAGTTGGTATTAAGATGACTAGAGAAGAAGGGGATTGGAGACAAGGAGTGGGAAGTAATTTGGTCACAATCTTTTGAGAGAGCGATGCTGGATAGAAAATGCGTCGTTACTAATGTCAAATGAGATTGTTAAACGCTCACCAATACGATTTGATTATTCTAAGATTGTTCATAATTTATATAGAAACGGAATATGGTGGACATGCAACTACGTGGAATATGAACAATTAATCGATCACATTTTTAAATGTTGCCCCCTCACGACCCACGTTGGAAGAAATAGTGGAGCTTAAAAAAAATATGATGCCTTAAAGATGGATGTTGGTATCTCACACAATGTGTTTTATGTATATTTACGAAGGCTTGTGTGGTCGTAATAACCTGACAGGGGTTTTTAATGGCTGCACAACCCGCCCTTATAGTAGCCGCCTAACCTCACCTGGTAGGAGACGTATTGTTAAACTTGGAACCGAACCACGGAAGTGTTCTGACGTACTTCAGATTACTCAGCAAGCTATGCCAGAGGTGAAGGTCGGGTTAAGGGCTTTTGAAAATGCCCGGCGAGACAGGGATTCGAACCGGGGATCTTCCAATCTCTAGTCAGACGTCTTAACCACTGAGCCACCAGCCCACTCATCGTACATTTGTGTTTATACATTATTTTCTTTGTTATTTTATTTATATTTTAGGTATACACAACATCTGTTATATTACTTTTATATGAATTGCATAAAGCAGGAAAAACATCCTGTCTGAAGTGACTACATTAAGAGATGTCCTTTATGACGTAAGAGTACTGTAGTTCCTGACAAAAATATTATTATTATACTTGGGCTCCTGAGTTCAACGAAACCTGAAATATATAACTTAAAAGTTATAAGAACCGAGTTTCTCATAGACGAAATTTCCCATTTGAACCTCAAGAAAACATAATTTCTAATGGGAATGGTTTCCATATTCAGGATTTCTTGGCTCCAGATCCTCTCTTCACAACTATAATGGCGAACTCCACCGCTCCGTATGGTTTGCTAGAGCTTCCTTTGTGCTATTTACCAGGGCAGTTGCCTCAGCGGCAGCAATTAACGCCTTCGCCGTTATGTAGGTCATTAGGCTCATTGTAATACTCAAGCTGGCTACTGCGTACTGTTTGAAGATTTTAGTTGTAGTTATCTTGGTTGTAGCTGTGATGTGGACTAAACGTGTTATGAGAAGCTTTCGCTCTGTCGATATGAAAGGCAGACCTTTCTGTTTACCGTGCAGTGCAGAACAGTGCAGGTACCACGAACGAACACTGTTTGTTTCCTCCGTACCCGCATCGGAATGAAAATCTATAGTCATATTGACGTAGTCATTTGATAATTGTTGGTATTTTCCTTACCATCCACCTAAAATTCTATACAACGCAGAAACAAAATTACATTACACACATTTCAGAGTTAAACTATCTTAATTACTGACAGATTTAGAACGTCGTGGAAGACATTGGGTCGACAAGATGTAAAGACAAAGTAAAAAAAAAAATTTATAGCTACTAGTAACATCGTTAAAAATGGCTAAGAAACCAAAAAAATAATCAAGTTCTAAAAGGAACCATTTCAAATTTTTGTTTCTGCTTTTGTTATTTTCGTTTTTAGGATTTTTTAAAAAAAATGTTGGCATCTATCACGGTCACACTATACAGCCAGATAAGATTTTCCAGTTTAGGCAATATATGGAACCAAAACTGGGCAGAAAACTATTAATCGTTAATTAACGAAATTATAAAAAATAAAAAATGTAACTTATACGTTAACCTAAAAATCATTAATGGTATTTTTAACTTCCGTTAAACTGAATGTCCGTTAACTTTAGTCCGTTACATTAATTGTTAACATCGTTTCACTTGTATGAATTGCATGCCATGACAAACTCGGCGATTCGAATGGCGAACGAATTGGGTAATGCGAATAGGGAGTGCGAGTGTGATGCATGTATAACTGTTATGCTAGGCATGGCGTAACACAATCTGCAAGGGTTATGCTGAAGAACACCCAGTCTCAGCGAAGACAAGAAAGACAGACAATAACACCACTTTGTCGTTAGGATGGGGCGAACGCAATTTGTTAGCTTTCATAAAGAAATCCATGCTTGTATCACGCATCACAGTAAACAACACTTGGTACAGCGTGCAATAATACTTAAACATCAGTACAACTTCTGGATTGTCAACTTTTAACGGAAAACTTTAACTTGAGTTAATTTGCAAAAATGTAACGCTTCTACGATTATCGAAGTTAAGTTTTTAAGTAGCGGATTAAAGACTAACGAAGTTAATTTTTGGATTAACTGTGACCACCTATGCATGGAACAAACAATTTCCACATTTAATTCTGTCACATCAGTTATTACAATAGGAAACATATACTGCATGATTAAGATTCGAGTTCCATCAAATAAAACAAATGTTTCAAGAATTTATAATTATTTAAACGCAGCAACTGTTTAGTTAAATTATACAAGGTTAGTTCACAGTTAAAAATAAGATCTTGACTCCAATAATATATATATTTCGCGCTAGAATCAAAAGAGATGGACACCAATTATTTTTTTTTCTAATACAGTACTAATCAGCCACCGCTTATTCCGATTGTCTCCGAGGAAAATTTACTGGACGTTTAAATAAAAAGATACATCCACATATCCATAGATACGAGAATTTGTGAACCGCAGTACATAAGGATAATCGGGTTTCAACTTCTTCTAACATACCATCAGCCCTGAAGCATATCCTTATTAGATACGGTGATAAATATGGCTAACTTCTGTTTGTCTGTGACAAAGCAGTTACTCAGGAGATAAATTCATAATTCTAACAGTTTTTGAAATATGACAAGAATTTTGTATAAACTATTGTCTTTAAATTGCGATTAGGCCTATAAAACTTCTGATTGGAAACTGAGAACAATTAAATCAAAAATTATTTTCCTAGCCAGTGGTACAGCACAATGATGAAATATTTATGAGCAATAATAAAATGATATAGAACCCGAATTCCTAGTTTGCGGAAATTTTTTTGTGGTGATATCCACTGCACAACCCTTGTGCCATTGACGAATGAACATAGACGGTACCACATGGCTATAATTCGTAGAGTTAGCCTCAGAATCCAGACCTGATCTAGTTGACTAATGTTTAAAGTGTGGCAAGGAGCGAAGGTTACCCAGTACCTGTTGATTCAGATATCTTCAACCTCCGTGCCTGGCGCGATATAACCTTGAATCAATCACCAGTATCTTGAATGATTTGGTGTATTCCTCCATCGCTTTGTATTTCAACCTGATCTCTTCGTCTCAATCGAGATCACAATTTTCTGCTTCATATGGTCCAGTTGGAGTATAAGTGTTCGAAAGACTATTTGAAAACGGTCCCTAAACGTTCCAAATTACGAAATAAACGTTCTCTGGAAATGACTGACGCGTGAATAATTTGTGAAGAAGAGACACAGTGGTAGCCACATTTACTGTACGAGGACTTAATGTAGGTAAAAAACATAAAAAGTGCACAGTAAAACAAAGAGTAATGTATAAAAGCAGATAATTTAGGAGGCAGCTTGAGATGAACAGATTAACTCGGCATGGAAAGAGCGGAAGGAATGCACAAAACCAGCTGAAAAACTGAAGTAAATCCAACGCTCATTTTTCTCCACAGTTTTTACTTTCCTCAGTTTCGTTTGCCAACAAAATTACCTAATAACTCAAGTCTTAAAATATAGCCCCAACTCTCCATAATGTTATATTTTTAACAAACACCTTTTCTCTCCCATGTCTCCCATAACATGTCTCTCTTGTATTTTATCTAAACACAAACATTCCAACATCTTTCTGTAGGACCAAGTTTCAAATGCTTGAATCTTCGTTCTTTCTGTAATTGTCGAAGTCCAGACCTCGCATCGATAAAACACTACTTTCCATACATGTAGTTTTTGGATTTTCTGACTGCTAAGTCATTGTATTTAATTAAAATTTAATTAAAAGTTGTTGTTGTTGTTGTTTTTTTTTTTTTTTGCCAGTGCTGTTTTCGATTGTTCTCTCTTCGGTCATTAATTGTAATACTGCCTTCCAAATAACATATTCCCTTAGTCACTAGGTTTGTTGTCCCTTATACACAAACACGCTTTCCAGTGCCAGCAGCGTGTCGGGGGTGCTACTGTTATTGAGTGGAGCACTTTCACTGTGCTCCTGTGACGTCAGCGGTGTACACGAGTTGTGTGTGGTCTCAGCTCGAAATAGCGTACAGCACACACTCTCACTTTCGCTGCTTTGACACCGAAATAGCAGGCCTCGGTTGAGGTTTCCTCCGTCAAGGAGATCCAGCGGAGCGATCAAAGTGCTGTCATTGAGGTTATTTGCCTGACAGCATGTACTTTAAAGGGATCTGTCTGAGCGTACGGGCCTAAATGTGTGTGCACGGAAGTAGGGAATGAAAGAGATACAAAACTGGGGACGTTACTGACTCTGAGATTTTAACATGGCGAGAAGATACAGCTCCAGAATAAGTCACATTTCATTTCACTAAAAATTCGTACAACAAAAATAAAACTTCAATTTACTCTCACACGCTGAGGTTTCTGTAGATAGATTTTGTATTAAATTTAATTAATTGAATTGCCTATTTTGAAAAGAAAAACTAAAAATCCGTGGGACGTTGTCCTTAAACAGAATTTATTATTAATTATTTAACAAAATTGTCTATCCGATGTTATTTGTAAAATAATTTAAATGCCCGTCATAAGGGGACATCCATAAATTACGTGAGGTAAAATGGGGGAGGGGGGGGTCCGGCGAAATCTCACCAGATCTCACCAGGGGGGAGGGGGGGGTCTACGGAAATCTCACGTGAGATTTTGCGAAAAATTGGGGACAGTAGAGCCAAAAAAAAGGTCTGCAATTTGCGCCAAAGTCGATTTTTGGAGGGTATTTCGTCAAAAAAAAAGTGTACAAAAGTTTCCAGGACGATTTGTAGGGGGGGTTCTCACGGACCAGATCTCACCAGAGGGGGGGGGGGGGTCTGGCCAGATCTCACGAAATCTCACCAGGGGGGAGGGGGGGGTCCAGAAATCCGGAAAAACACCTCACGTAATTTGTGGATGCCCCCTAAGTGACTGGTGTCACCTATGGTCGTAGTAGGAATTTTTTCGGGAATAGTTTCTAAGGAAAAACTGATAACGATTAATTATAATCTTTTTTACTGATATTTTTCGATATGTCAGTAAACTTTCTCTGATTTGATTCTCGGAGTACTTGGCAAGAGTCTTTATTGATAATCGCATTGCTTTTTAAATTGCGATAATTTTTATTGTTGTGGAAAAGTTTCTAAGTAAAGTACAATTTTCTAAACGAATACGTATTACTTGTTTGAGTAATGTATTTTGTGTTTACCTACGTTTCGTATAAACTTTCACTGAGTTTGTAATAAACTTTCCTGTTTCTTATCTTCTGTCAAATTCTTCTTTAGATTGTGAACTGGTTCTAGTAGCTGCCACAGAGAATAATACATCGGATCTCCTTCTTACATCAATTTCTGCATCTAGTCGTCGTATATAAACAACAGCATCATGTAAATTTAAAATAATGACGCATCGCAATTTTTTAATCCTTGCTTCGCATAATACTTTTTTTATTTCAGTCAATCATATTTTTGTACAGTGACTTTCGTAACAGACCATTGCTTTTCAGCTCTCATCGCAGATACACTTTCTTTTAACAGTGTAAATTCAAAAACAACAAATTCAGTTATTTATATTATATTTATACTTCCTTTCGATAAAATAAGCGCAAATAAAACAATACAGTACTTCATTTGAAATTTCCTAGTTAGCCAAACAGCGCTGTGATGGCGGTTAGTGGAACTAACTACACGGGTCTCTTCGGATTCACCGAAGGTTCCACAGTTATCGAGTTTACATCCAGCCTTCAGGTTCAGCGCATATTATTAAAGTGCATAAACACACACACACAAAATCGGTTGAAAATATTATAAAATGTAGCTCTTAAAAAAAACTGAAAATTAAAAAGATTTTTTATTGCTTATGGCTTTACGCCTCATTGTATTCGTGGTCATTAGAGGTGGGAAAGGACTAGGGATAAGGAACGGGAAGGAAGTCATCCATGACTTTTTAAAGGATCCTTTCCGGCATTCTCTTGTAGTGACTTGACGAAAAATTAAAACAAAAGTATTTTTCTTCGATTCATACCTTTTTCTATTAAATGATACCTATTTTTGGTTAATTTTGCTAAAATAACCCTGCGGGAACCAAACACTCCAGAAACATAGCTATAGCTTACCTGTAAAATTCAGAAGGCTACATATCATTAAATTTTGAAAGAATTTTCGGATCAGTAGTTTCGGAAATACAGAAGGATTAGATGGTTTTTTCGTCAAAAGCTCCTACAAACCGTGCAGTAAAAAGAAACTTCAGACGAAGTGGGGTGCCGAATTTCATTTGATGGGGGATGGTTTAAGTTTTACTCCGGGTATCTAGTGGTATGTATATTTATTTATCGTATGATTATTTACGAGGTACACAATAGGAAATGTACATATCACAAGCTTGTAAAATTTCATATCTCGAGATCTAATGTTTTAATCCAGTCAACTGCATTGATCGACGCATCATGGATTTCCGCCATTGTTCCCTTGTAGGCCCGAAGAGGACAGTCAGAAACGATGTGATTGATTGTCTGTAAGGTGGCTCCACAGTCACAATTTGCAGAATCTATCCAGCCCCATTTGTATGGTAAGTAGGCGCATCTGCCTTGTCCTGTTCGAATTCGATTGATGGTTCTCCACTGCCGCCTAGGAAGATCGAAACCTTGTAACCTTACTGAGGGGTCCTCAACTAGATTTTTATTGACTACTGATTACTGCTGCCATTGAGTTGTCCACAGCTTATTGGTGTTGAAAGAGGACTCTGTGAGGTTGATTGCTGTGCGCCATGGTGGTTTTCTTGATTTCAAGCGTTGGTGTTTCGCTTGAATCATGTCTTGGTGTATAGGCAGCTGAGGGTTCTTCAGGATATTCTTCCAGATTTTTAAAAGCGCTTCTGATCTTCTTAGTGCTGGGGGTGAGATGTATAGAGTGATTCAGAGAGGACTTAACAACTTTGAAGGAATTTTGAAATTTATTCAGAGGTTTTCAGAATGATTTAAAGTTATTTTAAAGAAAAATTGCCCATATTTTACTCATCTATTACCTTGAAATCAAATTCAGTCACCTCTAGTACCAACTGCTGCTCACACTTATGCGGAAAATGTTAGACGAGTATTTTCATTTCGCTACCCATATTGGGTGACAACAGTTCATCGTTCGCACCGAGCATGATAAATGATCCTCCAAATACAGTTCGTGTTTAATTGAATTCCCTTTCCCACATGAATGAATTAGCGGTATAAGATCAGTTGCACGGCCACGTCGCTTCCCGGATTTTAATCCTACTTTTTTGGGGGGCAGGTGTAAAAAATAAATCTTTTTGCACTCAAAAATCGAATCTACGACTATGTCGCAGTTGCCGGATTTGCTGCATCGAGTCCGGCAAGAAACGTATTGAATAAAATGTTCTCGGATCTCCCACCTGGAGAGCGCGTCATGGACACGTGACTATGAGGTAACCATAGCAGGCTGTATAACGACGGCCACTCAGGTAGCCCGACAAGAAGATGAAGTCGGCGACCTACCTGGAAACGTCGCATCAAACTGACGCGCTTCTCCGATGGGATGACCGAGAACATTTTTTGCAGTTGACTGAGAAAGCCTTCATTGGTTCAAGAAACTTATTTCCGTTGGGATGTCTGCCGCATATACCATGACAGTCATATCGGACCAAAATAACACTTTGATTAAAAATTTTGAGTTTTTCGCTATAAATTGACTTTTTACCAATTCTGTACATGGTTTCAAGGCTATAAAGTTTTTTTGAAGCAACTTGTATAGCTATGGATGACTGTATTGACTGTGTGATGTATATAATGCATTGCTGGTCCTCAAACGTTTATGGCGACGGAACCCTATTTAACAATTAAATATCTTAAAGGTGCGTTCCCACGGCGCGTGTCAGGGGACGCCTCTCATCTTTGCCGCATATGCTACCAGGTACGGCGCGCCTCGACCCACCGCCAGGCGGTAAAAGATGAAAGGCGCGTACTGCCTACCACGCGCCATGGGAATGGGCATTGGGGAAGAATATAATAAACAAAAATCCGCTTTAATGTTTATTCTTTAAAGTTTAATGATATCATACAAAAATGTATAACATTTAGGTATTTTACATAATGCTGTGTTGATTCCACGGTAAACGTATGAGATTGTGGTAATGTGACAACATGGCAACATGAAGCAGTTCGTTCTTTTGGTTGGCTTTATTTACGTGGAACCCTGGCTGAGCCCCAGAGCTCCGCGTAGCACACGTTGAGTATGGCTGGTGTAGAAGAATGAAGAATAGTAGTAGTGAAATTTAGGCAGTTCTTGCAAAAGACACAAACAGCCCCTTTTCACACTGTGGGGAAGTTTTATAATTTACTCCGAGGTTTGGCAAAAACATCTGTTGTTTATCAAACGTGCCACACCACTATCCCATCCTACTGGGAAAGTGCCGTGTGACCAAACAAAGTTTCTCTCGATAGTAGGACTCTACTCACCTAACCTCGGTAAGAGAACCACGAACGGCGTTAGCAAAGCTAACCCCCTGTTTTCTGTGATGAAAAATGTGCAATAAAATTTGACGAAACCCGTAAATCCTCTTTTATTCTAGAGATGTAGGTACTCGATTTCAGCATCCTGTGAAATAAAGTTTGATGTTTGCAAACATTTGTATGTTAATGCGATGTTGTTGCAGGCCATGTTTCCACAGTTGCTTAATTAATTACTAGTTGAAAGAACACGCCAATTGTAAAGATACCATTTGTTGGCTACCGTTAAGGAAAACGTGAGTTGCCAAAAAAAAGGGAGGGGGGAATTATTAAAATCTGAAATAATTCCTGAAAAATGAAAAATACATATAATAATGATGCTATAAGGGGATCTAACAGGTTACTAACTAGAACCATGAATTTCAGACACAAAATAAAACCTCATTTATTGAGTCTTATGGCCTTACAAGGTCGGGTAGTAATTAACGTTACGTTAAACACAATTAGATCAGCAAAAGCAAGCAATACCCGACGTTTACAATTCGCCGGAGTAAGCAAACAAAACTGAATGAAATATCTCAAACAAGTAATAAAAACAGCAAAGTTAACATTGAAATAACATGGCAACACAGGCCATCAAATTGAAGCTAACATTTTACTGTACAAAGGAAAATCCCAGGGGGCGCCGTATAAAATGAATGAAAAGCATCAAAATTGAATTAACAAACAGCAAGATGCTTAAGAAAAAAAAAATTGAATCGAAATATAAATTCAGCTAGCTCAGAATTTAAGTGACGGGAGCAGAGTCTTAACCCAGGCGTCGCTTAAGGGCACATAAGTCTGTTAAAATCCACTGAATAGTGACCGTCGTTTCTGGTACATTACCATAGAATCATCGCCGTGATGGTGAGCGACAAACACAATGCCACTGCAGCAATGGAAGCTAAATAAGCGGCTACGACCGCGTTATTAGCATAACTTCCGAATAATGGCAAGCATGCCACTCGACATCTCGCTTTCCCAAAGCAAGAAATGATCAACCACAATGATCATCAGAGAGCGTGCCGGCTGGCACGTCCGTTCATCAGCTCGTCTTGGACAGAAGTCACGTCCGTTCATCAGCTCGTCTTGGACAGAAGTGATGTCTAAAATGGCTCCTTCTTCTTCCTCGGCTAGTTGCTCGCCACATGTAAAAGAACTCCACGGAATTAGTATTGTAGACCCCAATAAGTGTTCAGGATTGGCTATCTACACATTTCCGTCGTCACGTGTTTAATATCATGCGTCGCATTCGCCGTCTCCTTCGCGCGTTTCCTACGTGGCCTTCGGGGTAGTAGCGGGGTAGGGGGTAGGTCACCGCCCGATTTCGAACGGGACTCAAGCCGGGCTGTCCCGGCGCCATCGAGTCGCCTCGCCTGCTCCATTGTTCCTCTCTCAACCGCCGAAATGGCAGTTTCTAGCCTTCGATATTCAGCCCTTCTGAGCCATGCGTTTACAGAAAAATTGATTTACAATAAAATATACCTTTGGCCGCCCTGATTTTAAACATACATTTAACCTATCCAGACAACCCTCATTATTTACAATTAATTACACGTTGCAAGACTAAATAATTAATAAATTTGAATATAACAAAAAAAGAATTATGAATATAATTAATAATAATTTAATTATATTCATTGTGGGTGACGCTGTCACACCACACAATGCAACTGTTTAGTTTATTTATTGCTGCGTCGTACGCGTTTCACCTCTCATCGAGGCATCATCAGCGACGAATCTGTGTTACAGTTTTTATATACAGTTTTATCCTATTATTACATAATTATGGACATGAGATATTCTATAGCTAAAAGTTACTTACTATTTACATTTGTTACTCTGGTATGCAGCTGCGCATCTCCGTTTTCATATACAACGCATGTTTTGCCTTATCATATTTACAATATTGTTTGTTATCATCGTTCAGTCGTCTGTTAGCGTCAGGTTGTTTGTTTATGTCTTGTCGCGTCCTTCGGTTGTCTGCTGTGGCCATTTTGTTTGTATATGTCATGTCTCGGGCCAATAGCGCGAGTTTTGAAAAGTGTGAGTATGTGTGATGGTCTTGTTAGAATGTTTTATATTTGTGTGTGATGTATATATGTGTGGGGTTTTATTATACAGTTTGTGTTAATTTTGTTTTTTCTGTCGAGTTTGTGTATATTAAATTGAGTAACGTTTTATTTGTGAGGTTTACTTGGTCGTTTAGTACCTGTTTGCCTTCATTTTCTGCTTTTTGTATATATAAGTTTTCCTGTATAGTGATTGTGTTGTGTCTGTGGTTGTTGATAGTGAGAATTTGCATATCTGTGTTTATGTTTGTTAGTGAATGGTCATTTTCTATGAGGTGTTCGGCAAATGTGGAATGGTTACTGTATTTTAATGCTCTCATGTGTTCTTTGTATCTGATTTGGAATTGTCTTCGTGTTTGCCGAAGGACGCGACAAGACATAAACAAACGAGCTGACGCTAACAGACGACTGAACGATGATAACAAACAATATTGTAAATATGATACAGGCAAAACATGCGTTGTATACGAAAACGGAGATGCGCAGCTGCATACCAGAGTAACAAATGTAAATAGTAAGTAACTTTTAGCTATAGAATATCTCATGCCCATAATTATGTAATAATAGGATAAAACTGTATATAAAAACTGTAAAACAGATTCGTCGCTGATGATGCGTCGATGAGAGGTGAAACGCGTACGACGCAGCAATAAATAAACTAAACAGTTGCATTGGCGTGTTCTTTCAACTAGTAATTTGTATGTTAGTCTCGATTCTTTCTCTCGAAACTGCTCCCTTTGTGTGTGGCACATGTCTACGGCGGGTGAAGGGTCCCTGTGGTGTGGTCCGTGCTATACGGTGGCTGTTAAACCCATTACCGAGCCTGACTTCTAACGGCCGGCAGCCGCGGTCGTTAACGCCAAACGGGGGAAGTATTCCCTGCCTGTCCCAGAGGTTAAAACAAGCCAGCAGTTCCGGCACCTAACTTCTCGCCAGAGGACGTAAACTGGAGACAGCGTTACACTGGCACTACAAGTAAAGGCTTGCAGATCCTACACGTTACTGTGTTGACGTTGTAATTTAAATCTTGAAAGTTTTGTTGTTATTCATTGCAGATCAGTATCTCTCACTACAAATTTCGAGTTCGTTTGATGGACCGGCGTATAATCCAAAAAAAATCGAGATCAAGATTCAACTGATTCAAAGCTAATTGAATTAAGAGCAAGTGTTTAACAAGATCGAGTACAATTTAATTAATTTCTACTGTGATTTCTAATAATTGGATAAATAAAATTGAAGGCAATGACTATAAAGAAAATGTTACAAAAATTCTCTAGGCTGAGCCATATGAATGACAGTTGAAGTCCCTGAATTAGGTACCACTAAGAAAAATTAGAAAGTTATAAGTGTATTAAGTACTTAAAACTTAACTTAGTCCACAACCCGAAGGTTGGTTGGATCGTCCCGAAGGAGGCGTACTAAGCCATTGTGTCAGAGGTAGGACGGCCACTTCCTTTCCTCTGGGACCTACAGTTTAACGTGGAATCCCAACCACGGAGTATTAAGTACACTGAATTATAAAGTGATGCTCCGATGCGCGGGGTTCATCTGCAGATTGTATACTACCCTTATCTCATTTAATTGCTGCCAATGGCGGGAAGTGGTGGTAAATCATTCAACACGAGGTGTACAACTTCGGAGTGTTTTTCGGAGAGTCAGTTACGCATCAACATTAATTCTGTATAAATAATCTCTTGCTACAGATCCACAAAATTTTCGCTGAGCTCCCAATTTCCAGGACTCTTCATGTTACCGTCTCATTGCGTCTGAAGAATAGTGAATCTTGAACGTTTCTAACTCAAGGTTATTAGATTCAAAGAGTGATCATTAGAAAAAGAGTATCAAATAGCGTCTGTTACGACGTCTAGCCTAATACAGTCAACTCAATTAACAAGTAAGTTTACTGGGAAACTGTCGTCAGTGAACTTATCACTCCAGTTCCGAGGTTACGATAGAGTGTACCGTTGTTTACTGTTGTTAACGGAAAAGGTGGATACTACTTGTTAGGTAATTTTGCTGATGGGCAGTTCATTTAGCAATAAGACATAGTTCACTTCCTTTCGCGAGCAACGGGCTTTGCATGATACCTAGGAAAATTACAGAAACTCTTCTACGTAAAAAGAGAAACATAGAAAAGAAATGGGACTCTAAATTATATTGAGAGATAAATATTAAAAAAAAAAACCATTTCTGATCTTTGTTCATTTATACCAGTGCTAGGCCTAAGCTATACGCTTTACATTACACCGCTAAAGCCTTCGCGTCGGTGCGTTCATTACTGTGCACCACAGTGCAGCCATCTCTCTCTTTTTCTCTTACATCAGTGTATTGTACTTCAGTAAATTCTCTCATTATCATTTCTAACAAGTTTGTTCGCAGCAAATTACACAGTTTTTTTTTTTTAATTGCATTTTCTTGCTAAAAACAGCGCGGACTAAACATATAATGACTAAAACTACTCCCGCTAACCATTTTCAGCTTGTTCACTGCTGTATGCAGAAAAGAGATATAATTACGATTTGTTCCTTCTGCAGGTCAGCCAACCTTCGAGCAAACTATACCTTCTGGAAAATACATCATTTACCAGCCGCGATGTTCTGATTACATTGACCAGTGGCTTTTCTACGATATCGTTGCGCCGCAATTTGATGATGGAAAATTATTTAATCGAAAGTGAAGAATAAAGTTTTTTGGTGTCTAGCTTATTTCTCAAGATAGGGGACATCCATAAATTACGTGAGGTGAAATGGGGGAGGGGGGGGGGTCCGGCGAAATCTCACCAGATCTCACCAAGGGGGAGGGGGGGTCTACGGAAATCTCACGTGAGATTTTGCGAAAAATTGGGGACAGTAGAGCCAAAGAAAAGGTCTACAATTTGCGCCAAAGTCGATTTTCGGAGGGTATTTCGTCAAAAAAAGGTCTACAAAAGTTTCCAGGACGATTTGTAGGGGGGGTTCTCACGGACCAGATCTCACCAGAGGGGGGGGGGGGTCTGGCCAGATCTCACGAAATCTCACCAGAGGGGGGGGGGGGTCCAGAAATCCGGAAAAACACCTCACGTAATTTGTGGATGCCCCCATATCTAATGTCTTAATTATTAATAGGTTTAGTTCCTTGTGCCCTTGGCGACGTTTTTCTTCAGGTCCAGGCCATTTCCACCTAACAGCAACGGCTAGAAAGAAAACAATCCACCCATTGTTCAAGTCCAGCTTGTGGTTACTTGTGGCTTTCGTAGAAATTTTTTTTCCGGTCCATGGCGCATTTCAACCTAACCACTTCAATTTTAGATAGAATATCTCGTGAACAAAGCGAGATATCAAAAAAAAAAAAAAAAAAAAAAAAAATTACTCACTTCTGATTTATCTCGTCGAGTTATCATCAAATTGCGGAGCCTCTATTATCTTAGAATCCACCCAAACAGACTTAACGAACTTAAATTACAAAATACACCTTACATACTTGGCCTGTCCAGTTTATTTATCATATAACTTCAGAACAATTAATAGCTTTCCCTAATATTGAGGAGGTGTGTTATGTTGTGGCTGTGCAGGTCGGCAACGTGTGGTACCTGTTGGTGGCCGTGGCGACGCACAAGCTGGTGATCACGTTCTGCGTGGGCGTGGAGCTGGTGTCCGCCCGCACGCGCACGGCCCTGGTGCTCATCTACATGGGCGTGTTCGCGGCGGTCACCCCGCTCGGAGTCGGCCTGGGGCTGGCGCTGAGCTCTGGGGGCGGCGACGGGGGCGGAGGGCCTGGGGGCGGCGGCGCGGGTCTGGTGCCCGTGGTGCTGCAGGCCATGGCGGCGGGCACGCTGCTCTACGTGGTGTTCTTCGAGGTGCTGCAGAGGGAGAGGTCCTCGGACAGGTCCGGGATACTACAGCTGGCGGCCATCGCCACCGGCTTCACGCTCATGCTCGCCCTCCAGTATGCCAGTGAGTACACGCCTTCATTTACCATTTCAATGTGGTTTAAAATCAATACCGTAACAGTAACCCCGCCTTCCAGAAAACTTCAAGTACGCAAAAAACTTTATGTTTGTAACACTCGGATCCTAGTATTCGTTGTTTTCTGTGCCCTAAAATTAAAATTTAAGGTTCGGTCCCGATGAGATCTTGAGAACCTTTCGCTAAATTTTGCAGAGTTAGGGCTTGCAATATTTCAAATCCTGTAAAGAGAAGCTTCAATGTTACTGAGTCAAATCGGTATAAACGATCGAGAAAGAAACTAAGTTAAAAAAATTTCTTGTAGTATGTACGGAGTTCTTATTACTGGTCAAATAATCAGAGATAAATATCATTAAACATTGGTGGTGTAAAAACAGGACGTTTCGACAGCTGACCCTGCTGTCTTCATCAGGTATCTTGTAGTTGTTCTCAGCTGACTGTCACCACCATCCGACTGGACACCCGAGAAGATTTTGTTGCATCGATACGCCGGGAAAGTCTCCACTCACACATCGTTAAACACTCTTTTAATGTGTACTCGTGGTGCTGAAGAAATGTACTGACTGAGGATTGTTAACGTGGGTGCTGTAAGCTATTTCAAGGCCAATGAAGATAACACATTACTATATTCTGGGACGTGTGTCAAAATGTTTCGTAATAAGATTACACACTGAAGTTAGAGTCTTTGAATGCCACGGCTAGCTTAGTTCAAAACGTTGCGTGATTTGGGGCATTCGCGGCGTCTGAATCGGAGAAATACTAACAACTCTGGCAGAACAGCTCTGTAGTTAACGCGTAATGCGTTACATAGAGGCCGACTGCAATTTGTCCATGCGGATGGACACAGCTCAACTATATGGTGGGGTCACACGTTGATGTATAAAATGTTTACGGTACCATCGCGAAGTGTAGATTTGGTGTCCTGGATTGGTCAGCGCGATGCGTCATCGAGGACAAGCAAAATGCCGGACTTCAGTTTTTTTAACACCACAGCCAGAGGTAAGCTGCATACAAACCAAAGTGTCCTTTTATTGATGAGTGGGTTGCACTGGCGGAGGCATCGTGGTCCTCGCAATGCCACATGTAGTTGGCGTGGGTGGACCCCGGTGGCGGCTGAATGCAGGTCCCTGTGTCCGTCTTCGTCACGTAGAAGCAGCGATAGGCTCCCCGCCTTCCCGGAAATGCCTGTGGTGGACCTTGGAGACCCCGGCATGCTACAACAGAAACATGTATCGCGAAACCTCAAGCCTTTGGCCACACATTCAAACATACCAGCGCGAGAATTTGTCGTCTCTCCTGATAGGCTGAGATATACGATGCAGACTGAAATCTATTTTTGCCACTGCCTCGTTCCTCGCTGTCTCCATTTTAATCCTATACAAAAAATTACGTCCATAATCGTGGCTCGCGTTTTATCGATGATACCTAATGTTTATAAATGTGTTTGAGGAATACTCAGCTCAAGCTTCATATTCAGATCTGTGTACTGTGACACTAAAGCAGGACGTGATGGAGTCAGCGGACTTCACCTCTACAAGGCGTCACTCATTGAACAGCAGGCTGAGTGCGATTGAGGAGACGTTGCGGACTTTAAGCTTCTAAGAAAAGCCTCCTGTTTAATGATATTTAAATGTTTTCCGTGTTTTCATTCTTCAAAGTCGCTTCAGAAAGCCAAATAAATACTTCATATTTGCGCATTCTGTAGGAACTAATATTCCTCTTCTAGATACCAGTGAGATATTCTTATTATACTGTTATGAGCGCTCTGGTGGCCCTTTGGTTACGGTGTTTGACTGGTGAACGAAAGGTCCCCGATTCGACTCCCTGTCTCGGCGGGGATTTTCGTAGACCATTAACCCGACATTAATCACTGGCACAGCTTGCTGTTTAATTTGAAGAACGCCAAAACGCTTCCGTAATTCAGATTTCACGTTAAACTGTAAGTCCCCTGTACCCGGTAGGATTCCCCGATTAGGTGAAGGCGGCTATGACAGCGGCGTGATGCGCAACCAATTGAAACCCTGTCACCAGGTCATTACGACCACACGGAATTATAATTATAATAATTATTATTAAAGTTATGAAATTTGGAAGATGTTGTTTCGTTTATGGTTATTTCTTAACTAGCTATCCTTATAGCAATGTTGATCCATTCCGTTCCAACAAGTTCAAGTTCGCCGACCCCGGCAGCGTAGGGGTAGCGTGCTTGCCTCTCGTTGCAGGGGTCGCCGGTTCGAGTCCGGCCTAGGGCATGGGTGGTTTTAATTAAGTGTTGTGTTCGTCTTGTGTCGTCCTTACACATTAGAAAAAATAATCATACTAAAAAAAAAAAGTTCAAGTTTTCCTTATTTATGACACGATACAACTTTCCGAATCTTCCTCTGAGTAATTTGATTACAAGTGAGGTGTAATTCCTGGTGATAAAATGCACTACTAAAGAAACAAATTCTTATTTTGGCTCGTCTATGAATTTCCTAATCCTGGTATTGGTTTCATCTCCTCACAGATCCTTGATGACATTATCCTTGTTAGGGAGCCAGTACAATTGCTTCCAGCATCATAAATATGGCTGATAAACTATATGAGGATGTCATTTCTTTTACTATATCTGCAAACTTGAGAAGTTTTACCGATATTTTATCTAGTCTGTCCACTTTCGCAGATTTTTCTTGATCATAGCTTCATTTCAAGAATCTTTGGACTCTCCAGTTCCCCTTCATCACTTATTGCTATGCTGCCTCTGAACATCCTTTCACACATGCACCTGTTCTTGCCTACGACAAACCAACATTCTAGTTATTATAAATTGTCTAGTTTTTCGAGTGTATTTCATACAAGGTGACTACCATTTTGTCTGCCTTCTTCTTGATAATCACCACGTACTTTGTATCTTGGTAACCGATGTTCAATCGATATTCTTTGATGACTATGTTAATATTTTCTCGTTTTAGCAAATATCACGGTTTCATCTCTCATTTACCATTTATCTTCCGTTAGATTTCTGATGGCATGTGTTACTTCCTTAACTGGAAATGTTTGAACCTCCTATATCTCTTTACAGTTTTTATTTATTCATACTTTCTTGGCGTCTATTACTTTCTACCTGATAGTTCTATAGACATTGTTGTAAGTCATTTTATCATTTTTATTATTTAGTTATAATGTAAATAAAGACTTGACTCAATAACCTTTGTTGTATGGATGTATCTGCTTTTGAACAAAAAATTTAAGCCCTCAGTAGCAGCTATTTGCGGCATTTCATTTCCGTTCCGTTCCATGCGAATTATCGAGAGATAAATTAATTGATAAATAAATTATGTTGAACTCTACATTCTACCGCAAAATATCACCAGTAACATTCTTTCAAAAGAATTAATTAGAATCCGACACATCTATAAAAGTTGCATTACTGTTAAATGTTTTTTTTGGTAGTTTAGTATTTTTGACTTATTTCACGAAATCTAAGAAATCACTTTACGCACCAGCCGATTTTTAGCTGGAACTTAGTTTCACTTTATTAATCAATCTATAAAGTTTCAACTATTGAAAAGTACAAAAAAATATCGAAAAACGAACTATTGAACAAAGGATCATTACCACATAATTTCTGAATCTACAGATTTTCCCCCTCCCTTTGGAAACCGTCTCCTTTTTTACACATTAGTGCCGCTACTAGTAGCTTATTTATTTCAAGAGATAAATATTATTTTTCTGTTAATGTTTAATGACGTCTAGAGTTCGAATCATTCTCAACAAGTTTGGATCTTCTTTATTTTTTTATTATTATTTTTTTAAAAGCGTCGCTCCATTTCTTTGATAGATGTTGCCTATGACTTCATAGCCGTGGATCAGGGCTATTGGTAAACCAAAGGTATCAAGTATTAATAATAAAAAAAACTAGCTGTGTCAAGTATACGATACTCTGGCAAACTATAGGTCCCATATACATTAAATACGATACTGAAATCACTAAAAAAATTGAAAAACCTATTAAAATGGATAAAAAGTTATTGCTAAATAAAATTTATTATATGTTTTGCGAAAATGTCTTTCAAATGGTTGATAAATCAAAGACCAAAAAATTTCAGTTTAAACAGATATGGTTAATCTTGGGAAAAAGTTGAAAAAATATTTTAATCACATATTTTTTATTTGTTTCATGAAATCTTCCATCGAATAATATAATAAACGATTTTTAATCTTCTGAAGTATAAGATCCAAGTTATTTCATCAGAATTAAATTCGTTGATTTTTGTTCATGTTTTCATCAGGTCCTAATTTCCTGTACCGTCTTAGGTAAAGTAGTGCGATACACAATATACGTAATCCCTACCTCATATTTTAAGTCAGATGCTAAGCTTCAGAGCTGCAAAAACCCGATTAAAATATATTCAGTGATGCCTGAAAGCAGTTAAAAATGTCGAAAATTTTTTTAATTTTCCACTTTTCCGCTAGGTGCCATCGTGAGACGAGACATATCTCAAAATTTAACTCAAATCCTAAATTTTTAGACTGTGTAAAAATCATCTAAACCTTTTTGGTAGTTTCCTCGTGATGCCAGAACAAACAGACAAAGATTCTAAATAAACATTTTTTTTTTCCTGACGTATCCTCAAACAGTCGACCGCACCATATTTTGAAAAAATTCTCAGCAGACAGACACAACTCCGTTACAGTTTATATTTCTATCTCAATGCTTCTACAGTCAACATTAATATCTATGGTTTCATTAAACACGAGGTTGCAGATGCGTAAGTACAACTATGTCTGATAACATTTCCTCAACAAAATGTCTTTCATGTTTTCGCAAATGTTTGACCGTTTCTCATTTTCTTTTGCAAGAAATTAATAATAATTCATTGTTTTCTCATTGATATAATTTTTTAGATCAGTCAAATATCTTAAACAAGCAACACAAAATGCTGGTTGCATAAAGGTCGGAAGACGTTTATATTTTGTTGCTAACATCTTCATCACTAATTCCTTTTGTGGTATATCTTTAAACGAGTAATTCTTGTAAATATTTGGTGTCTCGGAAACGGCTGTAACGATTTTAATGAACTTTCATATGTAGATAACGTTTTGCGTTTCAAATTTATCTAAATAGGTGTCTTCCCTGAAAATGCGCGATTCAACAAACAAAAAACGAACAGTTCTTGTATTTGATATCTCTGAAACGGCTCTAACACCATCTCGTAGAAGTTTCAGGTTCCAGTAAGCCCACTGATTTTATTTAAATTTCTCTTTGGTTAGAACAAGGAACTGTGCACCTGAGTATACCTAGAAAGCCACAAAAAAAAAATTAAACTTTAATCAAACTTCAGGCAGTCAAGACTCATCTAAAGAAATTGATAACATATGTGACATCCATATATATATATTCAAAATAAAATGTTGAACTACGTGTTTTCATGAATTTTATATTTAACCGAATGCAGTCCTTATGTAGGTAGGTATGAAATATAGTGAATATATATAGTCTATATTTCTAATCTGTCTTATACTGTTAAACGAACAACTCTTGTATGTATATGAAATTAATTTCTCTCAACGATTTTGACGAAATCTTGCATATTGAACAGAAGACGCCCAGCAAATCTTGGTCACCCAGGTACTTAGTACATAAATTGTAATTAAAATTAAAGCTACACTCGTAATTACTTAGTCAAACTGCTTCTTATATGGGAAAAGACATTAACAGAATTCTACTTCGTAACGGAACATAAAATCGTGGTATTCGTTCACTGCTGACAATAAATACGGGACGCAATTTGAGTTCAAAACAAATGACAAAAAGACCTAGAACACCTCTTCTGTTTATAATTTCATTGTACCATCAGATGACAATTTTACTAATTATAATTAATTGCATCCTGGATGCACTGACGTTTTAATTTTCGCTGGCGGGGTTACATTTCATTTGCAGCCACGCAAATTAATGCAGAAACAACAACAAAACAAAAATGCACTAGGCCAAGCAGAAGGTTTGTTGAAACTGGCGGGTCAGCGAACTATTGTTTTGCACCTATTGTAGACCACGTTCAGAGTTCGTAGATGTGTTGGAAGTAGACATTGGTACATAAGCTGCGGCTGAAGTTATTGTTCCTGTATTTCGTAAATTCTTTTGTAATTATACGTCGTTTTAATTTTGTTGGAGTTTTAAGGCTTGTCGCAATGACGGTAATAAGTGTTCGAAGAGGATGACGGACATCTGAAAGATAGGCAATCAGCTGTGACTTTTTGCAAGAACCATCTTGGCATTCACCCGAAGTCTGTAGCGTTAAAACTGTGTTTGGTGAATTTAACTGCATTATCTTTAGTGCCATCATAAATAATGAAATATTGCCAAAAAATAGTACCAGAAAATCAAAGAAGTAAAAACTTGAGAGTGAATATTACATTTATTGAAATTCTATCAGAGGAACAGAAATTTCTCTTTATTCCGCAATGGGTAGTTCAAAGAAAGATAAACAGCGAGCGCTCGTTAAAGTTAAGCATAAGTAGATCTATTACAGAACATTCAGCGTTTTGTTAACTAAACTTTCCCTGGTTGTGAAACATATGTAGAGTGATGCTTTAATTGAAGGTCTTTTACCGGATGGACAGACTTTCATTAATGGGTGAGTACAGATACACACGTCCTTTAGACAGTTGTTAATCGTAGTCATTTCCTGTCTTCAGCGAAGTCAATAATCGATTTGATTGCATGCGAGAACGCTTCCAAGGTCTGTGATGTGGCATGGTCTCAGAATCACCGGAATTACCCTTTCCCGCTACACTACAGTCACGTAAACAATTGAGAGAGAGCTGAACTTGGCAACGATCATCTTTTTCGTGCAGTGGAGCCACCCAAAGCTCGAGGCAAACTTGTAGAGGAGAAGTCTACTATTGGTGACAAATTGCAGACTTGAAATATCTCATTTAAGACGGTAGTGAGAAGTTCCGCAAAAGTGTACTCTAAAACTATTTTCATATTACGAGAAAGTTCTTATATTCCGCCATTTATGACGCAATACTCCACCCAGGCATTTCCATGAGCACTCAATAAATCTCAGTGTTTGCCCTTCTTTTGTATTGAAGAACAGCCAACACTCCCAGATGTTGTCTTGGTGGGGAATTATTAATATTTGTTAAAGCTTTATGTAGCTACACAATCAAACACTTCTTAATGAAGAACCATACCGATGTACCTGTTCTGAACAGCGGAGCCGGTATAATAGGGTTATAAACCCAAGAACTTCCATCAGTCCCTTTGACTGTCTTCTCACAAACACAATAAAATATGTTCCCGCAATTTCCAAGTTGTGACAAGTGTCTTGCACTGTGCATATAAATAATTAATATCCCGCATCTATATGAGTTAGTGTATGACCAATGAACTGAATCATTACAACTGATTTCGGGAAACCATGGATAACTGAAATCCACATAACCCCATCGCGAATTAAACCTGCTTCCTCCCCAATTCCAGACCCATCTTAATATTTTACCTATTATTGATGTTACTAACTAATATTCTGTTCGGCGTGGATATATTTCATTTAGCGTACGGGAGGTCGATGCGATATAGTCAGGAGATCACTAGGATTGTCAGGAATTTAGACGTCTGTGAAAATCACGGTTATTCCTCATTTTGGTTTGATGTTACTTTCAGCGGTGATACTAGTGATAATAAGACAATTTCTTACCACAGTCGCTACACCACAATCGAATGCACGTCTGCTCCTTACCAGGATATTATTTGTTAATGACCATATCGTACTTCTCATTCCATCGCCAATTAAAGCTCATACTGGGTTCTGACAATACTCACAATCGGTGATGTCTACTGCTCCTGTCAGAAAATAATTACAGCTGAAAGATAATACACCAAAGTACTTGCGATTTAATTCCACAGGATTAAAAAAAAAAGGATGATTTGTTGGTTTATTTTATTCAGAAAGCAACACCTGTGACAGCAATCAGTTCGCTGGCACGGTTCACAATTTTAATTCTCGCGTCGTACGTTTAACCTAACAATATCGCGATCAACGTAGAAAACACTTTCCGTAGGCCATAGTCTGTTCGTTCAGTTATAAGAAAAGCAGATCATTATGAACTCAGTTTCGCATTCTTTTGCTTTGCCAGCCATTTATTCTGTTTTACACTTTATACGAAAGTTTACGGTGCTCTCTCTGACTATACAGACCTGCGAACATTAAAAATATGCTGCGTAGCAACTTACTCAACATTTATAAGTAAGCCAAGAACCTCTGATTCGAATGCAATCAATTTAATAAATATACAGCAATTTACCGTACAAACACATACGTATGTCACACTCCTCATAAATTGCGGCGTAAATTCCATTTTTTAGCTCAACGAGAATTTCAGACAGAGACGGAGCAAACTGTATATATATTCTATGCATAATGAAAACCTGTAAAAAAAAAATCCTGGTGTTTAAGTGCGTGAATTTGGTACTACATGAATAAAAGCCGTGCGTATGGCGTAAATACTGGGTGACATTCATACAACCTAGGACGATGAAAACATAAGAAATCAAAAAAGGGTTTCCAAAATAAGGTCATCCAATTGATAACTACTGGTTTTATTTCTCAAAAGTTCACAGAGGCCCAAAAAGCTACCTTATCTAATACAGTAACCAAAGCTGATTCAGTAATAGGGGCCAAGTGGGGTGGGTGAGCGGTGAAGCTCTGACCTCTCGTTCCGGAGGACATGAGTTCGAATAAGCATCCGTCCATCCAGATTTCGGTTTTCTATGGTTTTCTGAAATCACTCCAGCAATTACTTGGATGGTTGCTAAAAGAGGCCACGGCTGAATTCCTTTCCATTCCTTGTCGCCAGTGCGTTCCCACCACCAATGACATCATGACATTGGCGAGGCGTAAATCAATAGGGCTCCAATAAAAACCATAAAGGGAGAAGAAAAACAAAACAAAACAAAAAACTTTTGTGTGCTATGCAACAAATTATCTTAATAAACTTGCACGTGTCTTCAAAGCTGTTCCTTTCAAAGTGACTTGTCTATATTAGTGATATATGTCCCAGAACCCAAGATGTTATGAGCAGGGTTCGCAAATATGACCTCAAAAATGGGTAAATATGACCTAAAAATGACCAAATATTAAAATTTACTATACATCATAACATGCTCAATTACACATCATTTATTTTATCTAGTAGTGTCGTTTTCATGTAGACAGAATAATTTGCTTCCATGTACTCGCTCCTCAATTGGGAAATTAAATTTTAAACTGTTTTGCTGAAGTCACTTTAATCTCAGATAATTTACAGAATAGAACTCTTTCATCTGTACTAAAATATTACTTTCTGAATTCCCTTACGTAACTTCGCACTGTCGGAAAAATTTATCTTCGGTATGGAGATAGGTCTACTCACTGATCCAATGCAGAGTTAACGATGACTGAGGATATTTCAGTGAGATATTGGTTGACGCTGATTGACACAGACATGCTTCTGCTGCATTGTTGACATTAAAAGGCGGGCGGAAGACTACGTTTAGAGAGTGACAATAATGTATAACTTTAATTCTTCACTGCTGAATTCTGACCGCAATGAAAATTAGTTTTGTTTTTTTCACCGATCTGTTCAGCAGAAGTACAGTTCTGTGAATAATTATCTTAATTTATTCTCATCTATATCTAGTTAATTCCTGGTACTATTAAAAAACTACCAGATTTTTCCTCAAAATATGAACACATGGCCATAAATATTATCGAAATATGACCAAAAACAGGAAAATGGTTTAAATATGCATTTATATGCTATATAAAATACATTTAAATACAATCAGAAACATTGAATCAGTGCTTAACTCAGGGTTTCAGCTCAAAAGGAATGCAGGAAAAAAATATGACTTGTCTTAAAGATCCGAACCCTAGTTATGAGCATAGTTTAACGGTTTCATTTCTTGTCCAAGATAAATGATCATTTTCAAGCACATATTGATATCGACAATTTCATAAAAAAGAACGAGTTCAATTAAAGAAATAGATAATCAGAAGATCGATACTTCAGAGGCTTAATGTAATTTTAACTGATTAAACTGTCGTCGATATGTGTTTAAGGTTAAGGTAGTTACTGGTGAAGTAAATAAAATATTCGGCATACTCACTTGATAGCAGCTACAATTACGTAGGGTATTGCACTAGAGTGGTTGGAACAAAGTGCTGAGGATTAACTTTAGATAACAGTTTCCCGCACAGGTTAGAGTTTCCAAAGCCCGCGGGGATCAGAATCCATTGTATGTTGGCTGCTGGCTACTCAGAACGCAGAGTGGGTTCCGGAAATTGGCTGCGGAGAAATGAACATTACTGCAAAGGCTACATACAAGACTGTAACTGTCGTTTTTTGTACCGCTTAACAAGCCATAACAGTCTGATAGAAATCTCTTTGATCTAAATAGTAATTACTGACTTCAGGCTAGCTAGATTTTTAAATATATAATTCATTTATCCTGATCCACGATGAAAAAGATTTATTCCACATAATCAGCAGAACTATTGCAAAGTTATTAGTAAATATTCGGATTAATGTCTCCATATACGTACATTCAGACGATAGTACAGGGTGTCCAGAAAAGGACTCCCTGATTTCAAAATTAAATATCTCGAAAACAAAGACCGATAGAGGAATGCAGTAAACGGTATGTTTATCGTGACAGCTGTAAGAAGTGTATACAGCAGTTTGAAATAATAGTTACAAAAGCTGCTAACAGATGGCGCTGTAATCGCCATACGTAATGCCTAAATAGTGATCCGAAGCTCAGGGCGATCAGTTCCACCATTGAAACGTGAAAGGAGGTTAGCGTACCGAAGGAAGAGTTTAAAACCATGTACACCATTAAACAACGCGTTTTTCTGGTCACTTATGTATGCTGATATGAGCTGTACAGTGTACAGCGCCATCTGTTAGCAACTTTTGTACCTATTATTTCACACAGCTGTATACACTTCTTACAGCTGTCACAATAAACATACCGTTTACTGCATTCCTCTATCGATCTTTGTTTTCGAGATATTTAATTTTGAAATCGGGGAGTCCTTTTCTGGACACCCTGTATGATATAACTGTGATATTGCTACAGGCAAGAAGATGGTTAAAATTTTAAAGAAGTTGGGACTAAAATATCGATATGGAAAGATGGTTCACAGTGTACGCTCCAGTCAGCTACCTACATTAAAGCGGAGAATAAAAATAGAGACCACTGATTTTTTGGTCGTGGCTTTACTCCTCGTTGTCGTCGAGGTTGTTAGAGGCGGGAAAGGACTGGGGACAAGGAACTGGAAGGAATTTGGCCATGGCCTTTTGAAGGAATCATCCAAGCATTCGCCTGGAGTGATTAATGGATACTATGGAAAACCCAAATCTGGATGCCCGGACGGAGATTCGAACCTGCGTCCTCCTGATTACGAGGCCAGAGCCTTACCATGCACCCACCACGCTCGGTACCACTGATTTAAAAATGATACCAAACTCTTCAAATTTGGGTTAACTTCTTTTCTGTGACACGTTCTTTACTATTTCAGAATAGGCAGTAGTAAAAAGACATCAACAATGTAGTTATAAGCGTTGCAATATGCCACTATTTGGTAATTTCCTTTGATATCACCAATGATGAAAAAAATATCTTTAGATGTAGGCTGATTCTTCTTTGTAATATGTTTATGACGTTTTCGGCAGACTTCGTGGTGAAAAGTCACATCAAAGAAACTTACGAACTGCGCAAAATCACACAGTGGCTGCTGTTACCTTCCAGGTTCCCATCATTACTGTCGACTGTCACGAGCATTATCGACAATTTATTGCAAAGTTGTAATGATGTAAAGTGATATTTAGCGCCGTAATTAGGAGATACTCGTTTTATTAGCTTTGGAAATATATCATCCTACGTTGCTGGTGGAGACTTAGGGCTGCACAGTTTGAAGTAGTTTGCAGACTAATCGATTACCTTGTTTCTTCTAGCACTGTCGAAGGAGATAAAAATTCAATAAGGACACTGTACACGAAAAATAGCTTATGGCTTCAAAATAATTTTATCTCGTGGTCCAGCCTACATTTCAACCTAACTTCTTTTGGTAAGAAGACAACAATCGGCATTTTGAAGTAGTATAGTTTCATATATACCGGGCGTGACGGGTGATTGGTTAACATTCTAGCCTCGCATTCTGGAGGACAGCGGTTCGAATCCCCGTCCGGGTATTCAGATTTGGATTTTCAATGGTTTCCACAAATCACTCCAGGCGAAAAAAGCCGTGGCCGAATTCCTTCCCGTTCCTTGTCCCCAGTTCTTTCCCGCCTCTAATGACCTCGACGACCACGAGACGTATTAAAGCAATAAATAAAAAAGAAGTTTCATATAAATCCTGAGCCAAGAACATACGTGAAATCGCAAATTCGCCTTTTGAAAGTGCCTCATACGTCTCAAATTGTAGCTTTCGTCCAGGTGGATTTCAACACGGCGTGTCGCGAAAACGTGAATAATAATTATAATTTTTCTGTAACGTTTAAGAGACTTCATATCACCGCAAATTGTTGAAGATTTTTCGAAAGAGAAATGTTCCATGTTTTCATCAAAACCTCTTATAGATTAACAAAAAAGTAATACGTTTTCAGATTCGTTTTTACAGCTTTCGTAGCATACACATGAAGATATTTTAAACACATTTCCCTATAAATCCCATAAAAAATTTTCAACCCATTATTAAAAAAAAAAAAGTTTAAAATATTTTTGCTGTGGTAAGAACAAAAAAAAAAAATTGTGATGGACAGGCAGATAAACGGATAAATAAGTGATTCCACAATGATTCTATCCCCTAATAAAGGAACTGAAAACGGTATCTGTAATTCAATTGCTCTTCAGTGAACGCTGCTTAATTTTCGGTTGAGTTCCATGAACAATTACATTTATTCTTCTCTAACTATCACTTCTATGCTGCTGGAGGTTAGTTCTTTGGTTTTTAAATTAAACCTCACTCCTTGATTATTACTTAAAACTAACTTTTCATCAACTATCGAGGGGCTCCACTGAACCTGCTGCCGTTATTGGTTGTGCAGCAGAAAGTCTTAACAGGGAAGTTTTAACTCCTTAAACTTTAGTACGCCGTTACCGTGAACGCGTCTTGATTTATGGACGTGAAGCTGATAAACTCAGCCAGCGTAAACACTAGTCCCAGTCACAGATAGCAGTAGCACTGATCTGTTACACCGCACCCTTCTGAGAACTAGGACTTACGTCGTTTCCTAACAAGAAAACCTACACAGTACGCAAAAGGAGATGCAAAAGCGTCCCAATTTATCCATACTACTGTAAATATTAAACATCTGTATGCTGATAAAACCCTTGAAACTACCATTGAAGTGCAGATACTGTCGTATACTGAGTGTTCCATATAAAAGTTGTGTATTGAATTTCTTCCAATGTCTACATCTACATATATACTCTGCAATTCACAAAATTGTGGGTGGGAGAGGGTGCTCAGTTTTTTTTAAAAAAAATCAATAGTAATTTTTTTTACAGAGTCCACTACTCATTTTGCAAAACTATATTTCAAATTTTATATACACATCAAACTAAAAAGAATCATTTGAAAAATTATTACATGTTTAAGAAAAATTTTGAATTTTTTTAAAAACTTTTTTACTACCCAATTCATACCCACCTGAAAGGCTCAGTGCGTTATGGCGCCGCACACTGGATCCGGGAAGTACAACGGGTTCGAGCCTGATTGCTGCTTTTAGGCGACTTCATCTAGACCAAGGCTGCTCAAGCCACAATGTGGCCCGCGGACGAATTTTAGATTGCCCGCGTGAGCAAGTTTGAAAATTCTCACCTAGTTGAAAAACTGTTCCGAAGACCAAATGATGCGCGCGGTCACGCGATTGGCTCTCCTGCTCGAAAGGTCATACACCGGCAGCGTTCTGTCCCTTTGTGCTTCGAAACACAGTTTTTAATTCATTTAGCCAAAAAGAAAATATTAATGTTTTACCCATACTCATAGATTTGAAAGAGAAGCTCAATATCATCGCCAACAATTGTTCTAAGTAAGAATTTAAAATTAGGTGCTTATTACAGTAGTTTCAGATCAGATTCCAGGATTTTGAAAGTAAAAAACAAAATATATATATTTTTTTGAATCCTTCCATAATCTGTTCTACTGAAATAATCAGTTATCCTGCCAATATTCAGTTGGAACTCAATGAATTGCAAAATAATTCTGAGCTAAAAAACATTTTTGCAGAAATATTTCTTCAAAGTTTCAAAATTTTGCAGATTTCTGGAAACTGGTACCAAAAGAAGACTTTCCTGCAATAACTGACCTGATCTTTCATTTCTTGAGAAGTTTTGGATCAACATATTTGTGAAAAGAGTTTTTCAGATCTTAAATATGTAAAAAATAAATACCGCTCATCTCTAAATAACCAACATATTTCTGACTTGTTGTTAGTCAACATCTGATCTGACGCCTAAAATAGGAAAGTTATTAAAACAGAAAAAATGTCGGAAATCACATTGATTGTACCAATTACCTTAGGTTTTTTTTGAGATCTTGATTTTTGTTACATAGAATTTCGTTTCTTCATTTAGCAGTAGATGATTCACTGTATTATCTAAATAAATGACAGTTAAATTTCAGAATATTGGAATTATTTGTTGCACAAGACTTTTAAACTCATTGTTTATTAAAAGAAACAAAAATGAAAACTATTGCCCACCAGACATTTTTCGATCGTCCATTTGGCCCAACTGTTAAAAAGGTTGAGCAGCCTTGATCTAGGCGAATGAAATACATATTTTAAAAAAATACACTTATCATACAGATCACAAAAACTTACACATTTCGCTTATATGTTAAGTTCGCCGAGTCTGATAAGCCCTGTTTGAAGTCGTGCAGGATACAAGTCCTTCCTCCCCTACCCCCTCCCCCGTCCTCATGACTCCGTCTGGCTACTGTCGCAAAAAGTCCTTAGATGACGGGTCAAAAAAAAAGAAAAAAAAAAAGAAGCTATCTGATTCATGAAATTCTCCATCAATCTAGAGATGGTTTTCGGTTGAAAACATTATCAGATTTGTTTAATCACTCAGTTATTTTTCAAAAACCATACATTCAAGAAAGATAACTGTGCTCCTCGTATTCCCTTAACGTATTAGCATAATTTTTAAAGAATTTTATAATCATTAGCTTCGGAAATAAATGGAGGAGGGGGAGGATGCGAATGGTGCTTTCGTTAATTTTTTTAGCAAAACCTTAGACTAATCATGAAATTAAAAGCATAATCCCAAAATTTTAAGATTTTGCTGCTTTCCCAAGTTCTTAATGCCCACGACAATTATCTGAAGGAAATATTGTTTATATCTACATCTACATATAGGCCTATAATCTGCAATTCACAAAATTGTGGGTGGCAGAGGCTCAGCACCAAAGCTAATCTCTTTGCTGTGCATTCCAATTCCTAATGGTACGAGGGAAAAAAGAATTCATATAAGAATCAGTCCAGCACCTTATTTCTCTAATTTTATCTTTCCTGTCCTTCCGACTCAAATAGGTTGGTGGAAGAAGTATTTCACTACACTCAAAAGTGAAAGTGGGAGTACGCATGTTTACCAATAAGTTTAAACGAATCTTGTGTCGTCTATCTACCAGAGACTCCCAACCTAGTCTACTAATCAGTTCTGTGACTCTTTCATAAGGACTGTAGCAAGCGGTCACGAATCGAGCGGCTCTTCTCCGTACTTTCTCTATACTTTCGATCAACCCCTTAAGAAACGGGTCCCCAATGGCACAACAATAATCCAAATGTGGACGCACAAGAGATTTGTACGCTATCTCCTTTGTTTGTTCATTACAATTTTTCAATATTCGACCTATGAATCGCAGCCTAGAATTTGCTCTACCTACTAACGAATTAATGTGTATGTCCCATTTCATGTTCCTTTGTACTGTTACTCCCAAAAATTTCATAGAATCGACCATATCAATAACTGTATTGTTTAACTCGTATTTCTGAACAATTGGATTCTTTTTGTTAGTTATGCTTACTGTCTTGCACTTTTTACAATTTAGAGTAAGTTGCCACTCAGCGCACCAAGCCAAAATAACATCTAGATTGTCTTCAGACTCCCACCAAACCCTCTATGATTATTCTTATCTCCAAGATTTTTCCACATTTTATCGTATAGTCGTCTAATGGTAGAAAAGAACAAAAGTATTTAGCAATAACAAATTTTTATGTTAAAGACTTTAGACAAATGAGCGGATCTATAATCCTTCAATTTTTCACTCAGCTGGTATGTAACTTTAAAAGTAATTGTTTAACTATTTGGAGGTTCCTGAAGTCAAAAACGTTTGTATGTTTGGTTATTTGTTCATGCAGCACTGAAAAACATCTGAACAGATTCTGATGCATAATTTCACAGTTTGAAAGCTTGGAATCTGACGTAAAATCAGCTGGCGGTGGAAAAAGAGGTTAAAATCTGTTCTAATCGTTAAACATTTAGTTTTGTTGCGTGTGGGACTATTGTGGGACTATGGTAAACGTGTCATTTATGTCAATTTCTAAGAATATCATGTCAAAAGTTAACAAGTTTCGTTAATTCCACTCACCCTTTCATCTTACAGGATTTTTATTTAGATCTAGATACGAATCTTTTTGAAAAAATATTTTTATATTTTTTATTTAATCTTTCTCTTATGCGGATATTGTGTTTGTATCGTATTTTGAAAGTAATCAAAATTTGCGAATTAATTAGTATAATTTAGAAGATAGCGTGAGAACTACGTCAAGCATTCTCTTTTCCACGTAACGTTCTGGACTTCTAATCGCCATCCGGCCATCCAGATTTGGGGTTTCTAATGTTTCCGGGATTCTTCCTTCAAAAGGCTATGGCCGAATTCCTTCCGCGTTCTTTGCCCCCAGACTCTTCCCGCGTCTAATGTCCTCTACTTCGATGAGGCGTAAAACCGAAAAAAAAAGAGTGTTCCACGTAGACAAAGTCGTTGGCAAAAAATAATCTTATATTAATCTTATCAGGAAAATTACGATAAAAACTGCTATGATAGTACATTTTTATACTTTAAAAACCATTATCTTAAAAGAAATTAATTTATTCTGATATGAGTTCAGTTAACATTCCCACCTATCAGCAATCTGAATGAACTATCTCCTTTGAAAAATACGTAATTTGGCACAAGAAAATAAATTTAGGTTTTGTATGACACATGATATTTGCGAGCCTATATTATCGTTGGAAATTTTTTGATACTGTAATTTGCGTAAGTGTGGGATTGAAAGAGAACTGTAGCAAAATAGAAAGATTCATGGACGGAGGTGCAGCTTGTGAGGAAAATATTCACAATTACAACTGTACAAAATATTCGTTAGATCATAGTTAACGCACAATATCACAGCAAAGCTATTCGGCTCTTCCCAATTTTCGGTTTGGATATTCCAACCGATCTTATTCTTTTGGGCTTTCCTATAGTACTCACTTGTAACAGTGTTTTAAAAAATAATTTAAAGAAATCATTTACCTCATTAACAGAAAATTTGTGGCCTTAAGGTCTCGATTGCATAAAATTTTAATACTATTGTTTCTATTTTAAGATTCGTATTGGTTTCGTTAATTTCACACAAGAACTGTACAAATGTGTTTACAATCTGAAATTTACATTAAATTAGAAGGTTACTGACAACATGGTAAGAAAAATTTTATTCTGATTATTACAACTATTTTGTATCGCTGTTTCATTTCAAATTTCAGCCCAAGTGTTATAGCATTAAGTATTTCAAATAATGCAGTATAGCACTATAAGTTCTGATTCTGTTTAACTTTTATCAACTCAGCTTGCAGAGTGCTGAATTCTAAGAACCTAAGAGTAGCATGCAGGAGCAAACATCTGTCTAGTCATACATCTAGAGCCCTAATCTACTAGAGAACCACGTGCAGGCTACTAAATGGTACACATTGACGACCCAGGAACACGGAAAATAATTTCAACTTTTCAGAAAGAAATATAAAATAATTAATCCTAGAGAATAGTTTTACAACTTCAACGGAACCGCAGTGTTTGTGTTATTTTTTTTTTTCCACATCATACCTGTCTTCATTCTAAAACATTTGTAGTGTGTAAATGTTAAGATCTTGTGGAATAATCCTAAAGATAGAATAGTTTGGAAACGATTAGTGAATGGTTTTACAACAGTAGAGGAACGTTCTTGAAGGTTGTGTCTGGATGTTGCTATATTGTGCGCTAAATTACGGAAAAGAGGGCCAAGATCTTGTGGAATAATCGTAAAGATAGAATATTTTGGAAACAATTAGTGAATGGTTTTACAACAGTAGAGGAACGTTCTTGAAGGTTGTGTCTGGATGTTGCTATATTGTACGCTAAATTACCGAAAAGAGGGCCCGACCCTGTTAACTGACAAGGAGCGTGCGTCTCTATGTCCGCCCCTGGAAACATGTATTTTAGGTTACCAGTAAAGCTTTACAATCACAATGTAGTTATTATGTTAATTGCGCAGGCTTCCGCGGTCGTCGTAAGTGTTATTTTGGTTCTTCGGGTGGAGCCGCGTCGATTTGTTAAAGCCTAACGTCAGAGAACGACGAACACCGCAGCACGATGGCCGAAACGTTAGGTTTTTAATAAAGCGACGCGGAGAACCAAAATAATAGTTATTATGTTGTCCAGAAACAATTCAATTAACATAATGCCTGACACTGTGGACTCGGTTGTTGTAAAATTACTATAACTTGTATCAAACAGTTTCCTTTCAAGAACCGATAATAGCCAGCGTGGTACCTAGCCACTCTTGAGACATAATACGTCAGCGCCGATGTGATATGCATGATTAATTAATTATTTCATAAAGCAAACAAGTTTATTCGCGAGCAAAATCAGATCTGCACGTACAGTCGCTCCCGTATTTCTGAGTGTGATTCCTTGCTTCCGCTCGATATCAGAGGTCAGCTTCCAGTACGTCGAGTGGGCGGTGATAAGTTAAGCGGCTGGAGCTGTCACAAACAGTTCATACGTGCACACAGCTAGAGCTGCTGGATTTATAGACTTACCGTTTTAAATTAACAGCGTGAGGGCGTATACTTCTGGGACCATCTGCCTCCGAAGGCTAAACTAAAGCTGCCTACTACCAAGAGCAGCGTTTCTCAAACTTTACAACCAGAGGACTAGTAAAATGTCAAAAATAATTCCAAAGACCACTAATTTTTATGGGAACAATTATTTTTTACGTATTTGTATATTTTTAACCAGACCTTCCAACTGTTATCGGCACGCATTGTCCTTTAAGACTTACACCTACAACAATATACTTATAAAAAGTTCTTTAAGCTAATTCTTAAAGTAATGCCAATATTTGATACCTACTGGAAGCGTATTTTATTATAATAACGATTCAGTCGTATCCTATAAATACTAGTTTCTTGATGGTCGTTGAAATATTCGCTGGTTTTAGAAAGTTTGGTATATAGCCTTATGACTTATACTTTGTCATAGCCTTATACAATACGTGTACGGAACCCACTTTATGTGACATTTTTACACTAATTTATTTCTTCTTGTGACGTCTCTAAGTGAATAGAAATTAAATTTTTAATATTTTGCCCGCCGACCACATGTTGATAACCACTGAGCTAGGGCATAGTAGTCACTCATGTCGTAAAACATTGATTTGTCTTAGCTCGACATATTAAGCTAGGCGAGTGGCTTATAACTTATTTTTAGGAATTAGTCCCAAATCAGGACGCAGCAAGACAACAAATTATTTCCAGACACTGCAACAAGTTCATCTTGATCATAACGTTAGGTACTGCTTTCTGATGTTTAACATCTGAAGTGTGAAAGATAGCTTGTACGCTACGGCACATAGTATTTCTCCAGACGTGATTGAGCTAGCCTTAGCTTCCTCCTGTCTTTCAGCAGTTTCTGTTTTTTTCTCGAATTTTACCTTCATCATCATTTTTTTAACGGACTTTTTCCACTTTAATTTAATTTAATTTAATTTATTGCAATGGAGCACAGGCTCCGGTGGCAATTTCCCTACACACCCATCTTCCCCCTATCCTGCACCTACCTACATTTGCCCTCTACAAATTTTATCTTTAAATTCTTTCAAAGTTTTCGGTAAATTATTCATCATTTCTCTTGGTAACTCATTCCAATCCCTAATACCCTTACCTAAAAAAGAGAATCTTCCTACACCCTTGTGCCTGAAATCGAGTGCCAGCTTGTTGTCATCGTCATCTTTTCCCTTCCATGCACTACTTTTCATACCTATTGCAATATCTTTCCATGCCTCAGCGCCAGTATATTCCCTGTACACTACCATGACCCTCCTCATTCTCCTCCTGTTTTGCAATGAATCCCATTCCAGCTCCTTTATCATATCCGTCACTGATTGCATTATGCGATAATTTCCAGAAACAAATCAAGCAGCCCTTTTTTGCACCGTCTCCATCTCCTGTATTTGATACGTAAAATGAGGGTCCCATACTACACTACCATATTCGAGCAATGGTATGACCAAAGTTTTGTAACCCAATTCCTTGACTTCTCTCGTACATCCCCTCATCACTCTCTCCAACAAGTGCAGAACTTTGAAACCTTTTCCTACCACCTGTCCTATGTGTCCTGCCCAGTTAAGTTTGTTATCAAAAGTAATTCCAAGATATTTACATTTCAAGTCTTCAGCAAGCAATTCTTTCCCCACCTTATATTCATAATTAACCTTTTGTTTTTCATTTGTGTATCTAATAACCTGACTCTTCTTTACATTTATCTTCATTTCATGTTTACCAACCCAATTAGGTATCCTGTCCAGATCACCCTGCAACTGTTTACAATCCTCTATCGTTTTGATTCTTTTATACAGCATTATGTCATCTGCAAACAATCTAATTTCAGATAGTAAACAATCAACACAATTATTCATTAGAATAATGAATAGCAATGGCCCCAATACGCTACCCTGTGGCACATCCATTTTTGCTTCCACTTCTTTTGATACTATATTTCCTACCCTAACTTTCTGTTTTCTACCTTTTAAAAATTCTTCTACCCAGCAAATGACTTTCTTATCCACTCCAATGGTTTTTACCTTGTTTACTACTATTTTATGGCTTACTCTGTCAAACGCCTTAGACAGATCTAGTGCTGCACTATCAATTTGGCCTCCCTTGTCCACTTTCGCGGATCAGTCCTGACTCTCCCTCTTTCCAGAGGTTCATGCTGATTTTGAAAGCATATTTATCAGTCAGACCAGCGGCCTGCTAGGACTGTCATAGTCTTATGGGGAAGAGAATGTGTTTCCATCTGTCTGAGAAACGTGAAATTATGTTTTGTTTGCAGTAAGTATATTTTTTGTTTGTGTTATGTATAGTTTACGAGGCGGAGATTGGAGACCTTGCCAGCATTCGCCTTGATGATTGCAGGTAAACCGCTTAGAAACCGCGAACAGGACGGCCGCTACGCGGATACCAGGACTCGAACCTTGCCCCGTTGTACCTCTCCCATCAAGTGTGGCGGAGCCCTAACGCGCGCAGCCACACTGGCGACTAATTTTACCTTGCTTTCGTTAAAAATGTATTATTCGAAACTACTAAGTTTAGAGACACCAGTCCTAGCTTCAGTAGTGTAACTGAATGTCAAGACTAGAATGGATAAATGTTTCGTAAGTGGTTACATGCTTATCTGAACTCAAGACTTAAAGGGGGCCGATCGTTCTTTTCTGTCAGACCAATTCCAGAATACGACATGGGTAGATGTAGGTTTCATCATGATAAATGAAGAATCGTATGTCAGTGATACTTCTACCACAGTTCCATGATATTTACTTAACGTATGTTGTTAATATCAGGCGAGACGTACTACCGGAAGTGGCAGGTACTGTTTCTGGTGATAACTGTGCTTTATCCAAATATCCTTAATTCTTTCTTGGTTTTAAAACAGTTTTGAGAAAATTAGATCATATTAATGTGATATTATCAATTAATATAAACCAGACGTGTTTATGTTTTAGAATCAACACTCGTGGAATAAATTTCACCGAGCGAAACAGACAAACGCTTTTAGCGCAGAATGTAACATGCGTAAGAACAAAAAAAAAAAAATTTCTATCTGACGGGAGCATTATATGTTATAAATAGATTTTTTTTGATATACACAGTATTAAATATCTCGAAAATATAAAAGATGGGGAGTGAAATTTTTAGAATCCAGTAGCAAAATGTGTTAGTGAAAAAACAGGTTCATAACTTCTGGCTAACTCAAGTCGTTCTGCATTCCGGAATCGATTCCGAACAGTCCGTCTATTAAACCCCGTGGCCACCAAATTTAAACTGCAATTTGACTTGAACATCAAATGAAAGAAATAAATCCTGAAATTGTTTGTACTTCAAGGGTCCACGAACAACTATTGGTATACTTAAATCGTTCAGCATCCTGCCTAGAATGATTCTTCCTTGACACGAATAAATTAAGTAATAGTGCAAAAATTAAGTTAAAGCGCAATTAAACATTAAACAACTCAATTATTAACCAAATTTCTTGCAAAATGAAACGTGAAACCATCGAAATTTGTAAAAAAAAAAAAGTTGTAGCACAGTTTGGAAAGGGGGGGTCCATTATTAACGTGGCAGTTTTTTCGTTAATCTCACATATTTCTCACCTCCAACAGAACACACATTACTTACACTAGATATTGGACGAAGTATTCACAACACATTAGCACTATAAGCTTTAGAAATCAGTATTAGTAGGTGGCCTGTGAGAAAATTCCGCGAATTATTTACGTTGAATAGCAAAGTTGAAGGTCTGTAACAGAATGAAAGGAGAACTTGCTCATTTGTAGCATTTGTTCATATGTCAACTGAAATCCGTACTTAACAAAACACTAATACGACATCTTACAAAACCCTTAGAAATGTTGAAAAGTTTTCCGAACAGAAACAAAGATATTGGAAAAGGTACTTAGTCTAGAAAACACACACAGTTTAAACGTATATTTTTGACGTGTTGTGCTACTATCTAGCTGTATACGATCTCTCATTATCGACGCCAGTGACGCCAATCAGCTTGAATCTGAACTATCACATACCCATGACCTTGATTGTTCTCAATTTTGCCACTTACAGGTCGAATTTTGTAAAATTCCTTTATTAATTAATGGTGTTATCAATCTTTAAATTGATACCTCACTTCTCGATTTTGGCTACGTTTGAAGGGAAAAAGATGAATCGTCACAAAAAACACCTTTTAGACATAATATATATGATTTCTGCTCTTCATCAATGTAACACTTTCAATCTTAACATTCGTCTGTCTCTCCTACAATGAGTCTCCTCTTCTATCACCATAGATCACATATATAACAGCACTCATAGATAATACGATCTGCCAAATTTCATATAACTTACACCATTCATTCGCTACATTAATACTTAATAAATGTTACCATAAGATCTACGTATGGGTATATCCTTGTAACCTGAGAGTATTGATTATATTAACTGCACTGTGTACTAGTTGAGTCCGTGTTTTGCAGTCACTGTAAGAATCCGCCTTAAAAATGCAATTGGTAGCTCCAGTGGTCCAGATTCAGTACAGACCCAGCCGCAGGGTGTTGCCACTGGCGGTCTGAAAGTTTAATTTTGATAATTAAAACGGAGTACGCAGGATGCATTAAGCAAGAACTACATTGCCATGAGTTAGAGCCGCCGTAAATTAGCTCGTTTAACTTCTAACCGCCGCATGTCCCGCACATCTGCCGGTCTGTTTACGAACCAGCAGGTTAACACACGATTTGCGGTGTGTGCAAATTCATTAATTCGCTATTGGTTAAAATCAGTTGCAGTCAGCATAACTGTTCTGGTTCACTTGTTACGTTTGGAGTGCAGTAGTGGTATACAGCTCAAGTGTTACGGCAACAAATATCTAGCCTTCGCGCTTAACATCGTAGCCAATGCATTAGGGAGCGTGCATAAACCACGTAGCTCCAATCTGGCCTCCTTGGAACCCCTCCCCCCCCACGTAGCCCTACGTGGCTTTTGCCTCTACCCCTCCCTCCCCACGTAGCACGTAGCTTTTTTCGCTTTTGATTCCAAAAGACATTTTGCACTGTTTTCTCTTGTCAGACTATTGTAAATTACATACGGAGATAATTAACTGAGGGAAATAAATATTCACATGCTGTTGTGAGTTCAGTTCCTCATTTGTTGTTGTTGCTTTAGGGCGCGTCGACATCGAGTTCCTCATTTTAACTGTGAAAAATGTTATGAAAGAAAAGCTATGTGCCCTGGCTCGGAACCCCTCCCCCCTCCCCCTACATAGCCCAGAGTAGCCTTTCAACTAACCCCTCCCCTCCCTGGACCGAGCTACGTAGTTTGTGCACGGTCCCTTTGCGATTTATCTCATGCCTGATTTCAGGCAATATTTCGTGTAATTACATTTAATTTCTGGCATACTGTTTTGTTATTCTCGTGTTGTTTGGAAGGGTGACAAGCTTGTTTATGTCATAAAACAGTTAGCAAACTACGACTGTGGGACATACGCGTATGTCCTCTACGACCTTACAGCCTTTGTGTTTATGACATTAATTACATCTGTCCTAAATAGATTCAATGTACTAATTAATTGACAGGTGAAGCTTTGAAGCTAATTTACACTAATCTAAACTATTATTACAAATGAGATAGTAATTCTGTCTCTCTGTCTGTTTGTTCAATTTTCATGATAAAACCGCTAAACCGATTTTGATTAAATTTGACTAGGGAATACTATGTATCATTAGCAAGGAAACAGTGTACTTTTTTTAAGAATAAATAACACATTTGTCATACAATTTTGAAAACTAACGGGATGGTGACGGATAACGTCTCTGTAATGGTTTCTGTAATGTTGTATCGGTCACATAGGCTTTGTTTCCCTCGCAGTCAATTTGTGTATGATCTGTTAATTAATTTCATTTAGAGACAACTTATTATATAGTAGAGATGTGGATTTGCGCTGCATCAGACTATCATTTTGAGTTTATATACAGCTAGCTCACCGGTTTTAAACCCCAAAGGTCTATATATTTTGGCAAACAACAGCAAATCCAAAAACATTGTGTACAAAACCCCAGAAATTGACATAATTATAAACCACAAACAAAAATATGCCGAAGGGTCTGTGGTAGGTAGCCTCCTACGGTTAACTTGACCCCTTCCCTATTTTAGTTTATTGCTATTTTTAAAAATGTTGCTAGTTGATTCCTTTCATGAGACAGGATCTGTGGTGGAATGATATGGTGATGGCTTATCCATCATATTATTTTTGAAAAACCTTTTTCGTAACTTACTGCTATCTGGATCCAATTCTAGCAATAAAATTCTAAGTCTATCTGGAAATGGAAATACACAGATAAAAAACCTGCTAAAACAGTCACTAATTCTCTGATATTAAGCAGCTAAGCTTTTACAGAAAGCGCATGTTGGTTACTCTTAGATAACTCGCTGAAATGTTTGTCAACTACCTTACACAAGAAATTGTATCCCATATCGTTCATTACGTAAACAAGTAATACATTCAGGTGTTATCCTCATCGAGAAATAAGTGACATAGAATGCTTCGGCATCACGATAGCCGTAAAACTCAGAAATATAGAAGAGTTCTCTGAAAAAAATAATAGATAGTATCTTTTTTTTACTTATGGCTTTAAGCTTCGTCGACGTGGAGGTTATTAGAGGTGCGATGGGACTGGACAAGGAACGGGAAGGAAGTCAGCAATGACTTTTTGAAGGAAGCATCCCGGTACTCGGCTGGAGTTATTTGGGGAAACCATGGAAAACCCAAATCTAGATGCCCTGGCGGGGATTCGAACATGTGTCCTCCCGAATGCGAAGCCAGAACGTTAACCGCTCACCTACCACGCTCGGTAGGTAGTATCGAAACGTCCTTACTTACAACAGTGAAAATAAGATTTGGTAACTTATGCCGAACCGTGAGGAACAGAATGACAAAGGGTCTGAATGTTGAGGAAGAATATTCAAGTATCTTCTTTCATTACAAATGTATAGAAGCAGAAATGGGGGAACACAAGGAGAAGTTCAGCTGAAGTAAACATATGAAAAATAAAACAGTGTAACATAAAATATTAAAAATGTTAAAAACAGTTAGAGAATTCATAGGAAGACTAAGATAAAACATGAGACTACAAACAACGGTCGTTAATATGTTAATTATGCTCCAGAAAGAGGAAAAAATTAGCAATAGTAATATCAACATTTACCTTGGCAGCCCACGCTAGTAATTTATATATATACATATTTAATCTCATAAGAACATACTAAAGCAGAGAACTTTCGTCATATTTTGAATCTCCGCAAGAAAAAGTAGAGACGCATGAAGGAAATGGAGAAACATTTGTCTAATTAGTGCCACTGAAAACATTAAAGCAACGAAACATTGAATAATATTAACGTTGACAACTTTATTACTCTAGATATGTTGAAACTACGAGATCAGACATTTTTACAGCACGTAAGCACGAAGTTTTCATCAGAAGATGCAAATAAAATTTCAGGTATTTATTTAGTGAGGAGGCAGAGAACATTATGAACATAACGGTCGAAATGAGAGCGGCCGAGCAAACAACAAGTGGACACATTGAAGGGGAGTCTGGTCGGCGAAGTGGAAGCCAAGTTGAGAGAACTCTCGGAAAGTGAGCCAACTTGCCCTTTCACTTTTGCCGCCGGGGGAATACCAGTGCCGCCCCTGGCCGGCTTCCCGCATTTGTCCCCGCAATGCCAACTTTCTCGTCGCAAAACCTTCCCCTTCGGTGAAAACGAACTCGGTGGCTGCTACCGAGCAGCGGAGGTGCCAACTTTCCGGTGGGAAAACGAGACTGAAATCATAATTGCCACCACTTAATCGACCCGTTAACACTACGTTATTTTATGAATCCCCGGGGATACCAAGTGAAGTATTATGTCCATCGTATAAATTAGAACAATAGTATTTTAATTATTTTGTGGTAGTGTTAAGGAGAATTTTACTACGGCAGTCTTGTGACAATCTAAGTCGGAAATTAATTTTACCAAAAATACCCAACTTAAAACTTTTCATACCGGTACTCAAAATGACTCAACGTTCAAAAATATAAAAATACGAAAAATTTTTGCAAGGAGGGCTCAAATTTTAGTTTTAAATTATCCTTATAGTAACATAAAAGAAGTGTTTACATTTCTATTTTCCAATGTTTATATCAAGTGTTCTAACACTATATTTCTTATATCTTACGGATTCCTTGCCGAAAGTATTCTTTCCCCTGTAAATGTTTTGGGAGTTCTCTGTACATTTGAGTGTTTCATTCTATTTATAAACACTTATGTCTGACACCATATATTCATCAAACTTTTATCTCTTACAACACTAGTTTTATTGGTTCTATAGATTCTTTTGTAATAAATTTATTATTGGAACGTTGTTCGATTTCTACAACTCACAAGAATTACTTTGAACGCAGAATGTTAATTCTTTCGTAGAGGCTAACGAAAATCTAGAGTGGTCTGGTCGCTCAGTGGGTAAGACGTCTGACAGGAAATGGAAAGGTCCCCGCTATGAATCCCTGTCTCGGCTGAGATTGGAACCGGACCTTCAGCTACGAGATACGCTTCCGTGATTCGGATTCCTCGTTAAGCTGTAAGTCCCCCGTACCAGAAAGGATTACCGGGTTAGGTTAATTAGCCACGGCAAGAGATGCATTCAGGGCGGCAAATCGAAAACAGTCACTTGCGGCCCAACAATCCTTTGGGATCTCCCAGCCAACATTGCATTACGATTATCTGATTTGTTTGGAAATACAGAGTAATTTTGAATTTAAACCAATATTTGTAGGAAGGGTGTTTGATAATTCATACAAATATATTTTTCATATTTTATTGGAGTTCTGGTTACTATTTTTACTACCTAAATATTTTTCTATGTATAACATTTATCAGAAACATAAGGGACTTCTAAACTTGAAAAAAAAAAAAATCAACAATTGAATTTAAAAAAAAAAGAATCTCAATTTTTGACTCAATAATCTTGTTGTGCCCCAATTTTAAAAGTTCGCTGGTTTGCCATTTTGTACTATATTTAAAAAAGAAACACTTTAATTAACTGATCTAAATGTATGAATAATGATAGTCAGGTTTGAACGCCGCAATACATATTGTATCTGGTAATAAATACTGCGGCAGATATTAGTACCGTCGGATAGGAACAGCTGAAGTAGGTTAGTAATCATTTCCGCCTGTGGCAGTACTACCAACTTAGACATTTCTTTCTTCTATTATGGCGAAATTCGAATTATAAAATAATTTGAGTGACCATGATAATTTTGTTGTGTTTTCTAAGTTTTATTTTCATCTTATTTTTACAGCTTTGAAAGATATAGGTCTCATCAATTCCGATTGGAGTTAAATCAGCAAGAATAGTTGTTATTTGTTATGAATAAGTTGATCTGAGAGATGACTTTGGCCGAGAAATAGCAAGAAAACATATGTGATCTTATGACGAAACCTACACAGCTTTCTCCTGGAGTGACTTCAGAAAATCATGAGATCTGGAATCCCCGACTGGGGTTCGGATTCGCGTTCTTGTTAATTCCAGGCGGGTGCTGTTGAACTGGCAGTTTAGTCGGTACATAACGTATGCTCTCAAACAGAGAAAGCCGCTGTCTGGCAGGTAGTTACACACAAGTCAACGACCACCGGTGTGGTGCTGTTGTAAGGCGGGAGGGCGTTGAGCCCCTCACAGGCGGTCAAGGCGGCACTTTGTTAGTCTGACGTAACGGTTACGCAGTTCCTGTCACGTAACGAGCAACGGCCTTGAAAGGCTGGCACTGTGTCATCACTTAGCCTCTTCACATGGGATTGTTAAAAAAATCATAAACACTGGGGGTATCTTGGATGGATGAGCTTATTAACTTTATGAAGAGACGAAACAGGAAACGATTGTAACATCGCAATCTTTTAGACCCTTTACTGTGGCCGGCCGAATTTAGCGACTCTCTATTGTTCTCGGGGAGGAACAATGGACCCACTTTCAAATTTCGGAACTGATGCACTGGTCATCGAACCTAAGAACGCTAACTTTACTGATACTCGCCTTAAACATCGTACTACATTATCTCAAAGAAATTATGGTGCAAATTATATTTACAGTAAACGATATTACACTTAGTCGCAATGTCGTCTAGGTTTCTATGAGCAAGTTGCAGCGATTTTTTTCCTATTTCAGCTTATACGGGATCACTTATGTTTATTTGGAGAGTTTTTATTGTTGGGGTTGTTGATTGATGTACTACACACTATTTACAAACCATATTTCCAACAACTGATACACAAATTCAGAGAAACAAACCAAACGTTACTTACGTAGAGTGAACAACTGCTGGCGTGTGACGTCACGAGTGTCTCTGGCCCGCGCCAGGTAGCACAGGAGCGTTTTGGCAGGCTTTCATATCCTCTAAATTTTAACATTGAATATTACGTAAATAAGAACTTTTGTCAAAAAATAATTAGTACTCGGTAAATAACGTGTATCAATAAACTATTTAAAACCATTTTCAAAAAATAGTCAAATATTCCATTTCCAAACTATAAAGCGGTTTGGTACCCAGCTACGTCTTCACTGGTAATGAATTAGCTATTTAATCTGGGGCGGAGACAGGATTCTGATTTGGGAGGGGCTTGAGCGGACTTTGGTTTTTTTTTGGGAGGGGGGGGGGGGCTTGAGTCGGGCAAGAAGTCTCTACGGTCCTCGAATCAGTAGAGCTAAAAAAAATTAAAAAATACAATGTCGGGGGTGCACCTAGATACTTTGGGGAGGGGATTGAGCCTCCTAGCCCCCCCCCCCCCTGTATCGGCCCCTGTATTTAATTATTAATTCGAATATAGTTAAAATCAGTTGATTTCATACCAAATATATTGGAGTAAAATGATAACGTTAAACATTTTGGTACTAATCTTTATTCTTCTATTCGTAATTCTATAGAGCAGGCATCCCTAACCTCGCACAAAGTACGCCTAACATATCTTCACGTACGAATCTGTTCGAAATTCTGACAATTTCCGTCGTGCTTCGTCATTCTCTGCTTAAGATATGTTTATCGGGTTGAAAACCGGAAATAAGTCTTTCTAATTTTTATTACATTTCTTTTTCTCTTCGTGTTTATTTTACATGACTCATATTTCAAAACCACTGGTTAACTGTCTGCTTAAGCTATTTTTTTAAATATCTCACCAAAAACGACGTATGTTTAAATGATTTTCATTCTTTGCTGTAATATTTGATGGCAAGCAGATTTTGCTGAGCGATTCATAAGAATTTTCATATTAATAATTTTCTTTTCAGGTTTTAGTTCACGTTTGACCGGTTTATCTGATCATCATGCTGCCGTGCCCATTGCTTTCATTTAATTATAAACTTGTTCTCTAACGAAAAGGATGTGCCGAAATTTATCGTATATCGAAGAGTCAGGCAAAGGCAATCACCCAGTTCCATAACGAAAACAACCTAACACCGTAGTCATGGTATCCAGCATATTAGGAACTAAGTTTCATGCTGGTACCGTTACACTTTTCGTTGTCTAGAATGTCGGTGCGTTAGCACGTTCGGTTTAGCAGAGATACACGAATATGCCTGGAGAATACATAATCGGATTCTACCAGCGTGTATGTTGTTCTAAACATTGAATACTGGATTTAATGACGCCAGTCTCCTGAGATGAACTTAAAATTATATCTATTAGGAAAGGAAAATTTATTTCTGTTACTTAAAATGGAAGAATTGAAGAGATGATGTAAACGTTCTCGTGTGAAGTGTAGTGCAATTTATCAAATGTATATTTCTTGCGTTGTTTTGTACGTCAGCTTCCCGCAGTTACTTTTACGCCGAATCGCGGGTTGCCACCATAGCCCCTGATGTTCCGATTGGAGTAATATATACACAGCAATTGAATAGAAAAAGATTCGGAGCTTCAGAAATGTTAAAATTTTGTATTCGATTCAAAGTCTGGGCCTTCAGGAACATATGGAAAGTTTGTATGGATGCTTAAGTTAATACATGTGTTTAAGTAAATATAACATTTGAAAGTCGAATCGTTAGACACATCGCCGAGCGGCTAGCATTAAGCTGGTATAGTATTCTATCCCCGGTCTAACCATCCATGGTTTTCCAGAAACATTCAAGGCAAATTCCTAGATAGTTTCTTCTTGAAAACATCGGTACTTTCCGTTTTTAACACAAAATTCTCTTCAGTCTCTAATAATCTCGTCACTGACGAACCGTACAGTTCAAATTAAAACCGATTTGTTTGGATATTATGCTAAAAGCTATTGTTGTATAATGATTTTTCTTTATGAGACGAAAAAATCACACAGAAAACTTAAAATGTACAAATACGACATTTTATTAAACTGGACAGGAAACTGCATAATTTTTAATTATAATGACACAAATTGTAATTTGAATTTTGTTACCTGCAGAAATGACCTCTTTTATGCAATGAACATTGTAGTAAAGGTTTAATCGAAATTTGCAATGTACAACGTCTCGATCGCTTCCTTTGCGGTTATCTTCAAGTGACGGCTATCCGTGTAATAGGTTTTTCTTATCGGAAATAATCATTTGCCTATCTGCGAAGATATCTACGTAATAACGAGAGGAGATATTCTCCGTTTGCGTATTATAGTCATAAAACAGTTGTGAAAAATAAGTTTACAACAAAACAGAGAAAGAAAAACAAAAAACAACAGAGATACTGTGTTTGGAAGAGCGTGTGATGCATATCTCGGCGCAGATACGCGCTAGAAATAGACCAAAGCACGTCGTTTGAAGCGTTGGCATTTAATAGGATCACACTGAGCTTCCCGGGGATTATGGAAACTAACAGAAATGAATTTAGAAACCAACAAAGACAATACATTATAAAAAAAATTCACGTCTTTAACGACTTGAGATAGTTCTGTTTTTATTTTGTTTTTCGTGCAATTCACATTACACCAATAAAAAATATTCGCCGTGTAAACTGTGTGCTGCTGTTCTCTGGTATTCATTAGATTCAAGGAAATACAATCAAAAATATCTGCATAAAATTAATTGAAGAAATATAAATCAACAAGTAATAAAAGAAGTGTCTGTTTGCTTGTATGTGTACTTTTATTCCTAAATCGTTACTTTTATATACTGTATATGTATATTGATTTCCGATAGCGGAATGGGGCGTAGCTACGAGGAGAAAATACTGATTTATCACTCTGCAGAATCAGGCTCGTTCCTACTCCCTGTATAATTTTTAATCTTTGTTCGTATTAATTAGAATACTTCTATAGTTATAATTTCAATTTTATTTCAGTGTTAATGCATTCCTTTTCATACTTGAACTATTATCAAATGCTTTTGATTGCTTTTTGATGTTTTTTTTTTAAAAAAAAAATAGGCAGAAAAGATGATTTTTGCTGTTTGACATGTATCAAGTTCTATTTTTCACGGAAGTTTTATACTTGCTATGATAAGTCTGTGAAAAATACTGCAATAGTGTGAACAAACGTGACTGGCGTAGTATGATGCAACTGATGACCATGCTTGAATCGTTAAATATGTAAATTTTAGCCATATTCACAGTTTTTAAAATTTGATCATCAACAGTACTTAGTTTTTTATAATAATCTACTCATCTTCACTGATCCATAACCTCATCAATAACTAGAAACAAATCTTATTTTTACAAAACTATTAAAATTTTTAATAATGGCTTAAGGATGAAAAGTAATAAACTAAGACTGAAGTAAAATTGGAAATATAAGTTTAGATATATTCTAAATAATAAAAACGACGATTAAAGAAGATACTTTGAACTTGGTGCAACGTGATAGCAGAGTATCTTGCTCGTGTGGCTACTTTCCTTTCCATTGTCGGTTCCACTAATTACGTGAGCTGCTATGATTATTTCAAAACGTCATATCTCTGAACCAAGGGTCTCGTTGAATTAAATACCTTGAACCTGTAACTAATGGGGTAATACCTAACACCGTATATATAAATCATCAAAAAATTAATACCAAGTATGCAATCGCTTTGTAAGCATAATATGGCAATGTCTGGTCGATACACAGGGGGTTAACTGATTCTATGCTTGGTGGTAAAAGAAATTTTGATATTTCGGATATAGAAGTGGCGATTCACAAAGTCTAATCGTCGCAGATGTGAATTAAATCTCAAATTTCTCCGCAGTGAACGAATATGACAACATTTAACTGATTAGTTGGTTGGATAAGTCGAAATGCCCGTCTTTTTTTCTTATGGCTGTAAACCTCGTCAACGCCTTGGCCATTAGAGGCCGGGAAGGACTGGTGGCAAGGAACGGGAAAAAATTAGGCCACGACGTTTTGAACCATGCCGACTTCCATCTCGAGTGATTTCGAGAAACCATGGAAAACCGAAATCAGGATAGCTGGCTGGTGATTCGAACCTGCATTCCCCGGAATGCGGGGCCAGAGTGTTACCACCCACCCATCACGCTCGATATGCATTATCTATCTTCTTCCATCTTCGTACACACAATACACTAAACTTGAAATACATATCTCAATCTAAACACATAGAACGGAAGAAAAGATCTGGTATCCCGTTTATTTTGTTCCTGTGAAATATATTTATTCACTTCGTTTTATTTTGTAATCAATTCATTGACCCATAAGTTGTTAAATATATGCTTAAAATTAGTTAAATTAATGGTAAAAAGACCTGAAAGTTTAAACGCCCATCAAAAACGACGAGTAACACTCTGGGTGGAAGTAAGAATTTGTTCTGGAAAAGTTTCTAAAGAAAAAACAATAAGGACTAATTATTATTTTTTCAAATGATATTTTTAGTGATACAAATGAAAGTTATTCGACTTGATTCTCGGAGTATTTTACTAAAATTCTTTTAAATGATTGCATTTGATTTTTATTGTTATAAAAAAGTTTCTAAGTAAAGTATAATTTCAAAAAGAAATTAGTATTAGCTATTTGACTGATATATTTCGTGTAAATTTTCTTTGATTTTTTAATAAACATCCTTGTTTCTTATCGTTTGTCAAAAAAGTCTTAGGTTATCTTTTAAAGCGATTCTAGAAACCGCTACAGAGAAAATGGAGTAAACATCGCCTGCTCTTCTTTTACCTGAATTTCTGTATCTAGTTGTCGTAAATAAACAAAAATTTAAATGAACGTCGCACTGTAATTTTTTTTCAATCTCTGCCTCACGTTATAATTTTTTACTTCTGTCCTTCGTATTTTTGTGTAGTTAATTACCCAGGTGGCGGATCAGGGAATGCCTCCCAGATATGGGCGGCACCGGAGAAATACCTCAGTGGCGAGAAAAGCATTCAGTATAAGACCAGAGGGCCGAAGACCACGAGGCAGACCCAGGAAGCGCGTGCTAGATACCTCGGGGGAGTACATGCAACTAGTCAATGCCTGACCTGAAGATGCACTAGATTGGCACAAATGGAAGAAGTAGTCCAGTAAAGCAGACCCTTCAATGCGGAATTAATGCTAAGAAGAAGAAGAAGACTTCCACAACAGACAATTGCCTTTTAACTGGCACCGCATTAACATCTCCTTTTAACGATTAGAGTGCAAATAATATCAAATTCAGTTATTTATTTCCAATTTCCTGGTTATCTAAGCAGCGTTGTGATGGCAGTCAGTATAAATAACACTTCGGGTATCATCGACTCGCCGTAGGTTGCCGAGCTATCTAGGTGACGTCCAGTCTCCAGGAATAACTATTTTACTAACGTGTTTGTGTAATTTAGTTGATAGCACTGACACGGGCATGGGAGATGGATCATCTGCTGAGTCCAAAGGACTGCAGCCCTAAATGAGGCTCCTCTAGCTCCGCTTTCAAGCCCTGTCTCTGCACGCCACAAGCGTGGCTTCTCGTCCCCTTTAATACGCGCAGAGTGGGCGTCTTCTGCTGCTGCTTTCAGCTGCGAGCTTTGCGGCTGTACGTGGCAGTCGCTGTGCCTGTTCAAGTTTTCGCCATTCATCGCCGAAAGCAGAGATTTGCTCGTTACCTAGACACGCTATCTCACAATTTTGCTTTCATGTCAAGAAACATGACGGAAGGTTTCATTTAAAATACGAGGCTCCTAGTGTTTCTTCTCGCAGAATAATAATAACAATAGTTAGTGCAAGTACTATTTGTGTCGAAAAATGTTGTGACACATAGATCAACAAGAAACATATTAAAAACTATTTCCCTATTTCTTTGTTTCGACTGGATTTATAAAGTTTTGCGAATATAACTGTTTATCTTTAAATTATTTCCGCAATTTCTTTGTGTCCTCTTTTTTCAATTCATTAATGATACTTTTCACTAAGTTTTTTTCATTTCATGTCTTTATTTTTTTGTATTCTACTTTTTGTTTTCCGGAGTATATGATGTTTTTAGCCATTTTTATTCAAAGTAGAAGGAACGGAGATACTGCTGTTCCCTTCTTTTCTAAGATTATCTCATTATTTTAGTTAGGCCTTCCACTGGCCAAACGCCATCAAACCGCAAGGTATGAAAGTAAGATATGAAAGATTTTCGGTGGTCAGATAACAGTTAATTGGCTCGCTCTACGTTAAATCAGAGTAAGTAATTATAGAGTCTTTTTGCGAGGTCAGTTCATCGCACTCGAACAATTAATAGATTAATTTAGGCTAGAAATTGAGAGAGGTATAACAAAAATAGTTGAGAGTGCAGTGGTTTTTTTTCCCGGTGGAATTGATCACACAGTCGTACTGCTATTTATACGTTTCAAATTTTTATTAGTAAAATAACCAGTGTTTATATAGCCACTGTCTAGGAAAACACTGATCACTGAGAAAACTTCGCGACTGAAATACAATGAATAGTGAGGTTGGTGGTTTGTAGTAGAAAGAAGAACCAGTTGATTTGTAGCAATATCTTTTTGAATTCACCAGATGTATGCCATCCTGCTTAAGGGCGCCCTAAAGCAATAATAATAATAACAACAACAGCTATCCTGAAGCTCTCTCCTGTCCCATTTTGATTCCTGAAGCTATTGTTTCCTGGAAGCCGAAGTGTCACAAACCTCACCGGAATACAATTAAGCTAAACAAACACACAGAGTAGAGCCATATCTTTGTGATATGTGGACCTGCTATCTAGCGGTACGATAACAATCGTTATCTATGTCAGCGAAGTCTAGTGGTTTGGCTCTAAACTGTCTCAGACGCAAGACCTCCATACTTAATTATTTCACCCTGCAATGGTCAAATTCAGAAATTCCTTCCTTAGAATGTGAGGTTACCAAACCGAAAACCTTAATCGTTAAAATGATACCTCATTTATCGATTTCAGCTAGGTATGAAGGGTGTTAAATGGCTCGTGACAAAAAAAGGTTTCAGCATTAATGACACCCTTTAAACGTCGAATCTGGGCGGCAGATTAGACGCTGGCTCTGTGATGCACGCTGGCTGCCGGATGGTTAGCCAGATAATAAATTTTAATGTGTGACTTTAGTACAAAAGTGTACTATTTTATTGAAAAGTGTTTTTAGTTTTATGTAATATATTTTAACTAGTTTCTGAAGAAGACTCCCTTAAGGCGGGTCGAAACCGGTCAATAAATTCATTGAATATTTGCAACAGGTTTGGCTGTGTTTTCATTATACAATTGAAGAAAAACCGTTGCTGTTGATGCTGCCATGCTCAAGATTTTGATTCTACGATAACCCTTGATGATGGATTCTTATGTAACTCGACGAGAAAAATTGAAAGTAAAAAATATAAAAATATTTTTTTATATCTTGCTTAGTTCTCGAGATATAGTATCTCAATATTTGACGTGGTTGGTTGAAAAGCGACCTGAACCAGAAGATAAATTTCGCCACAGCCAAGTTTGATGATGAATTCGTATGAAAATCGTCGAGACAAATCGAAAATAAAGACTTTATTTTTCTGTTATCTCAAGTGAAAAGGTTAGGATCAAATCCGGCCTGGACCAGAAAAAAATCCCCCAAAACCACTATGTATATACGGTGGAATGTACTTTCAATATTTTTATTTTGTTGTTAGGTTGAAATATGGCCTGGACCAGAAGAAACGTCGCCAAAAGCACAAGTAACTAACTATACCTATAACTGATTTTTGACACGCTATATCTCGAAAACCATGCGAGATATCAAGAACATTTATTCTTTATTTTCGATATGTTTCGTCGAGTTCTATAAGAATTCATCATCAGATTGTGACGTCACGGTAATGATAGAACATCATCAGTGCTAAATTTATTCACTCCGATAAAACTGTGCTCATACCTCGCATGGTAGTATTTAATGACAAACTAACAACCACTTTTTACGGACAAAAGTAAACGATGATTTCGTTATAACTGATACCGGTAATATTATTTTCAAAGAAGTTTCTGTAAATTATCACCTCTGAGAAAACCGATGGTAAATTTTTAATTATCTTCCTTTTTAAATGTTTTACAAATAAAGTTATAGTGCTGATATTTCCACGGGTCAGCCAGTATACAAGAGCTGTTCTTTTAAATATTCTTTGAAATCAAAGAAAAACTATTTGTAGGCTTTCTGGTACGGTACCTGAATTGTCTACGAGATGGCGCTAGTCCCGTTTTCGAGATACCGAGTGAAAAAATTGTTCGTGTTTTGTAAACTCGCTTTTTTGTAGGGAAGACAACTATTTAGGCAATCTTAAAAGTCAAAACGTTATCTAAATATCAAATTTCATCCAAATAGTCATAGCCGTTTTCGAGATCCAAAATATATATAGGGTATATATATATATATATATATATATTGTAATGATCCGCGACAGACAGAGGTGCGCGTGTTTCTTTTCTCGTCTGGTGTGTGTCGGTCCCCGGTCCCAGGGGAGGTTCTGCTAGTGTTTGGAGAACGCCAGCCCCTGAGTGTTTCCATTAAATGTGACTTATGGCATAACAGCCTCGTGACAAGGCCTGCGACTCAAGATGGAGTGGGAGCCTGGGCTGTTTTAGTAAACAAACAAAATAAGAAATAAATCTGTATCCTAGAACGAAGTGTAAGGGGAAGCCAGGAGTACAGCCAATGGGAGCAATTTGTATTTTTATTACAAAAAAGGGTGGTTTTGTTGCATGTCCTGAGCCAACCAACGGAAAAAGCTTCCCTCCAAAGACAGTGATTGGCAGACGTCATGAAGAGGGGGCGGAACACGACGCTTCTTCGAGGCAGCACGAGAAGACGAGGAGACTTGTTGACTACCGACGGAGAGGTGTGGATCGACCGAACAGCGGACTACTGGGAACAGCAGTGAGGCAGCCGGCCGTGATGGAGAGCTGGTCAACCCACCGACTGCACAACGTAGATTCGCCTGCACGGTAACCACCATTCGGAAAAAGGAACTTTTGCATCATCGTCGTTTTTTTACCCTAGTTATCGCCCCGAGACAGACTCTCTTGCTCCACCGAGAAAGTTATGTACCCTTGTGTTGCAGAAAGAAAATTAATCTTTGTAATATCTTGTCAAGCAAACAATTAAAGTAAATCGTAAAGTCAGATTGTGAACCTTGTTTTCAATAGATCCCATCCAGTCATGTAATGTGTCATTTGACTTTATTAATAATTTTAGTTATTCAATAATTCACATTTAAATAACAATACTTTGAGATCTGGATGTCGCTTCCCTCAGAATAGGGTACACTCCAATCTCTGGCGCCCACCTGATTTTTTTAATCTTAATATTATTTGCAAATTAATAACTGGTAGTGAACGGCCACAGTAAGGTCGAGAAGTCGCTTTCCTAACATAGGGAACACTTCAATATATATATATATATATATATATATATATATATATATATATATATATATATATATATACAAGAATTTCTCGTTTAAAGATATAAGATTAAGGCCATTAACTAGTCTGAGGATAGTTACTGACAGACTTGGTAATAAGACAAGAGTTCTTGAGGTAAAAGGAGTTAAACACGACGAGAAGTGATTGACTAAGACACATTCCTCCTGTTGCACGCATCCAGGTATATTACTCGAAAGATATACGCAACTCTTCTCGCACTAGTTTGTTCCCCAAACGTCTACACCATCTCCTGCGTTCCTAATACATAAAACGTCGTTTCACTGAAGATTGGTCCGCGAACAAACCGAGTTATCCGTAGGGCTGTGTGTGTTTCCAGCCACTTTGCCGGAGCTCCCCGGAGCGCCGTTCCTCTTGCTGTAATGCGATTGCGCTCCGCCCACACCGTGTGTTCCCTAAGCCCGCCCTCTAACTCGCTCCGTTCACCGGTTAACAGGTAATTGGCTTACGGCCGTCTGTCGGTTCCCAGGCCAACATTCGTCATGTATAGAGGAGAATTAACCACACACTAATAGAGGAGTCCGCGTTAACAAGAAGAGAGATTCATCGACGATTTGTACCGAGGTATTTAAAACAAGAGGGGAAACAAACCCAAAATCGTTTCAGACTGATATGAAAACGTAGTTGTAGCGGCATGGTGGTTTAGTGGTTAGGGCGTCTGACTGGAGATCGAAAAGTCCCCCGTTCGAATTCCTATCACAGCGGGGATTTTCATAAGACCTTAATCCGATATTCATCTATGGCACAGCTTGCTGTGAATCACGCCAGAATGTTTCCGTGGTTCGGATTCCACGCTAAAGTGCACGGATGTGTACACATCCAAAGAAAATTCAAACCAAACGAAAGCTTAACGTGACATACATGCATTTCGTTGTTACCTAAATGTGATTTCTGCTCATTTTTACTGACTTACTTCCATTGACTTCTTCTGAACGTCAAGGATTAGGCATTAACACCTGTTTCGTCGTTACTTTGTACTTTTACACCATCTCGTCCTAGGTCTATCAACCTGTATGCGTCCCTCTGGTTTGTAATGCATCGCCAGACGTGGAATTCTTCTTCCTATATTCTTTCGTTATGCTGTCTCCATAAATCTATGTATTCCTCTATCCTTTCGTTTAAATTATATTTACCAAATTGTTCCAAAATTACTTCATTTCTTATACGGCTTTGTTTAGTGCAGCCTTTTAGTTTCCTAAGAAATCTCATTTCCGCGGTCCATATTTTATTCTTATCTCTTGCTTTAGTTACCCAAGATTCACTTCCACACAGCACAGTGGGGGCGAGCAATTGTTTTATAGACTTTAATTTTTGTGTCTTTTCTAATGTTGTTCTGAAGTACTCTGTTATTGTGCCACATACTGGTTGGAATTTGTTGATCTTTATCTATGTCAGACTGATTTCATAGCCTAGGTAGTTAAAATTCATTACCTATTCAATCACTGTGTCATTATTCGCTATTTTTGAGAGAATGCCATACCACTTTTGTTTTCTTTTAGGATATCTGGAGATTATATTATTTTCCTGCATGTTGTTGTAGTTTATACAAGACTCTGTGCAGCCTCTTCCCTTTATTGTAGTATTGTTACATCATCAGCATAAAGGAGAACATGAAATCAATATGGAAAAATAGCAGCTTTGGTGATTTCGAAAAAGGTTTTTGATAATGTGGATACACACAAAATGTGGGACAAAATGATCAAAAACGGACATTTAATCTCAACCACCAAAAGTTTATATAAAGACAAAAAAATAATAATGAATACTTGCACAAAGAAATCCGAAGATATATTAATTAACAGAAGCTGCTATTGTATACATACATTGATAATCTTTAAGGAAATTGGAAACAGATTGTTAATCAGGCAATATAGTTGAAGAAAAAATATCTAAAAGTTCTTTAATCTCCACTATATTTTACTGAAACAAGTACCCGTTAATAGCGAAAAAATTAAAAGTGAATGCTAGGACCACAAGCTTCAAGTGCAATTTCTCTAGTTACGTATTACTCATAAAAAAATCCCAACTTGTTTATTGTAATAGTTATACACACTGAAAATATTTTATAGTTTTGCTGCAATTTTTAAAAAAAATTTCCATCAATAATCAGAATCAATAATAATTTTATAATGTTTAATTTTTTGATGGCAGGCCAGGTTCATTATTTTTCGTTTATCGCTAAAGCACAATTCACAATAACTAACATATTTTAAACTAGTTGTGGATCCCAATTTCGTTCACGTGAACTGTTAATGCTAAGCTGTTATTCAACAGTTAACACATTGCCAGAAAAGAGAGAGGGAAAAAAACTAATACGGAGCCTCTTTACGCTGAAATCACTATAAATATTTCAGCAGTAAGAAATATCTAAATCGGACTTGCATTTTTTTGCACGAATCGCGTTCAACAAAAAAGTGGATACTAATTTGTTCAAACTTTTATCTTAAATTTCTCAGTTTCCGGACTTGATGTTGAAATGAAAAAATACTTGTCTAATCTCCCATCCCTCCCCTCCCCCAAATCGGTAGTTTTTTTGTTAATCCAATTCATTCAGTCAGAATCATGCTTATTGAAACGTAACTTTGTTCTCGCAGTCAAAAGTTTAGGTACATAGAATAAAAATAAACCAAACATCTGTAACGTTAATTTAACTGCCGCTGACAAACATAGCAGGCCATTGGTGCTGACGGAGCGCTAAGGACCAACTAATAATACGCCACCAAGACGACCAATCAGAAGTGAAGAGAAGACCACTCAAGAGAAGACTGAGGGAGGAAATGTCTCAGGACAACAACCCCCAACCGACCAGCTTTAATGCTGAGACTGGCGAAGATGAATGAATGTAACGTTAATTTGATAGTTATAATAGTACACTTATAATTTATAATAATAGTTTGATACAATTTCTGATTTTATGTTGAAATAACTAAAATATTTTCCTGGTATGGGTATTAAACACAGTGCTCCATATTTTGAGAAATTGAGACTGGCTACCGTTGCATGGTGTCTGCGCTTCTGTTCTCTCCCTTTGTTTAGCATGTCTGATCGCTCGGTGACATCAGCTCATCATTCATTGCATGTAAAGCGTAACCAATTTTCGTAATAATGTTTCTAGTTAGGATTACACGTAAGGAAATGTCATCTCAAAAAAGGCTATACACTTAATATTCCTTTCGTCAGAAAACATGTATAAACTGCAACATACCTGTATGTGTGTAATATTTTGTCGAGATAGTTTATTAAAAAATAGCTATAGAGTAGGTAAAAGATTCATAAAGACTGATTCACTCTACTCCTATATGCTGATAAAATACTTTTATTTGTTAAAAACAAAGATTTAGATAAATTATATGACCAAAATATATTAAAAAATCTCTTGATGTAAGCAGAACAAAGCAAGAAACGACTGTTAAAAGAACAAAGTGTTTAACCTGAAACTGGAGCCACAGAATTAGCAAGCCAATCTGGGCAGTTAGGAAGTAAAATCAGAACCAATGGGAGATGCAAAGAAAACATTGCTATTGCTAGCACATAAACTCCAGCAAAGATAAAACCTTGTATCTTATCTTAGTCGTGGTTGAATTTTGTCGTCTGATTTTTTAGGATTATATTTATGAGTTATTGGTTCATAATTTTAATGTGTTCAAAATTTGTCTGCAGATATTACAAGAGTATCCGTTGCTGGAAACATTATTATTATTATTATTATTATTTTGCTTCTCGTTCCCGTCGAGTGATTTGTCAAAACCACGGAAAATCCAAATCTGGATGGCAGAAGGGGGATTCAAACCCGCGAGGCCAGAGCGTTACCGCTCACCCACCACGCTCGAATGGGGACTTTTAGATCTGTTTGTCTGTATGACTTGCTATTTCGTCTCAGCCCTTTCACTCCCGTCACCTCGACGACCTGGTATAGAGAGGTAGAAGTGATTTGGAGGTCAATCAGTTACAACTTTTTCTTGTAACAGAGTTTCACTTCACGTTGAAAAGAAATCTCACAGTAGTTCCTTCGAATATGGTGATGGTTATTACAGTCGATTCGTTTTAACGTACAGACTTTACAGTAATATTTACAAATTTAATCTGATATTGTCAAGGTTAAATACATTAATTTGTTGACTTATTCTCCATTCAGCAATATCGACATTTGAGTACGTCCCGTCTTCTTTGTGGCATGGTTGTGAAAGTGTTGACAGCACCGGTAGAGGTGAAGAGGTGAACTATGAAGGAAGTAGATTTCAAGAAGAAGACAAATTATAGAGTGGTTATTCCCTACGGTGACAAGACAAAGAGTTTACTAAAAAAAACTAAAACAAAACTCTGTGGGCCGTTCACATAATTAAATGCAAACTAGAATATTTCTGATATCTTCGATTGTTTGTTATCATTCTCGATTGCGGATTTTTGATTAGTTATTCATCAATATCGCTATCACAGCAGTCAATAGTAGCGATCATCTATAAATCTAGTTAAGAATCGAAATAACAAAACTATTACATTTGAGATTATTTACTTCACTGTTCTGTTCATGAAACGAGTAAAATACTAGTTCCTTACGGCTTTCTGCTAAAGGGGAAGTTTTTTTTTGAGTGATTCTACCACCAAAGCCACGTGGACACTGGCTACAGCAGGAAGCCAATGTGAATCATGAATGAGGAGGGGGGAAAACAGAGTTCCATCCCGAAGTCTATCCTGGCCCGTTAGGGATTTGGGATAACCATGAAATTCCCAAATCTGGATGCCCGGAGGGGATTGGAACCCGTGTCCTCCCGAATGCGAGGCCACAGCATCACCGCTCACCCACTACGCTCGATCTACTGGAGGAAACTCATTTAGCTGTCTGCAAAACGAGCAAACTTTGTGTGTTCTGTATGATAAGTGTATTTTTTTGTTTGTGAGGTGGAGATTGGGGGAATCCCAGTATTCCGCGAAGATGGTTCAGGTAGTCCACAGACAGAATATTATAAGTTCTGATATCGTACTGTATAAGGCTATAAGCCCAACTTTTTAAAAGCCATAAATATGACCAACAGAAGTCTGGCATTTCCATGCTGAAAATAGGGCAGCAATGTTCCTACAAGTCTATTCATTTCCAGTTGGCTTCAAAAAGAGCGCCCTTAGTCTAAGGATTAAGTAAAAGGTCGTTTTTTAAGGCTTTTGTTGTAGTTTGAAGGACCGCAATACGTGGTAGTACTGGTAGCATAAGAATGGTTAAGTAAACAAACTAAAGGGAGTAAGGTCTTGTATCTTTTATTTAATTCTCTGCATGTAGGTAAGTGGTATAGTGTAGCATCCAGTCATTAGTAACATTATTATTCCTAGTGTTGTAAAAAACCAGTTTTTTTTCTGACTTGAAAAAAAAAAACATGAAAGAAACTGTGATAAAAAACATGTTTTTTTTCTGGGACATGTTTTTTTCATAACTACTAAATTTCATATTTTTAAGACATTTATCGTTTAATATGACTGTTTTAGAGTTTATACTAAGTACTTATCTTAATTTTTAAATCTAATATATTTTTCTGGTTCAGTAGAGAAAAAAATTACAAAAATATTGGCAACATTGACTGAAGTATTCTTTTACGAACGGGGATTTCCCGAATAGGCTAGGTTGCACGAGAAGGAGTCCCCATTGTTTTTTTTTTTTTTTTTAATCACTGCCTCAACGGCGTTTTACAGCCCCGCTACGATTTGTAGCTTTATCTGTGGATTCACTGATGGTGGTGGATTTTGTTTTCGCTAATTGTGCGCTTTGGGGGAAAACCGGCTTTGACCGTAGTGATTACGGCCTGTGTGGAAACCCTTTTGATATTCTTATTGTTTATAGTTGACTGGTTTCAAGTGGTCACTTCGGGATCATTGCCGCAATCAGTTGTGTTAACAACTCGACAATTTTTCCCAGTTGATTTGCTCGTCTTGGCTCTTGATTACAGCATTGGTGCCCGTGATGGTCATTTGAGTTGGTCGATGGATGTATATTGACGTGGCTTGATAACCATCTCTGAGGTCCCTCCGGTCTGCCAATTTGTTGGGAGTGACTTGGTTGGCGCTGGCGTTGACGGCTTCTGATGGCTGCTTGAAGCTTTCTTCTTATGGGGCATCCCCCATAGCTGGCGGCGTGGTCAGAGCCACAGTTTGCACACGTCGGATTGTTTGGATTGATAGTCACTATTTGAACTAGTGCTGCCAGCCCTACAAATTTATCTGTAGACCTACGGATCTTTTAAGAAATTTAGGAATTTTAAATTTATCAACGGTTTTTTTTGCCTCTTTTTATAACTTATTGTGCTTTCCTTATATTCGTATACTTGTTAAACTCTCAGCATATAGTGATACTGAGTCATTAAATTGTCAGTTATTATGAATCATTTCCTCGCAATCGTTGGCATAAACCAACGATTGAAAAGAAATAAAGCTCCTATTTTGTATGATAATGTAATAGATTTAAATTCAAACTTAAAAGACTGTAATATGGAACAGTCGTTATGGACAGTGCGTACTTTGCTCACAATTTAAAATTGCAATCTCAAAATCTTTTGTGTACAATACAAAAAGTAAAGGAAAATGTAACTACTTCTGAAGTTATGGATCTAGAGGAGACAGAAGAAGAAACAGAAAATTCCGACTCCGACCGCACTAGTGTTGGTCTTACTGATACTAGGGAATGTGGTACTGACCAAGAGGATGGATAAAAAATTATGTTACCTATATAGATACATTTATGTAAGACATTAAATGATTTAGTAAGATTTAAAACACAACGTAAAATGTAGCTTCCGTAAATAAAACTATAATTTATCAAATATATTGTTTTCTGAAAAAAAAAAAGATTAAAAAAAAAACAGGGTGCTAGGTGTTTTTTCATGTTTTTTTTCACAAATCTGAAAAAAAACATTTTTTTTTTTCAATTTGCAACACTAATTATTCCTTTGGTCACTAAGTATTAGGAGCCTGGTCACCTTTTAATAGTTCACTTCTAGTTTCATAACTGTGTTTCCATATAGATTTATATTATAATGTTACAATAAAATATAAACGAAATGTTGAGAAATGCAGGCGTAGATAATTGTCGGAAACCATCTAAAATCGTAATTAGGACGGCAAGTACCCAGCGAGCGGCCTTCAGCGCAATGAACCACAATGGCGGGTAAAAGAGAGTTATTTTATACTGAAAGTAGTTTCAAATCAGTCTGCATACCGAAAATAGTTTTAAATCCGTCTTCGTACTGAATACCGTTTTCAAATTAGTTTACTGAACAGTAATATTTCAGACAGTGAGAACAGTAACCTAAGAGTGTATTTTCAATTGGAGGATCTGTGCAACTGTAGAACTTGAGCTTCTAGAAATTAATTCCTTCATATTATTCTGTCATTGGTACTGTGCGCACTATTCATACTACCGATAGTCCTGAATCATTTAGTACAGAGACGTAGCAGAAAACGGTTAGATAGTAGACTAGCCTTTTTAATATCTTGACTTCAAGTGTGTGGATAAATACGATAGAAAACCTAACCTGAATTTGTTTTAGCATTCGAGAAGACAACAATACTGAAGATTAGCGTAGTATCCCATACCTGTCTGCTAAAAAAGAAGTAAATCATCATATGCATTGTTAACCAGGAGACCACGAATGATTGTTCGTCCGCCAAATGACAAAATTTTCAATTCGCCGCGCAAGGTGCCTCTTGTTATTGGTTAAATTATTAGTGGACGGAACAATGGAAAGGCACGAAATGTACAGAAAGACAGCGATTAAACTATACCAAGCTGATAATTAAAGACGTAGGTTGTAACGGGTTAAAAAGAAGTATTATCAAGTAAAATGAACATTGTTTCTCTTTCAGCTGGAGGTATTCTGAACACTATTAGGATCCACGTTGGACTGAAATTGTTGAAGAAATCGGAAGTAACAATAGTAACCTCTTAACATATAAATCTCATATCTCGTCTTCTTCCAGGAATTTGAAACTGCTATTGAAAGCTGGTTTCCTTGAAATCCAACCTCATTTAGGCTGAAAGGTTTTTCTTCAGTCAACCAGCTGCCCCTATGACTCGCGGCAAAGATTCAAAACGCGCGATGTACTTCTACCGGCCTCGCTGTTATGTTAACGTATTCAATTACACGCCGAGTTATTAAGTAGTCATGGCGTATGACAAATGGGCATACACGTCCTTTTGTAAATGAAAAACTCCATTTTCATGTTGGAGTAGCTAGCAGTTTAATGCAGGGAATAAACACGTTCCTTCAATTCACTAAAAACAAACAAAAACTCAATAACAGGCCAAACGTCAGCGAACTAGAAGATATATCTTCCTTACAAATAGGATACTTTATCTCTTCCAAAATCGAGTAATGGCAGGAAGATGAAAGTGAAACGGTGGGAATGAAGCAACATTGAATCTGGAGGGAAGTAAATGGCGATTCAAAGGCAGAGTAAGAACTTACAAAGGATGAAACGTAATAACGGGACAGAAAGCAACTATTGTGTGACAAGCTTCAGAATACTGTGGCAATTACAGCACGGGAGTGGTTTGAAGCGCCGGGGAGAGACAGCTCCGAGACACGGCTTGCCACTGTTCTTTTAATCTCTCTCTTAGGGTCCATTTCGTGACAAATTCAAATCCCGGTTTCTTCGTAATAAGCTAATGCTGCAATCTTCTCAGTTCCATTGCTCCAAAATTTGGCTTGCATTTCTGTAAAGGCTTCTATTGAAAGTATTGCTTTATGGATACAGACATTGCTCTTGACACATCTCATTGCAACAACTTCTCAGTTAGATGCTACATTACCAGCGTTACTGTTGTTACAGTAACCTTGCAAGATTTTAATTTCTCTTTGAGAGCGTCTAAATCTGTGTTAATGTTTACAGTGGAAGCGCTGAAAGGGAAAGCAACAATAACTGTACAGTTTCTTTATTAATGTTTTTATTAATACATGTACCCGCATAAGAAACCGCACATGTTGATCTTTATCTTTCTGGTGTAGGTGGTTGCCATGGGAATGTTTACCGAGTGTGATGGGTGAGCGGTAAAACTCTGGCCTTGAATTTGGGAGGACGCGGGTTTGAATCCCCATCCGGGCATCCAGATTTGGGTTTTTCATGATTTCCCCAAATCACTCTAGGCGAATGTCGGTATGCTTCCTTCAAAATCACCATGGTCGAATTCCTTCCAGTACCTTGTCCCCAGTTATTTCCCACCTCTAATGACAGCGACGTTGACGAGCGGTAAAGACACAAGCAGAAAAAAGTTTACCTCTCCACGGGAACATTAACTGAGGAGGTCCCCCGTTGAGTCGTTGACTAAGTGTTCATAAGTGTTGTTGTAAGTGTGGAAGACTGTGAATGTTGTGGATGAGAGATGAAAGAATGAAACACGCTGCCAACCCATTCAGGCCTAACTTTATCGCAGTACACCGACGGGCCCACCAAGCTTGATGTCTCCATATAATGGGCGAATTACCATCAACAGTGTCGTATGCCATCACTCCTTACGCACTGTGGAGAGGTTTCGGATTTAACCCAGGACTTTGGTGCACAATCTGATGATTTGTAATTTTACTCAACCACTTCTCCTACCATGCGGGCTAAGTCCTAAAAAATTATTTCACCATCAGGTCTCGAAACAGTTAAAACCGTGTCAGCTCCTGACATTATTACGGTGCCGCAACCAACTGAGTCTACGGGCGGGCTGGACATATTAATAATATCAGTACTTGATTAACTCAGAAACGACTACTTCGTTTGCGTGGAAAGCTACTCACTTCACCATGCGTTTTAGCTATCGATCTGAGAATTCGATCAAACAGGCATATGGTTACATTTCTCAGTCTATCATTAAATACCCTTCCATTTGTGAATTATTAAAAAGCCTGCCCGTCTTCACTTTGTATCGTTCGTGTTATTCATTGTTTCTAATGGGTAAATGATAGTCATCTGGGTCCTATCACATAATTATGGAATTAGACAACTTTACGCCTCGTCGACGGCTAAGGTCATTAGAGGCGGGGTGGCCATGGCCTTTTTGAAGGAAGCATCCCGGCATTGGCCTGGAGTGATTTGGGGAAACCATGGAAAACCCAAATCTGGATGCCCGGACGGAGATTCGAATACGCGTCCTCACGAATGCGAGGCCAGAGCGTTAAACGTTCACCCACCACGCTAGGTGGGAATTACAGAGCTTGGTGGGTATGCAGTAACGTTCAGTACTGGCATTCGGTACCTAGGTTCGGGTTCCGGTTCGGCTATCTGAAATTCGGCTATCGATGATCTACTCAATCACTGCAGGCGAATGTCGGGATACTTGCTTCATAAATCCCATCATCTATTCCTTGGATAAATTCGTTTCCAGATACTAATGACGTTTTCATGGTCGTGTCGTAAGTTCGTGTACAGTAGATTGCAGACGAGTTTTTTTTTTTTTTGTAATGGCTTTCGGCATCTTAGGCCACAAAGCCAGCTCGATTATTTTTTTCAGCTAATTAGACACACCACAGGACGGACATGATATTCGCAGAAAAAAACAACTCTTAAACAACCATTCCCTCGGCCGGACTAGAACCTGCGACCTTCGGCACACGGAGCTAGAGCACTCTAGCCCCTACGCTACCGAGGCCGGCCGATGCAGAAGAGTTGCGTGTAGCCTCCGGCAGCAGGGGAGGCTCCCTGTCTCACTTCCGCCGCTTTATCGTAAGGTAGAATGCTCCCCATACCAAATTGACAATGAGCCGAGTATGCCATGAGTGCTTTTCCGAACAAATACAGCTTGGCTAAAGGCAGCTTCGAACCTCAATCATACAATCGGTAGTCAGTCATTACGATCCACGACGTCCACTATTCTGTTTCTGGAAAGTGTAGTTTTTTTTTATGGCATTCGGCTACTGGGCCTACAGCCAGCTCAATGTGATTTGTTGCTATCAAGTATTGACACAAGGACACTACAACACGGACAAGACATTCACAGACACAACACTAAACACCCATGCCCTCGGCCGGACTCGAACCGGTGACCTTCGGTACGCGGAGCTAGCACTCTAGCCCCTACGCTACCGAGACCGGCTAGTTTTATCTTCGACGTGTATAAGGTTATTACGGAACACAGCATAGAAACTTAATGATCATGACAGGTACTCAAGAAATGGAAGCTCAGGCAGGTCGTATCGAGCGTTGAAGCTGCGCGAATACTTCAGGGACTGTGAACCACCGATAAACAGGTGTGGAGTGTGACCCTGGTACTCGCGTGGGTGCGCAGGCAACCTTGACGACTTCCGGTGAACACCTCGTTTCCTCCGCTTCAGGAAGGTCTACAACCAACCTGATACTGCAATCGTAAAACCGAAAAGGCCGAGGGAGGCTAATGCGAATTGCAGATCGCTGCCGTAACAGATAAACTGCTCTGTGAACGAAGACCATAGACCTCAAAGGGCCACCAAACTGCTAGGTTGTAATTTGTCCTGCAATAAGCTTCTGCTGCAGCTACCCTGACCTCGTATGGTAATTCTACTGGATAAGGGATCCTACAGTTTTACTTGGAATTTCAACCACCTATCGTCCTAGCGTACTTCACATAAACAAGTAAAGGTTTCGCAGAAGTCAAGGACACTTTAAGGACCTTAAAAATACCGGCCGAAATCTGAGCTGGAGACATCCGAATCCTTAGTCAGGTTTTTATGGTTAATGGCGAATAAGTATGTAAATACTGGAGTTTCGTCCTATATCCATCTTTGGTGCACCACGATTTTGCAGGATTCTCGTATATGTAAGACTGTCTGTGACTTTGACGACTACGTTGTGCGTTTCGACTAAACGTGTGTTACACTGATACTTTTCCTGATAATTATAATGCCTATGGCATAGTTAGCCAGGAGATACCGAGAATCTAGTTAGTCTACATAGTTGACAGAGTTTCTATTAGCAGCGAATTTGTCCTCTATCGTGGGCATTTTAATTAAGGGAACAGTAATAGCGGAGAAAAGGGCGTTAGAATTTTTCTTGGAATCAGAACCGTGTAGCAACAAAATTCACAGAAAGAAAAGGTGTGAATGACTATTTAAAGATCTTCTAAAATCCTTGTAAATTCCATAATGTGAGGTGAAAGTATTCGCGGCACCAACCAGACAACTTAAACTAAGCCACCAGCCCTTTCTTGGAGATAACCAAATAGCAAAAGAAAAATAGCAGATAAATTGTAAGAATTTCTGAACAACTGTGAAACGGCAATACAATAAGACTGCTGTGAACCTGACTTGCTACCTGATTTCGCTCAGTCTCAGTTGAAGAAGCAACGTTAAGGGATCTTGATGACATTTAAACAGTTCAGGTTTCAAATTGAGATCTGGCCATTCTGATTTCACATATCCGAAATTGGTCCAGATGAATATTTTGGTGATTCTTTACCCATTTATACCAATATTTCATAAAAATGTGTTAATACCCTGTTTATAATATTTTCTCTTTCTTTTTTACTAGGGATAATTGGCAATGGAGCACACATGCTCTGGTGGCAATGTCCGTACACCCCTAAGTACACTTCCTGTGTCTTAATTAACTAATTTATTTATTTATTATTTTTTGCCCTCCTCCTACCTTTGCGTGCACTTTCCGAATTGCAACTTTAAAATCCGTCAGTGTTTTTGGTAAACTGTCGATTATTTTCCTTGGTAATTTATTCCAGTCCCTCACTCCCATTCTTACAAAAGAAAATTTTCCCACACCTTTCTCCTGAATTCAAGTGCCAGCTTATAGTCAGGGAGCGTCCATAAACTTAGTGGGTCGGTCTGGGTAGAGAGGGGGGGGGGTAGGCTGGAAAGCTACACTGGGCTACGTGAGTGACAGTTAAAATAAGGCACAACAGAATCTGAATACTTATATCCCTCAGTTAATTATTTCCGTATGTAATTTACGATTGCCTTATAAGAGAAAACAGTTCAAAATGGCTTATGAAATCAATTGGAAAAGAAGCTAAGTGCCAAGCGTGAGGAGGGGGGGAGGGGGGGCTAGAGACAAAACCCACGTTGGGCTACGTGGGTGGAGGAGAGGTTCACAGGAGGTAAAAATGAAGCTACTTGGTTTATGGACGCTCCCTTATGGTCGTCTCTTCTCTTCCATGTAGAGCTCCTAATCCTTCTACTAATATCCGTCCATGCATTATCGCCATTATAAGCCTTGAACAATCCAAACACTCTTTTCGCCCGTCTTCTATTTGCCAATGACTCCCAACCCAACTCTATCAACTTATCAGTTACTGGTTGCAATCTGCGGTAATTTCCGCAAACAAATCTAGCTGCTCTTCTTTGAAACCCCTCCAATTCCTGTATTTGACACCCTTAATATAGTTCCCTTACCACTCCAACCATATTCATCCTCTGCAAATGAAGGATCAGCTGCCTAATGTCTCCCGCCCAATTGAGTTTACTATCAAAAGTTATGCCAAGATATTTTCAGTTTGGATCTTCGACGAGCAATTACTTTCCTGACCTATAATTATAAAAATCTTTACTTGATCATCGACGATATCAATAGAAGCTAGAATCGGGTAAGAACAGGGTCATAGCCCTTAGAGGGAATCGTCCCGGCATCTGCCTCAATCATGGAAATAAAGGGTATGTGGGGCCGGACTAGGGTTACAAGGACAATGATTAAAACGTACAACTCTGAAACTGCTACCAAGCAGTAAATCGATTAACCGGGTTTCTTCCAAGCAAATAGGTTACTGCGGCATCAGAGAGGATTGTAATGAATCTAGCGAAGTGGTTACGGAAAAGAATATTTCATTACAGAAAAAGCTGTCCGATATTTATTGGTGTAAACAGTTTTAATGACTGTTAATAATTCATGCTTCCTCAAAAAAAAAAAAAATTAAAAAAAAAAAAACGACTCGAAAAATCTACTTTACTGAAAACTTCGGTCAAATTTTCAATGGAATAGCGTTAAAATTTAACCAACGTAAGACAGTGAAACAGGACATGTAATAAGCATTGTCTCAAAAACTACAGCCGCATTTGGATATCAAGTCTGTGATAACGTACATTGTCGAGACAGATTACGCAGATAGTTTGTTTTCACTTTTAGGTCATTTTATTTGGTAGTAGCTAAACGGAATAATTCTAGAGAATGTTTAGTTTGAACAGAGATACATGAAATGAATGACGACAAGTGCATAGTACGAAGAATAATTAGGTGGTATCACGATAGCTGCTTACAAGCAACCTGTCCTTTTGAAAATAATAATATTTGCCTGGTTCGAATTCAAGGCTGCTGCCTATGAGGAAGGTTGTCGTTTCAGCAGTCACAAAGTCATTGGACTTTTCAGTTCGATAATAGAAGTTGAGTAGAAACTGCAATTCTCACTATGCTGTCCACAATGGACGAGTGTTTATTCTCTGATCCAATCTCTCACAAAACCTCATCATGCGAGCGTTTCGGTTTTGAAACGTTTTAGACTTTTTTTTCCTATATTGGTTCATCATTCTGACATACAGTCAAAGGAAAAAAAGTTACCTAGTTCTCGGGACTTCTTCTTAATCCAGACGGGTGCCATGTGACTTAAATCTACCCCCAAAAATCAGGTATAAATAATAAACGATATGATGTATCAGATGCAAATTACGAAAGATGCCTAAGTAAAGTTTTTGACGATTCCAGGAGTAATCTTTTGATGGCTTTTCAAAAAGTGATTCAAGTGCTTTTACAGTTACAGCCTCCAAGAGACATTAAGGAGTAATTGTATACGGTACATTATTTATTTCTTGAATGAATATTTATAAAAATTAATTCTCAAATTGTTTGTAAGCGAAAGTGAACGTTACACATCTAAACATTATTAGGTGATGTGATTATGTACTCAGTTGGGTACCGGTTAGAAAAAACTGACTTTTGTGCTTTTGATTGTTAAATAACTGTGTAATTGGTGACAGTAAAAAATGCACATAACTAAAAGTGAATTCGGAGCTGGCTATCTCTAATAAACCTCCACATACACCAACATATTTGATTATCTCAAGAAAACTTTATTGTGGAATCAGATTTTCACAGTTTTCAAGGATCTTATTGATATTCTGGTTTCAACCAGTGAAGAGGATAAAAACTTTCCCGACTGTCTGACTACAAGCAGAACTTCGGCGATAAATTAAAAGATGGTCAACACGCAAGCGGATCTACGCATTTTCTTCTTATTTTATCACCCTTTGGAGAACTTGTAACACATCGTAAAGTTTTAATTTTATTTTCGGAAAAATCGTCCGTTCTTTCCTCACTTGAGAATGATTATTGCTGAAGGGAATAGCACTCCAGAACCATAAATTCTCGATCTGGATTGATGGTGTATTTAAATTGACAAAGTGTCACCAAAGGGCTAAGAATAAGTTTTACTATTAGTTTTACTATTATTGCTTATCTGTATGTTTAGCGTGTAATGTTAATGTTACGGGACTGTTCGATCCTTAAATGTTATCGTCATGGCAGAAACTGAATGAAAAAACATTATTCATTTACATTTCTTGAATGAGTCAAGATTTCAAAATTTGAAACGTAGTAACATTGGCTGCAAACTTGGTACCTACATTCTGTCGCATGAAGATGTGTGTGTCATGCTTGAAATATGGCAGTTTCGGAAGTGGATTTATTTCTAACCCTAACGGGAACATGACAAGACCAGCATATTTTGAAAAATAACTAAAATAAGTTTTTTGCAGCACCACTGTTCTACCAAGCAGCTAAAAAATTTAAAAAGGGTTTTGGAACCATGATTGTATGTTTGACTGTATAATGCTATCTTAGTACCCAACAGGCACTTTCCTGAAATGGTTGTGAGAAACATTTCAAAATTTAGCATTCGACATAATTTCTTTCTTATTCATTCTATCCTCTTATCACAGGCTTTTCACATCTTCCCATGACTAGGTGAAGAAGTTTAACTATTTGCTCCCCTTGCTAGTAACTTTTTTTTGGTAGTTACCTATATACTACGTGGAAAACCTCCATGTCTGCATCCTGTTAACAGTGTGCTACTTATTCGTTGTGATCTGTCTTAATTTCTTTGTGAAGTATGTAATTTTGTGTTGGAAAATGGAATTCTAAAATGTTAAAAGAACCACAGTTTTGTTCTTCTGTCAGTATGTGTGTCATACCCTCATAACTTCCGACCTGTTCAATTTAGAAATTTGTAATTTACTGTTAATCCGCTGACTCTGAAAATATTCGGAGTACTTTAATTCTCAAGTTGTGCTAGTTTTTGGCGAAAAACATTCAAAAATCTATTTCCTTCTTTATTTCCGAAATCACTTGTCCAAAAATTATTTTTTTATATTTTTCCATCATATATATTCTTTCGACAGAAAAACCACAAAAAATCTTTCAGGAGTTTTATGATTTTCTTAAGAAAAGAAAACTTAATGAGTGTCTTGTAACATAACATTTTAGACAAAAAATCAAATACATTCTGAGGAGTCCAAAATCTTCCTTTAGTATATTGTTCATGATATTCGATAACTCCTCAATATCCTCAACCTGTTCTGCTAACAAGACAATGTCATCAGCAAATCGTAGGATACTGATTGTTTCTCCTTGAACATTTATGCCGCATTCAAATCTTTCTTTCACTTTATTTATTGCTTCTTCTACATACAAGTTGAATATTAATGGGTATAGACTACAACCTTGTCTTACACCATTTTTAACTGATGCATGTCTCTCATGATTCCCTACTTTTATTATAGCTACTTGATTCTCATAAAGATTATAAAGTATTGTTCTATCTCAGTATTTTAGATCCTACTACTTTAAAATGTTAATGTTCAAATTATCTGAATACGGAACCGTTACAACGCGAGGGAATGTCACACTTAATAGATTTTTTAAATTAGGACCATTCCAGAAATCATCTGTATCATTAGTGAAGATGGTAATGTAGGAGACCTGTGTGCTAGGCCCGAGAATTTATCAAGAGCCTGTTATAGCCGCCAGTCTCCAGGAAAGCCATTGCTGAACGAGAGGGTGTTGTGCGAGCAACCAGAATTTTGGGCAATGACGTGTAAATTGTCCGTGAATCTAGAAGCTCTCCTCTAACGTGCGCTGTGTGTTGATTAAGCGTACCGTAAACCGGAAGTACTTTGGGACAGCAGATTTATCTTTGGGACAGCTACGTTTCTCAAGTGTTTAAAATTTCATGCAGCCGCCAGTTGCAAAGTATTATACCTTAGTTATTGTCATTCGAAATGTTATTTTTGCTGCTATATATCTGCAGTTTTTCTGAACTTTGTTCATCAACTTTCATGATAAGCAGTCATTTTTAATTTGGTAGCGATTTTGAAGGCGCCTTGTTGTTTTGCAAACTTTGATGTAGCAGAGACTCTAGAAGTAGACCTGAAAAAAAAAACAAGTAGTTACGACAGAAATACATACCTTAGCAACCATTTTAGACAACAATATAACCTGTAATATCTATAAATTTCAGTAATGCTTTCCAATGTGGAAAATTCCGAGAGGCAACTTTGGGACAGTATCATAGCGATTGAACTGATAGTTTAATAATAACTTATAAGGCACATTATATTTCGTCCAAATGTCAATGTGAAAAGTATAGTTTTCAATACGAAACAAAGTTAACTGAGGCGTGTTTAATAATTTTGTTCCCTTAGAGACCCTCCGAATTTTTGATATGATGAAATTAGAATATCTATCAAGAATTAAATTGGAAACAGCTCTAAATTTGATTTGAACTGATTAGCTATTATATATGATAGGTTCCTTAAGAGGTACTATTAGATAGCTAATTCTTTCAACAAAAAGAGAAAATAAAAAATAATAAATAAGTTCTTACTGAAAAGAATTCATTAAACTCGAGCAAACGAAATACATACATTTTATATCAAGATAAATACAAATTGTCAAATATTCACTGATAAAACCTTAATGGATCCCATCATCCGAAAAACCTCTAAAGACACCAAAGTTTGTCAAATGGATAGGCGGAAAAGTATGTCAAAATATTTCTCCCTAAACCTTTGCAGTTCAGGGACAGAAAGAAACACAATCCACAGTGGGTAAAAAATGTATTATATGATACCAAATAAAATTCTACTACTTTAACTTTGGTAACAACCACTTTTATTATTTATTTTAAACAGAAAAATGAGTTTCTAAAGATTACCCACTTCATGGGGCAACTTTGGTACATAAACAGAAGAAAATTTCTGTGTGAAAAATAGTCACAATTTTGTTTGCATTTCACTACTTGAAATAGGAAGGACAGGTCTAACCAATCAACTCACCTTAGTTTGTTAAATTGGCTCGGGAATCACTGAATTCTCAGAAAATTCTAAAAATTGTACCAAAGTAGCCTGTGTTTATGGTCTTCTTGAAGGAAGAGCAAGAAGGCGAGCATTTGCCTGGATCGGCAAGCTCCTAAGAACGTCAATCTAGGCCGACTGGTTTAGCCAGTGGCTGAGAAATTTTACCACGTCTCCCATGGCGGGATCTTGACCAAAATTACTGGGCTAATGAATCTTCCGGCGATACCCTCCAATTCTACGGAACTACACGAAACTTCTTATCGAAGGTCAGCGATTCGAGTGAGACTAAGGTCCTTGGGTGTTTTTTAACGGCTATACGCCTCGTCGAATTTGAGGTCATTTGTGTGGAGTGATTTGAGGAAACCATGGTAATCAGGAAAAAAGGACGGCGATTTTAACTTACTGCCTCCCGAAGGTCAGTTTGACGAGTTACCACTCACCAACCAAACGCCGTGGGTGGCTTTATTGCGAGGTGTGTTTGTGTATTGTTCCTACAGTACTCGTCTAGTAGTGGCGAAAATTGCATTGCCTACCTCTGTATATTGAAAAATCGGTGTACGGAAATCAATTGAATCATAAAAAATGATTATTTATCAGATCTTTACGCAATCTTCGCTCTAAATGGGACAGGATTGTTGAAATGGATCTGCGAGGAAATCAACCACGGCCTTTGTGAATCATTAACTATCTCGCCATTCACCCGAGGTGATTCTAGAAAAGAAATAGACGACAGAAATATTCATTGCCGGACTGAGAATTTAACCCTGGTCTCCCGACTATAAAGGCAGGATGGTACTGCTAACGCATAAGGTTTGTTATAACACAGCTAGGCTAAATATAGCTTCAAATCTTTACTGCGGTGGCGTTACTTCTCAGTGTGCTCAAACAAATTATTTAGTTATGAAGTCTTCGCGGGTTCTCCGCCGTATGGTGTTGAAGCAAAACAACAACGAGCTTTCGGCGGCTAGCTCTGCCGCCATCTTCAGGTTGGATGTTATACAGGGAGCACCAGTGGATCCTTCGTTCTCACAGATTATTTAGATTTTTAACTAATATGCGTCGAAGTAATATTCTCAAAGCTGGTTATTTAATCTTACCAGTTTGCCTAAAAGTTCACCTCATGGTACAGGTATATAAGACAATGTAACGGCGTCTGGCGGTCTAGCGCCACATATGAGTGCAAGGCACTGCACCCGTCATGTCGAGTTAGCGGTGGCACTGCCTAACCTTTTCTGGAAGCGATTCAAGCCATTTTTGTACCTTAATTTCTTAGTGATGCTGCATGTCTCAAATTTCTATTACACATAAATATCAGCAACATTGGCAAAAACAATAGTTTTTTTACGAATGATATTTTTTTCACGCCAATGCAATTGAATATGTTGTTTTTATTTTCTAAACGCGTTTCACTTCGTTCTCTGAAGCATCTTCAGCGGTTCTGTCCGTTGGGTAATTACATTTGTTCTATGTTAAAATTTAAACATGAAAATTATAGTATATACTGATATAGGTTTACTTACATTTTCATTGGTCACATATGGTTATAATTGTACATTGTTTCAGCATCAGTTATGTTTGTAGCAGCAGTTTGTGGTGTTGATTGCATCTTTGGCACTTTCACTGCACTGTAATATATTCATTTCTGATGGCTTACATTTGTTTGTTGTGTAGTGTACATCGCTGATCGACAGGTGTGTTTATCATTTGTCTTCTGTTTTATTCGGATGGTAGCGTGCTTTTAAATATGTGTTTGTGCTTATTTTGGTGTTTTTGGTGTATTATTATTATTGACTGTGTCTTTTTGTGGTATATGGTTGTGTTTATTATTTCGTTTTAGGTACTGTGTATAGTGTTGGGTCCGACAGATTCGTGTATTCATTTATTATGTTCTTTTCTTCTGTCAGTGATTTGTGAATGTGGTAGTTTTCCTGAAATGTTAGTAGTTTTGGTTTGCTATTATTAATGGTTAGTATTTGCATGTCTGTCTCTATGTTTGTGGACTGGTGCACCTACTAGAGCATAATCATCAATCACACACAAGTTGTCTGTTGATCATCTATGTAACCCTGCAGACGTTTTAACGTAAACAGATAAAGGTGCGCATCGTAAGCACATCTAGCGAAGTTATTCAGTCATTATCTACCAGCACAAGCATTTAATTTGATAATCGGTTTAGGTGTCTTATGAACTTTGTGAATAAATATGACTTGGAAGTTAATCTTTGACTGTCAATCATATGTCAAAGTCAGTAATCATCTTTAATTTCAGTCAGTGACCACAAGACTCCATATTTCTAAAGTGATACTCATTGTGCTACTCTAAAATTCAGGTGACTAGATACATTACTTTTTTTTTTTTTTTTATTCTATGGCCTTCGGTCTTTTCGACCATTTAGCTCCAATTTGTTTACGTTGCAATTGCTGTATCAGAAATTCACTATGATATTGTGGACACTACAGTGAGGACAACACAATACGAGCACAACACTTAATTAAAACCACCCATGCCCGAGGCCTGACTCGAACCGGCGGACCTTGCAATGCGAGGCCAGCGCGCTAGCCACTACACTGCCAGGACCGGCTAGATACATTACTGGATTGTGTATTAATTGTGAGGAGCCCTGAATTGCTGCTAATGTTAGTTTCAGTTCCGTGTATTACTGAGTGAACGGGCCAGTTGGCAGGTCGCACGCCTGGTGTCGGAGCGGACAGGCGTTTCCCGTTCCCGTGCCGTGCCCCGCCAGCCATTCAGGTCGCCCCGCTATTGTACTGAGTCAGTGGGAACCACGCTTAAGCGGCAGTTGGCAGCAGTGACACACAGTAGCGTAAAGTGGCCGCCCGCCAAGAGTAGCGGAAACGTGACACTGCCCGTGCCGACATACATCACGGCGATAGACAAACTGTTCCATCAGTCAAAACTGATTATCTTCCACCTCACGACGTGAAGCGGCAAAGTTACTATAACCTGCTTCATAAAATAGGCCACTCAAGGCCATACATACACTAGCGGAAATGGAATGGCGGAATTTCAAAAACCTTTTTCTACATATCCATGGTCCTACCCAAAAGAAATGATAACACACTGAAGTGGATCGGGCTCAGTTTATTACCTTTTGATACAGTTGTCAGTAAGAAGTGCTCCCACCTTGAGCACCTTTACATTCGTGGATCATTGCCGGCATTGAATCAATAAGAGTTCGGATGTCTTCTTGGGTCAGTTGTTACACAGTTTGTGCTGGGTGATCATCTGATCAAATGTGTCTACTCTTGGCGTACCACACATGCTCTATTGCGGACAAATCTGCGGACCGTAGGGTCTAAATTGCTATCCTAATCCTTTGCAAGGCTTGTATTGTGATAGCCGCAGTATGAGGACCGGCGTCATCCTGTTGGAAGATGGGATTTTTATGGTTCACATGAAGCGTATCTCCCATCTACATAGTAGTGAGCTTTCACTGTGCTTTCAACAACAATCAACTCAGTCCTGCTGTCCAAACTCATTGCCGCCAAACCATGACACCAGTTGCTGCAGTGTCTGAAATCACAGTAGGGTAACATGTTCTCCATTATCACTTTGCTACAGACAGAATCGAGACTCGTCTCTAAACACAAATGTACGCCATTCACGTGTCCATTCGCGTTTTGCATTACACCAGGTTAGACGATGCTGGCAATGACATCAGGATTATTTTCACTTCTTCATTCGCTACCATTAATTTACCATTCTCTCTTTTCTAATCAAAGATCCTCCACACATCCTGATTTGCTTATTCAACCAAATGGATTACAAAGCATCCAGTACAGCAAACATAATAATTAAAGAACACAAACAAAAACACGAGCCTGGTGGAAGAGCGGCATAGCTGCGGCATGTTATTCAGAGGACGCGAGTTCAAATCCCAGTCCAGATTCTGGTTTTTATTGCTAAGAGCGAGATGGTTCATTTAAAAGACCGTGGTCGAATTCCTCCACGTTCCTTTAACCCCATTCTCTCCCTTCTCTAATGACCTGGACGACAACAAGCTACAATACCTATGAAAAGGGGCACTTTGGACGCTAGTTTCCAATAAATCGTGGGACTATTTTCCGTATAAAAACTGCCCGCGCAGTAGATGAGAGACACTACAGTGGGACGGCCCGTTAGCTGGCTGTACTGGAGTTGGCCTTCTTTGCATGCAGGAGGTCAGCGGCTCCGTTCCCGGAACCGCTACCACCAACAGCTCATCGGCTTTCGACGCTTTAATTACGGGAATGTGGAACCATTTCCCACGATACCAAATACTGGTTTACACGCTGAATGAAGTCTGTTAACAGACGACAATTTTTTTAGAAACAATGTTTTATGATAAATATATAATTCACAACCTACCTGATGAGCGAGATCGTTAATGCATTTTACGGTATCGTGCACTCGGCATGGGGTTAACCGTGTCGAGCACTGGTGATGGATAGACTCACCAGTTAGGAGACATGGGTGAGTACTATTCGTAATCGGCACGTCGTGTACCAATGGCTTAGATTAAATCCATTGTGTAGATTGAAGACATGCGATAGTAATATCCAGTCGGGTTTGGAAGTTAAATTTGATAACCCTTCATGTCGTTAGCAACAGACAGGCCTGAATAGGATGGCGAGAGTATCACAACACAAACAACACACTTCACTGAAATAAAAAAAAAAAAAAAATGCGCTATCCACCAATACTATTGACACTGGTGAAGGCAAAGATTAAATTTCACCTGAAGGTTGGCATAGAAAAGTGGTTCCCAACTAGTTTTTCGCGAGCACCACTTCAAGAAGGAGCTCAACCTTGCGCACCTCTTACAGCTGCCTTTCAGCCTATGTATCTGCATTCATCCCAGTCGAGCGCTTCACATGATCACAGCATTTCACTAATATATTTCACACAGAATTTGACTGTCTTAAATTATATTTTGGCAATAGTAATTGTACTACACTACTTTGTATTCCCCCACAGCCTTACACACTGATATCAGATATGGCACGTTATTTGACTCTGATGAACTTATCCAGCACTTTCATAGTTTCTATAAGGGTTTATGTATAAAATCAATAATAAAGTTTTTAAAAACTGTTTTAATTTACCTTTCAAATTAACTAGCTGGTGCCCACGACTTCGTTCGTGTTTATAAAGAATTTTTATTGTTAGCTACCGACATGCAACCACCATAGTGCACGATAGGAGACTCGAGGCTAATATCACACACAAACACCAGTGATCTGCGCAGGTTATTTATGGCTGCAAAGTGAAATATAGGGACACAAATGTCTTTGGTCGAAATATGAAAATACTCTGGGTTGACTACTTTCAACCTTCATGTCTTCCACATGCAACAATCATAGTGCACGATAGGAGACTCGAGGATACGAAATATGAAATTTCGCAAGATCGACCATTTTCAACCACTATATATCCACACCCCCATAGCTACCTAGATACAACCACCGTAGTGCACGATGGGAAACTTATTGCTACTACCACACACAAACACCAGTGGTCTGCACTTTGTAATTGTGGCAGCATAGAAAAAATTTAGGGACACACATGTTTTTGGACGAAATACGAACATGTCCCAGATCGACCATATATATATATATATATATATGCAAGTGTGGGAAGCCGCTAAAGTGAGATTTAAGCTACAGACAAGATCTTTTGCAGCATTGTCGTTAAGAAGGAATCACCTGTCTAACCTTGTGCGCAAATGGATGATTTCAAGAGCCTGAAAAATTCTGGGCATTGGTGTGCCATTTTTCTGTGACTATCTTCTGCGTTTAACTTCAAATAATTATTCTGTGTTTTGGGATATAGTGGGAACGTCATAAAAAAAACAATTTTCATCACACGTCACGATCCTTTTGACATAGCGAGATGTTCTTTTTGATACTTCTCGAGAATCTCTTAATCGAGGGGAAGCTATTATAGCTTCTCCTCGATTAAGACAAGGGTTTCAAAACTGAGGATGGTAAGTCACAATGTCGTGAACGAAAGAAAATTCAAGCATTTTAAATGTGGTGCTGCAGAAATATGATGAAAATTAAATGAACAGACAAGGTACGAAAAGAACGTGCTTTGAAAATGATGGGTGACGGACGAAGTTTGTGGAAGAGTCTTACAGATGGAAGTAATGGGGTAGTGAGACAGGCGGGATTGCTTAATTTGTTAGTGGAGGGAACAGTCGAAGGTAAGACCTGTAGAGGAAGACAGAGATTAGAATATATAAAGCAGATAATTAAGGACGTAGGTTGTAGGGGTATGTTGAGATGAAGAGATTAGAGCAAGATAGGAAGAGATGCAGGACTGCATCAAACCAGTCGAAAAACTGATGACAGCAAAAAAAAACCTAAATATATTGTCCCGTTTCTATTGGCTGTCCTCCCGGGATCTGTCGGAAGGTTACTACCTTGAGCGTGCAGTGGAAAACACTTCCTATGTCTCCACATACAATGGTATCTTGACCTTATTACCTAATTTTTTTTTTCGTTTCGAATCAGTAGTTCTGTATTGTGTACTTGCTCTTTGGATTAGGAGAAAAACTTTCGCGAGTCATGGAGATTGTTATATTGTGTGCTAGGCGGCTGCATGGAGCAAAGGACAGTTGCGGTTAAAAACAGCCATTGTTGAGAATCGCAAGTTCTCGATGACTTGCCAAGAGAAACTTATGCTTAAGTATATAATAATACAAACAGATTTAGACCCTGGCACAGTTCTCGAGAAAATTACCTGGAAGAGCTGAGGACGTAATTTCTGATTAACAACTAACCTACAAAAACCAAATTTTTCGGTATGCATGGCTCTCTGAAAGCAGCTCCGAATCCTTCCTTAAAGAAACCAGTAAATAAAAAAGGACTTATTTATATACATATAAAATTCAAATGTCGGATGTTTGTTTCGCTCACGTATCTACACCATTCCACCTATTTCTACCAAATTTACCACGGATAATGGATAACACTATCGCTGACACTTTATTCACGGCACTCTTCGCTGTCTTCCACCACGCTTAAATATCTGTAATGAGAGATATCTGTTAAATAATTTCCAAAGTTGTGTTCGAAACATGGTACAAGTCTCATTTTGAATCGTCTCTACCACAAAACAAGAACTGCAAGATCCTCAATGAGATACGAAAAATCGCTCCTTTATGACTGAAATGAAGTTAGTTTCCCGAAATGGTTGTCTCTTCTCTTCCAGATACCACTCCCGATTTTTTTCTAAAAAAAAAAAATTCAACCAAAAGTCTTCACCGACGTTTTCCCTGTAAATAAACAGCACCATCACTTTTCGTCTGCTTTCAATGATTCCTGAACTCAATTTCATGCTACCCTGCCAAGGCTTTGTATTAATCTTATCTCACTTGCCTGGTACAATACCCTCTCCAGTAGAAGCACTATTTCACAACCTCTCGCTACTATCTCTCAAATGTGACATGCCCATATAAGTTTATTAACAAATAATGTGCCAAGTTGCTGATACTTAATGCCTGGTGTACCCAATTACCTATCCCTTCTCAGTGTTTATGTTCATTATTTTGCTTAATTAATTCCCAGCGATAACACATAACACAGCATTCCTACACACGGTTTTGTAAAATGTGTTTTATATGTGGTAGTACGGTTATAACTTGAGAATCATTCGTCTATATAAAATACACTTTTCAATAATTTGCATGCAAATTACGAAATAATATTTTAGTTATATTTTATTACGAAAGATAAAGGAGAGGCTTGCTAGCATAGAGTTTGCTTAAAACTGTAATAATGGAAGCTTTTTGAATGCCTCAACCGTTATAGACATATTAACGCAATGTGGCGAGCTGACTATACCAAGGTGCCAATACATAATTATTGCACAAGTAAACAAACATGTAATTAATAAAATGCCGAAAGCTAATTACACTCAGAGTAAACTGTGTGACAGCAAGCTCTAATAATACCACGCCAAAGCAAATGGTTGCAAAATATTTTATGTGTAACCAGTCGAATGGTGTTAAAAGCTATAGACGCAATGTGAAATGTCGAAAATAACTAACCGACCGATGTTCAAACGTGGTAAAGGGAATTATTAAGTTCTGGCCTCGCATTCGGGAGGATGGCGGTTCGAATCCCCGTCCGGGCATCCAGATTTGGGTTTTCCATGGTTTCCCAAATCACTCCAGGCAAATGCCGGGATGCTTCCTTCAAAAGGTCATGGCCGAATTCCTCCCCATTCCTCCCCATTCCTTGCCCCTCCCCCCGCCCCCCATCCTTTCCCGTCTCTAAAGACCTCGCTGTTAGAGACGTTAAGCACTTTAAAATTTTTTATTAAGTTTTAAACTTTTGACCAGTGTAATAAATTCATTGGAGAAAGTGTACTAGAGCATATGTCTGTCTTCAGCAAGTAACAAACGCTTTTAATATAATAGTAACGATTTTACAGCATACTTAATAGCTGTTCATCAAAATTATAACTATCATCAATACTTTAAAAAGACGAACTTCGTAAAAGTGTCCGCTCCACTGTGACGTCAGGTACCAGGTCATCGTTGGCGAGCTAACAATGGCCATAGATGTTTTCGCTCTATAACCATAGATAACGCTGTTATAGCAACCTACGAATGAAGGTTACACTTGTATATTTCTGTTATTAAATATGTTTTAATTTGAAAATCAAACATAAAGTATCTATTTCGTTATATACACATATTAATTATTCGTTTCTTTTTGTTTACTTATATTTGTCCGATGTTATACTCCCTATTCACAGATGTGTCTATTATAGCAAACAAATAATTTAGCTTAAATATTTGTGTTTTTGTATTTGTTCAATATTTTTACATTTAAATTAAAATTTAAAACGAAAACAGAATTAAAGGTATGTATTTCGTTTAAATATACATGTTAATTACGACGCTCAGCCCGTCATTTTTGACGGGCTTGGAGGTTAGTTATTTAATAAAAAGTAATCTGATAAAGAGAAACAATAGTGAAATATGTACGAACTAATGTATGATAACGTAGTCCGTGTAAGCGAATCCGCGGCCAAAAGCTGTTTCTGATGTCAGTCTGTAGACATCGGTATCTTCGGCTGTTTGTGTGAAGTTTCCGTGTTTGCTCCAGTAAACCTATATCGACTTCCATCTGCCTCGACAGCTGTCTGGCTCATCCGTGCCACGGATCTCTACCTGCGATATTTCCTGACAGCGGAGAAGTATGAGTTCCGTGTTCTTCACAGGAGGCGGGAAATTGGTGACGCCACGAGTTGGGCGATATCTTCACGCGATCCACAGAGCGCCAACTTATTGCTGGAACCGAAACTCGTTCATCGACTTTATTTGAAATATCACGTAGTCTTTTCCTACCCCATCTCATATCACGATTTTTATTTTCTCTAAGTATTTAAATAGTTGTAAATTTTATTGCATGCATGTAATTAATATTAACCAAATAATTTTTAACCCTAGAAATACAAATCGATTTTTTCTACCTGTAAACTACAAAATGGGTTCAACATTTACCCTATGTGGTTTTTTTTTTTTTTTTTAATCGTTCTGAAAGCAGTAATCTGACTTATATGGACATTAATTCTTTTGTTTCTTCATGCTGAAGAGAATGGTATAGCGGAATTTCAATTTTATCAAGGTTGAAATAGCTAAAAGTGATAAGAAACGGTGAAATCGTCATTTAACAAACAAAAAATTTATAACTATTTTTCTAAATAACCGATTTTCAAATTTCAAACGGGATTTTAAAGAGGATGTATAAAGATTTGATAAAAAATACCATCATGATGTTTCGCCAAAAAATTCTATTTATTTGGGACTCTTAAAATTAAAAAAAAAAAATTAAAAAAAATGGGAATCTGATCTATGGAAAAGTCAAATAAAATTCCAAGAAATATTGGTTTTCAAAAATATATTTCGGTTTCTATAATTCACAATGTAAAAAAAGAGAAATTTGATACATATAAAATGATGTCACATACTAGCTTAGAAACGTAGTTTAAAGTTTACCTGGGGTATACATATACCCCGGTATGTAGTTCTAGGGTTAATATAATTATTAATAATATGAAAATTGATCTGAAAGGATAATTTTCCTGGGAAGAACACAAGGAAAAGCTCATTTAATTTTATTCATAAGTAGTATCTCAGATCTTTACTTACTTTTATTTGAGCAACAAATAATCATTTATTGATATGAAACAACTGCAATTTATTGTAGGCTAGTCATGGGTTAATAAGTGTCAGTAGAAAAGGAGAATTTTCTTATGCATCACTGTTAATCAGACGCACGCAGCTAGCTTACATATTTATAGCAGTATAGATAACTGACAGCGGTGCGGCTTTTATGTGGTTGTACGTTTCTTAATAATATTTCATGCACTCAGGTTTCTACTTCTAATTTCTCAGTAAAACAGGTATTTTCTGGTTAAAGATTTTCGATTGTTTGTTATTATTTTTCGCATTTTAGCTTCTAACTGATAGGATATTTTTGAAACTCAGACAAACTTTTGTGCTGTCGGATGACATGTACATTGTACACAAAAGGAAGATCGTGCTAATCGCCTTGTTAATTTTCGGAACAGTTGATATAAATTTCTATTTTCTGGCCAGAATTCTGAAATGTTCCCAACCGCATTTTGTAATTCTGTGTGTACCAATTTAGTACATTGAACGATCTGCTGGTTCTGAGGGAAACGATCTTCATTTGGGATTAAGAGATTCTTCGTTCGTCATCCAGGCTTGGGCGAATCTTTTACGTTACTTTAATATAATTTTAAACTCGCGGATTACGGGTTGTTTTAAGCCATGACAGGTGCAATTAAAAACATCGTAACCTGGCTGAAGAACTATTCTTGTGGGTCTTCCGACTAAGTGAATTGACTTGATTTAGAATAATGTTTTCAGTGAAGTAAGATACGGATGCGTGCAGATTGCATCAAAGATTTTTTATAATTTTGTTTCATAACTATACGAAAAAAACTCAACAGATTTAGTGATGTATCGGAAATGAAATACCATGTTATTTATTCAACAGCAGAATGCTACTTCTATTAATTTTCAAACCTGGTTTTGAATTTCCCCTTCTGGATTTGGTGTTATTCAAAGACATGTTATGTAACTACCAGATACTGAAGTTCTCTTCGTTAAAACGGGAGAAAGGAACACACAGAAGCGGCTATAAAAGGATCGAGAGATGGAAGTTGAACTTTTTGTTTTCCCGCTTGCCGCACAGCTGATTCTGTTGGGCATTACGAGCGCCACAATATATTGCGTAATCTCGTCCAGTAATATGCAGCGCCGTTATATGGAAATAGTCAGGTGCTGGAGGGATTATCGAGTTTTGGTGCGCTAAGCCGTAACTTTACCTGGCGCCATCAGCATGAAGGTAGCTGTAAGTTTGCTCCACTGCCACAGCAGAAGGGGCATACTTCGCAACGACAAACTCTTATCACCTGCTCAGTCACCATAGATGAGGTTGGTACTCACTGTAGCAAAGAAGTCGATCGCAGTAGTTTAATTTCCGACGTTCGCAATTTTGACTATGGATGTTTTGAAACACAAGAAAAATTAAATCGTCGTTCTGTTATTATTATTATTGAAATTAAGCATATACCCTGTCGGAAGCTCCCTACAGTTCCACATGCGTTTTATTCACATTTTTTCTCACTCTTTGAGATATGTTGTTCACCACCTTTCAAGATAATTTAAAAACTAGTCTCGTGGATAAGCGTTTGACTTTCGGAAGGAGTTGAGTTCAATTACTGGTATTCTAATTTAGATTTCGGCTTTGCATGATTTAGCCAAATCAATCCAAATTCCTTCTTGTTCCAATCCCCTTAACGCCTCCTGGTTTTAGTTAACTCTCCGTTGACAAACCGTAAAGCACTAACAAAATAAAAGGTGACTTAATCCAGCCGTTACCTACTAACGAAAGATTTCTCACTCCTATAAGCTGGAAATGAAGAAGCCAATTTCTCTATTCCCTTCTGTATATTACTTAAAATCCTTCCTTTTATATCTACCAATCAACTAGCTGCACCACCCAGTTACTATTAACCCAGGTGAATTGTCACATTAATTATCCAGTGCGTTCTAATTATCTGCACAGAAAAATCCAGCTAACCTCATTTGCGCCACTTCCATCTCCTGTGTTTGATATTCAGACTGCATGTCCAATACCATCCCAAAATACTCAACTAATGATTGAACCAAAGAGTTTCGCAATGCATTTCCTGTCCATCCACAGAGCCTAATGGGAGAACAGTAATATTCGGACCTGTTATTTGAAGGACATGTGTTCGATAGCTGATCCAGCAGTTGAGATTTAACTTTTCTATGGATTCCCGTTATCATTGCAGGTGAATCCAGGATGGTTTCTTCAATGTTCAGCACAGATTTCTTTCAATTCCTCGTTCACAATCCTCTCAAGTCTTTGCCCTGATGAACTTCTTGTCGACGAAAAGTGAAGACTGATTAAAACAAAACTGGTTTCCCCTTTCACTTTTTTTGGCTTTACGCCTCGTCAACATCAAAGTCATTAGAGGCGGGAAAGGACCGGGGGCCTTCATTATCAGTTCTTATACGGGAATGTTGGGCTTTATACCTTTCCTACCACCATCTCAATGGTCTCTGAGCAATTTTGCTTATTATGGAATGATATGATAAGATATTTACATATCCTGCCCTCAACCATTAATTTCTCTTTTACCCTACTGTGATTAAAGGGAGAAATTTATTTTTCTATTTGCTAACAAGATGTCAGTTTTCCGTCTCGCTCTGTTAAGTCTCGTTAACAAATTGGAATGATTGGAAAAATTAAATTATTCTTTAGCTGGTGTACCACGCATTCTGAACATTATGAGGACTTCATGGAGCTAACGACTCCGATGTCGACGCCAAAACAACAGCGAAAACTTATTTTTAACGAATAATGCCGTTAGATTTCCTACAATCTCTATACCGTAAAGTAATATTTAAACCTTCCTAAACATGTGAGGTTTCTACTACGAGTACCAACAATACTTAAACAATAAATACATTTAATCTGAATTTATGTGTAGTTACGAATGCAAGGAATTTTTGTTTAAAATTTCTAACGTTCACAGAATAGACCATTCAGCCAGTGGTTTGTAGCTTATATTTCGTTAAATACTCCTGTAGAGTATATCACATATTCCTACGTCCTCGTTTTCAAATATCTCTATGTAAGCGTACTGTATTAAATATAGACGTTATTTCATTCATCGTGAAACAATTTTGATTTAGGACGTCACTTTTTTCTTGCAACGAATTCAACATTCTGAATGTCTAAAACTGTGTTTTTGTTTTGTGTGGTAAGGGGGTTCAATCAGAGAAATGTACGCTATTTTCAGATACGGTGATTTTGTGATTTCGTGATCAATCGACAGTTATGTTAGTATAGCTGCACATAATTGAGGAGTAAATCCTTCGTTAAACCGAAAGTACAGTATTAGAGAGGCTCTAACTTGGTATCACCACAGAAACGAGTTCAGCCGACCCCACTAGCTTGTCTGTGAGACCGGAAGAACGAACTAGTGGGTTTCCGGTCCAGAGAGCCGGAAGGAAATGTCCGTGCACCGGAACTGAGGTGGCAGAGTGATAGCGGTAGGTAACGGCAGCAGTTCTCCGTAGAAAAATAAGCTACATTATTAACCCGGCATGTGTCACTGGAAATGAAGCCACGTCCTAAGTAGGTCATTTGAAAACATTCGTTTTGGGTTCAACTTTGCCAGTTATAACAATTTTGTTAGACAAAATTACTTTAACGGTGGAATGGATTTACCAAGTGTTAAACGTTTACATTATTCTCAGCACAAAACATTTATTCCTAGTCCATTAGTTTCCAAACTGACCTCCATTATAAATTCTGCATTAAATTTTATCAAAACGCTTCATCAAAATATGAAGAGCGGTCTGCCGTCTCACTTGTTCAGGTGTCTGACTGAGGATCAAAACGTCCTCGGTTCGAATCCCTGTCTCGGCTGGGTTTTTAATAGGCCCTTAACCCGACCTTCACCTCTGGCACAGCTTGCTGTGTAATGTGAGGTACACCAGAACGCTTCCGTGGTTTGGATTCCACGTTAAACTGTAGGCCCCTTTTACCCGGTAGGTTTTCTAGGTTAGGTTAAGGTGGCTATGTTCAGATCTTTATTCGTGAAGATTGGTTTGAATCGCCTGTCAGGCCACCCTGATTTCGGTTTGCCATTGTTCCCCTAAATCACTGCGTACAAATGCTGGGATGGTTCCATCAAGAGACTATGGCTGGATACATTCCAGTTTCTAGCCCACCATCCTCTACCAGATGTTACGAAGTCAACGATGATGACCAGTAAAGCCCTAAATAAAAAATAATTCACTACACTGCGAGGTACTTCTAGCTCCTCTTCCTATTTTACTACTGTATTCTGTGCCGTAATAGTAAAAAAAATGCATGCAATATCGTGGCTGACTCATATTTGTTTGTAAAAAAACATTTTCGCATTTGGTCAAACGTAATGTAAAGTGTGGCTGAAACCGAGAATTTACCACCCAGTCGCATACTGTTTTGTGACAGTAACCAGAATTAGGGAGCGTCCATAAACCACGTAGCTCCATTTTGGCCTCCTGTGAACACCCCCCCCCCTCCTCCCCCGGGCCCACGTAGCCCGACGTGGCTTTTGTCTCTAAGGCCCCTGCCCCTCCCGTCCACGTTGCAAGTAGCTTTTTTCTATATTGATTCCAGAAGATATTTTGCACTGTTTTCTCTTATCAGACTATCGTAAATTATATATGGGGATAATTAACTGATGGAAATAAATATTTACATCCTTCTGTGTGTTCTGTATCTTATTTTAACTGTGACAAATAATATGAAAGAAATGCTACGTGGGCTGGCTTGGAAAATTCCCCCCCCCCTTCCACCCCACGTAGCCCAGCGTAGCTTACCAGTCAATCCCTCCCCCCTCCCTAAACCGAGCCACGTAGTTTATGTACAATCCCTTAGTATTGTATAGTAGCATCAGCTGACATGCCTCTGAAGTTTGGCCAGGCATTCCCGGTGGATCTATACATCCAAACCGACAGTTCATCAATTTCGGTCATCCGTACAACTACTATGGCGTTGGAGGAGTCTAAACTTGCAAAGCCAAATTGGTTCATATAATTAAAAAAACATAGATCGCCGTTACTTAATGACTTACAAAGAAACGCACTGGGTTAAGGCTCCCTTTAAACTTTGGTCTTGTTAGCTGTTCAAATACTGATAAGGAAGATTCCTCGAAAAAATTGTTGTAATAGCAGTTGACTGAATCAGCACAGCTAATTCTGGATTCCGATTCATCGGTCAATTTTGGAAGTGATGAAACGTTTTGAACGAGGCGAATAACATATTAGAGTCTTATCGTCATCATCTGTTGTACTTTAGTGCTCTAAAGGGTCAGTATTTAAACGGATTCATTATTAATCTTGAGGAAGTTAAGAATAAGAGTCGCCAACTGTCAGAGTTGTTACGGATGTGTCATAGACCAGATGTAGAGGTTGATCTGCGATATTCTAGCAGTCAGACATTTCCTATCACGCGAATATCCATCTTCATTTACAGCTGAAAGTAAATACTTCTTGCTCCAATTCATTTTGGCGCAATAACAGGAGAAATAATGTGCCTTGCTGTCACTATGCCGTCACTAACTGGACTGTGCAGAAATGAGAAGAGTTTTGGTGCGAGGCATCCTCTGCAACCCACTATTTTCGTATTTAATATCGCGTTATTGATATCTATCTATAGCAAGGCTGCTCAACAGTTGGGCCAAATGGACAATCCAAAAATCTCTGGTGGGCCACTGTTACCATTTTTGTTTCTTTTAATAAACAATGAGTTAAAAACCTCGTGCAACAAAAAATCGAATATTCTGAAATTTAATTGTCATTTATTTAAATAATACCATAAATAGCATCTGCCAAATAAAGAAACACAGTCTATGTAACAAAAAATCAAAATATAAAAAAACCTAAGGTAATTGGTACAATCAATGTGATTTAGGACATTGTTTCTTTTTTAATAATTTTCCTGTGTTAGGCGTCACATGAGATGTTGACTGTAACATCAGGTCATAAATATGTTGCTGAGTTAGAGATGCGTGGTATTTATTTTTTACATAGTTAAGATATGAAAAAAACCTTTTCACAAACATATGTTGATCCGAAAATACTTAAGAACTGAAAGGCCAAGTCAGTTATTGCAGTAAAGTCTTCGTTTGGTACCAGTTTCCAGAAATCTGCAAAATCTACGGACAATTTTGTAACTTTGAAGATACTCTTTCTGCAAAAATGTTTTTAAGCGCAAAGAGATTTTATTTTCAACTAGGCGACAATTTTCAAACTTGCTCACGTGGGCCATTTAAAATTCGTCCGCTGGCCACAATGTGGCCCGCGGGCCTGAGGTTGAGCAGCCTTGATCTATAGCATGGCAGTATCAAATAACATTGCATGTGACTGCACAGTAGTTTTCTTCATACTGTTACCAATAAATGACAATACAGATTTGTACTACTGCTTTCGTAACATAAAGTTATCCAACTTGTTTGAATAAGAAGCTGACATTATTATAAGCATCCCTTAAAAAGTCTGGTGGTTTTCTAAGACTAACTGTGTGGTTCTGTTTGGCGCAGCATCTAAACGAGCCAAACAGTGGTGAATGGATTTAATTGACGTTTAATAGGAAGCCTAACAATATTTTGAGATTTAACGTGTTGAGATTAGGACCAAAAAAAGGCATAATTTTCTTTTGGTTGATTACAATGATACTACCTTCGAGCGAATATTGTGGATCAGTGACATTATAGAAGAAATCGAAAAGAGATCGAGAGAATCTGTTGAAATCTGGTCATTACACAGGAAGTAAGCTGCATGAACGCTTGCTAACACTATCATATGCGACAACACATGCACTCTAATAAGGAGCAGTAACTTGTTTGAGCAAGCAGACCTGGCATGAACAATTCTATTGTGTAACACTTGGCACCCTGAATACTAACTGAAATCAGCCGTGTTAGGTAGCTGTTGCAATATTTTATGCACCACAAAGCATGATTGCGCCTATTCATATGACTAATGTGACTATCATCAACGCCCTGGCATCCTTCCAACAGATTTACCTTCCTTTATTTCTGTCTTCGTACGTTTTTACTACATATGTTACAGCTTCTGTTCTTAGTCCCGAATGTACCAGTTGGGTGTGCGGTAACGCTCTTACGTCGCATTCCGGAAGACGTGGTTTCCAATCCTCGTCCGGCCATCAAGATTTCAGTTTTCCATGGTTTTTCGAAAACCGTCCAGGCGAATGCTATCAAAAAAGTCCCTCGTTTCGTAAATTGACCATGACGTCAGTTTGGTCAATCTTCGCTATATAGGTACTTCCATCGTGTTAGAGACCTCTGCATTAGGCCATAATCTATTTTTCTGTGCAAGATTATAAAATATAAATTTCTAAACGGATATTCCAGCAGTGTCTTGTAACCATGTCTGCTTTTTGTCAAGTAGTTCCCCGATACTGTGTCTAATCTTTTTTTTTATGAAGGATTAGAATAAAATTCAATAAACTCTGGTTGAAATGGTAATTTGATTTGCTTCTTTGGCAAATAACGGCGTTAAGTCACACAAACGTAAAATCGCAGCAGTGTTAAATCAATTAACTGCAAATCATCAGCGTCCAATAAGCAATCAGATTAAATTGCGTGCGAGTGGGCTAAATTCAAGGCTTTTTTTTTTTTTAAGACACGTTGAGTGATGCTTGGGGCGAAGGGTTTGTAACAGTCATGCTGATTATTTTTAGGAGATTTTCTACAGCCATCTAAACAAGTATTGTAATTATCACCACGCTCCATTTAAAAAATTACATGTTACATAAAACTAATAAGGAAAACTCAGTTGTATGAAAACTTACAGTATTCTCAGAATGATGGCAACATTCATCGTCAGCAGAATATAATGATCAAGCAGAAAAAGAGTAAACAAAATCCATATACCGATATACTTCTATACATTATGTGCATATTAAAAATAAAGTTTCGTGGCACGCAGTCCTCCTGAATGAATGTTACCGCGAAAATCTCTGATTGCTGGCACCGAGCATAATGGATCAAAATTACTGTGCCGAATCCATAGCAATTTCCTTGCTATTCATAAAAACACACCATTAATTCAATTTTCCCACTGATGTGGGTAAGTTTACGAAACCGAGATCCCTGCTAGAGCGGTAGCTACTTGTTTAGACTGACGTTGACATGTTCAAACCCTGGTCTCATATTAAATTTAGCTTAACGCCCGAACGGTTACTTGCTATAGTCCATGAGTTACTTCTTACCAAAAATTTCTTTCTCTAATCCGCAGAAAGCTTCTGACGACTAACAGAAGTATACAAAAAAATTCCACAAATAGGCAGCTGTAGTTAGTTCGAAGAACTTATTTGAAATGGGTTAAATTAATTAAACTGTAATAAAACAAATGCTTCGGTGGCAGTTTCCTTATACAACTGCTTTCAGATGTAGTGGTTTCTTTAGAAAAAAATCTTGAATCCTTTCAGTGTATTTCATCACCTTCTCAACATTTTGCTTTATGAATTTTAAACTTTTTCACTCTTTTTGGTAAATTGTTCGTTACTTCCCTTGATAATTTGTTCCTAACTCTTACTCCTTATCATTTTGTATTTTTATTTTTTAAAAAAAAAGGAACCCACTTATTTACGTTTGAACTCAAGTGCTAGCTCTCGATTGTTGTAATTCTTTTCGTTCCTGACTACAGTTGTAAGCATATTCTGACTCCAGGACAAGGAGAGCCCTTTTTTTTTAGGAAACGTAATGACTGAAAGCAGTCTTTTACGTTCTGTGATATTCTGGTTCGAAAAACAGAGCTACATTTGAAAGAAGGAACGCATAATTACAAAACTTATCGTCTATTCAGCAACTCATCTAAGTTTCTACAACTTCGCCACTCCTGTATTACTGTTGGGGCGTTATGTACTCCATGATTGATTTATTCGCTGCGACTTCTTAATTTTATTTTTCAGAGGAATTCAGAGGCCTTAGAATAGCCAGTTGAGACCACTGTTCTGTAACATGACGCGTAGGCCCTAATGTTTATTGAGGTCTCTGGTTGAAAAGCGGTGCCCAGTGTGAGTGCCTGTCCATTCGGTCGCTGCAAACCGGGGACTGGCGGTTATGCCAAGGTCACCCGATCACTTGCGGACCCTGGCAAACAGCATTCCCCGGCGACAGAACAGGTGCCGGCAGCGGCCTTGTTCTCATATTACTACCGCTCCGTCACGGCGTAGAAGTAAAGTAAACCAACCCCAGGGGGGTGCACCACGTGGGAGGTTAGACCTGTCGGTCCACGACATTGTAAACATCTGTGATCATCAGCTACTCAGACAGATGGCAGTCAACCTTGATATAGCGCGGACAAGAGTGAGCTATTTCATTCGTGACTCATCAGCCGGTATTACCACACTGAGTGTAACCCTCACCCAGTCGGTAAACATCAAACGCCCGGATATCTGAAACGACACTAGGCAACGTGGTGGGGAGGTGCCTGCGATGTGGCGAGGGTTAGGCGGTGGCGCGTGCTGATCCATACAATTCGGCTGCATGGCGCAATCTACAAAACAAGGAGTCGTGGGAAGCTAGCTTAAGACTGTGACCATTGCGACAAAACATTGGCTTTGAATAATGAGATTGGTCTAGTGTTTGCTTGCTCCGAAGAATGTCATTCTAATCCAAAATATTACTCTCAACAACTGTGGGATGAAAAAGCAGGCTGTCTACGGGAAACATGTTCCATTGACTAGGTGCGATTGGTTAAAATCCGTTACTTTAACAAGAAACTTCGAAGCACTTGAAGAAACATGCCATGTAATCTTTTACAATCGTCTACAAAGATTTAAGCTCATACGCTATCCGGATGACACCGCATACTTGTATAAAATCCCGACTACTTGGTCAACATTCTTCAACCTACGGAATAATTTAGTGGTAATGTATTTCGCATACCCCACTAAACGTAGTTCCAATCTTAAACGTTCTGCGTTTTGGAAGATTCAGCCAGTCTGACCAATCAGGAGCTCGATCACCATTGATCTCCTTTATGCTAGGTCGCGGAGCTACCCAAACAGCATAAAAAATATTAACTCCGGCCACGGAATGTTTTGACTATATAAGTTCCTATTCCAGCAGGAGATAAATTTCAACCCACGACCCAATTTTTCTTCAGGATTAGTGGAACGAAGAAAGATACGGTTAATCAAGCAAAAATCAGTGATATAGAAAAATGTTGCCCAGTCAACCGCCGAGGTTGCTAGGGGCACACTGCATTACATACTTTGAGTATGACGTACTTTGAACCCGGAAGTTGTCAAACAGTTTCACCATGCAACGCTATACCAGAAGGGCAGGACAGCCAGTGATCCACAACTTACAGAAGACGACTCTATATTTTATACACAATTATCTAAACATGTAATGACACGAAACACGCAGGTGAAACTAAATTTCAGAGGGGCATTGGTATGGAAGGTAACTTGGGAGACAGCATATTGCACAAAATTTATCATTAATGATGTGAGGTGATTTTCCGGAATACCGGAACCCCCTCCCCCTTCTGGTGAGACATCGTGAGATTTTCCTGGTCCCCCCCTCCCTCTAAAATGACGTGATATTTTGACGGAGACCCTCCCCCCCCCCTTAACAATCGAACTTGTAACTTTTGGAGACCTGTATAGGTATCATGGTCCGAAGAGCGAATATATCCCCCCTAAAGTCTGTTTTTGGCCCAAAATACCCTCCTAAAATCAACTTTCGCGTCATTTGTAGACCTTTTTTTTTAATACAATACTGTTGCAGGCCATGTTTTTTACCTTACGTCATTTAAACACGAAATGAAAACTTGAGATACGCCAAGCAGAAATCTTAGGTCATTGTAATATTTTTTAGAAGATATGGATTACGTCAAAGATAAGGTACAGATAGATAATTGTGTATGTTGTAATTAGATCTTCCACATTTAAAACTGTATGGACACCTTTAATCTCACTCTTTCCTTTCCATAATTTTCCTGTTAATTGTTTCAGTGATTTATTCCGTACAGTTTTATTAAAAACATAACATTATATTATTTATTCTAATCTTAACGTAGTATGAGACCCTGCCAAACCAAAATATAAGAATATTTAATGTATTGTAACCATAGCTTGGAATGTGACCCTGCGAAGCCATATAATTTCTAATTGTCTTCATTAGTCCAATAAGTGAGCCTTTGTTGTCCGTATATCTTTCTGTGCTTTTCTCACAGCCTCATAACTTTGAACTCTCTTATTTAGAAATGTGTAACTGCACACAATTTTAGTCCTTTCTAACAATAACACAATTACAGTTAAAATTAAAAAACAAACGTGGAAGTGAAAAATAATCATCCTGATATTTAGGGGTGGGTTGAAGCGAAAATGATTCCTTAGATAAACTATAATGTTACTTAACGAAAGTTGGTAACTTGTCGACCTTCAGAATGTTTCAATTTTTCTCTTTATTCCTCCATTTGTACAAAAAATTCTAACTAATTTATCTGAAATAATTTAAAATTAAAATTTGTTAAAGGTAAAGGTAATTAGGAATGGAAATAGCGCACAAAGAATTTAACTCAATATAAAATGAAATGTGAATGTGGGATAGCAAAATTGCCACCGCTGCTTGTGCTGCGTTGCAATTAAATTTAAGCCGCTTACGTAAAACCATGAAAAATCTCATCCTACCTCTTAATTTCCGAAATCATTAAAACACATTTTTTTTAAAACTTACAGTGATATGTAATATACTTAACATTAAATAAAAATAATTTAGTAGTTTTTCCTATTTTATGTTTTTCGCTAAATAACTAAATGAATAATTTTCAGTAGATAATGTTTTGGACAGAAATTCTATATTTCATTCGATTAAAACAACTGCGTGAACTGGATATGCCCTGAAATACTTCCATAAATTTTTTTATATAAATGAATTCACATACTTACTTTCTTACTTCTTCTTCATGGATAGGCCAAAAGCCTGTTCCACCCTCATTCTTCCGACCATCTGTTCCTAGGTCTTCCAATGTCCCTTCTGCCTGTGGGATGGTACTCCAGGGCAAGCTAAGGAAATCTGTCATTTCCCATCCGTAGGACGTGGTTCTTCCAGTTATCCCTTTTTTGGGTAATTCTATCATTTAGCGGCGAGATATTAAGTTGTTCCCTTATTTCCTCATTCCTCCTCCTATCATTTAGGGAATATCCTTTTACTGACCTTAAAAACTTCGTTTCAGATGATTGAATTTTGTTTTTGTATTGTGTTTTATTTACCCATATTTCACTGCCATATAGCAGAGTCGGTACGGCCATAGTTTTATAAAACTTGAGTTGAGTCTCCTCTCGTGCTTTACTTTTCAGTGTTCGTCGAATTGTTCAACACATATACTGAAATCGGTGAAATTTCTTCTTCACCTTGTTATGAATTCATAAAATTAAAAAATATTTCAATTAAAAAAGTTGTTACTAATTTTTTTAATGTTTTACCAAATTTCTTTTTAGCCAATTCAATTTAACGTACAATCTATGTACGTAATTCTCAAGGAGACTAACTTGCAACTGACGGTATTTTTCCAGTAGTAATTAAACTATTCACTCCTGTGGAGTCATATTTTATTGGTTGTTGCAATACGACAATCACCGCATGATTAGCCTAAGACTTATGATCTAAGAAACAGATGCCACTCTCTACACAATTTTCACTTTGTAAGATATTAATCGCAGGCAACATGTTTGACTATAAGTATTCTTCAGTTGTATTGCTGTTAAACGAATCGTATAACTCGACTTATGAAGAAATTTAAACCATGAACCGACCGCACGTAAGAGAAGTTTCAGTGATTACATCGCGTGTTATACGTACACCGTGTGGGCAGAGAGCGGTCTGGTGGCTCAGTGGTCGCCGGCCTCGGTAGCGTAGGGGCTAGAGTACTAGCTCCGCGTGCCGAAGGTCACCGGTTCGAGTCCGGCCGAGGGCATGGATGTTTGAGTACTGTGAATGTCGTGTCCGTCCTTGATGTCTATGTGTACATACTTAGTTGCAACAATAAAACTGCAAAAGTAATTACAATCACATTGAGTTGGCTGTATGGCCTATGTAGCGGAATGCCATTAAAAAAAAAAAGTTTCCTCACCGACAAATTAGAAGCATATCCGCATAGATACACTTTGCCGGCCCTGGTAGCGTAGTGGCTAGCGAGCTTGCCTCGCGTTGCCAGGGTCGCCGGTTCGAGTCCGGCCGCGGGCATGGGTGTTGTGTCTGTCTTGTGTTGTCCCGACTGAAAAACGATAATATAGTACAGAAAAATTCTGATGGCTGAGATAACAAAAAAAAGAAAGCCTTCTTAAAAATAAAAAAAAGTGGTTAAGGCGTCTGACTGGAGGTTGAAGGGTCCCCGGTTCGAATCCCTGTCTCGGCGGGGATTTTCATGGGCAATTAACACGGCCTTCACCTCTGTCACAGCCTGCTGTGTAATGTGAAGTACGTCAGAACGCTTCCTTCGTTCGGATTCCACGTTAAACTGTAGGTGCTCTGTACCCGCCAGGATTGCCGGGATAGGTTAAGGCGGCTACGACAGGGGCGGAATGCGCAGCCAACAGCAACCCTGTCACCAGGTCATTACGACCACACGAATTTATTATTTATGTGGGCAGACATTTGCATCCCGTACAAATCACAACACGCGAGACAAACAGCGACGGTGGCTTATGTCGGCAACTCGTACTTTTGGTCAAAGCCAACTTATAGTATACAGTTTGTTTTATATGAAGTGATAACATCTTACAGACTATTAATTCATTAATTGTTTCCTTTATACTGCGCGTATTCAAATAATTTGGGAATAACTGTTAATACGCACTGTTGTTTTCTCTTAACGTCATCTTTGATGGTGAATATCCACTCACTTCTAGGAACTTCCACATTCTTATATTTTCATTAGGTTGTGATAAATGATGTTGGTCTTCGTATGACAAAAAAGCTATCAAATTTGTGTTATGTCTAAAAACTGAGGGCAGCAATATCGTAGTGTTAAACTATATATAAGTGCGAATGCAGGCTTTCCCGGCGAATAAATGACAACAAATCTTCTAGGGTTTGCAGCCGGATTTTATTATAATCGACCTGAAGATGGCTACTGAGCTAGTAGCCGAAAGCTTGTCACTTTATAATAAAATCCGGCTGCAAACCCTAGAAGATTTGTTGTTATATATAAGTGATTTTTTGGCCAACGACTTCGAAAATTGTCACGTTAAAAACAAAGCACAAAAATAGTAGGTGTAATAACTCTTTTAAAAATGTCTACGGTAAACATATTTTGAATGGTTATATGTTATTTTCGCCAAATTATGATATAGTGTGTTAGTAAGTGGGTGATAGATTTTCTACTAGATTATATTTTATTTCATACAAATACTTGTGTTTTAGCAGCCTGGTAGATCAGTAATTAAAACCATCACCTAGAAAACTTCCGGTCACATGTTCGAATCCCGTACGATCCACGTTAAATGGTAGGTCCTAAGACAACAGAGCCGCAAATACAAAACTCTGTCACCAGATCGTAATACGATGTGAATTTATTATTTAATAACTACTACTCATTTTTAATTTCTTATTTTGAAATAAAACAAATAAGGAAGAGTAGCGTTTGACCAATTGTCATTGTGTATCATTACTACATAATGATATTCTTTAGTGGATGTGGTGCTCAAAGTAATAACACGCTATTTCCTAATACAATAACTTGGCAGTTGCTCAAATAAAAAATACTATTGGAAGATACTTTGATGAGCCAAAATAATATGACCATTTGATTAATATCTTGTTGGCCCACATTTGGAACGCAATACAGCAGCGATTTTACATGTCATGGATTCGACAGGTCGTTTGTAGGTTTCAGGAGGTATCTGTCGCCAGATGTTTACACACATGTCACTAAATTTCCGAAAACTACAGGTCGGTCGTCTGTGGGCGCGGAGCTGGCACCTAATAGCGTTCCAAATGTGTTCTATCCGGTTTATATCAGGCGAATTTGGTGGTCTAGTGATAAACATGTGTTTACTATCATGCTACTCAAATCACTATAGCACGATTGTGGCCTTGTGAATTTGACAGTGTATCCGCTGGAAGAAGACACTACCGTTGTGAAAGACATGAAGAGATGCAGGTGGTCCGCAATAATGTTCACGTTGTCCGCTGTCATGGTGCCTTCAATCACAACCACATGTCCCGTGGAAGCCTAGTTGAATATCTCCCATAGCATAGCACTGCCCATATCAGCCTGAGTGCATGTTTAGAGAAACCGTTCACCTTGAAGACAGAGTATGCGGACACGATATTTCGTCTGGTCGGATGAATCACGTTTCCATTTATCCACGCTCCAATCTCGATGATCTCGCGCCCAATGCTTAAGACGGTATCGTTGGGTCGACACGGATTCACGTAGTGACAGTCTCCTGCGGATCCCCATATTCAACAATGTGCGCTGAACGGTGTGCTCCAGCATAGTATTCCATCGTCAGATTTGCCACAGATCGACCTCTATCCTACTTTACAGAGCCCAAAAGCCTCCAACCTCCACGTTCTGTGATGAGACGTGGGCATTCACCACCTTGTCGCCCACTCATGATTTCACCATCTTTCAACTACTTTCCGTGGATGCTCACTACTGTAACACGCGATCAGTCGACCAGCCTCGCCGATTACGAGATGCTCATTTCCAGGCACCGAGCTACACTGACCTTTTCCAGAGTCTCTTACATCAGTTGATTTCTCCATATGCCACATGTTTCGTCACTAAATTGACTCCCCAAGCATCTCTGCTCCACTAAGATACCTTTTTTTTATTGTGGCTTTACGCCTCGTCGACGTCGAGATCATTTGAGGCGGGAAAGGACTGGGACCCCTCAAACCTAAAATTTAATGGAATTGTATTTTATGAAGCATTTGTAGTAAGCTAGAGTTTGGTTAAATATGATCATGTATGTTTGTTTTCCAATTTACTGTAAATCAATGTATATAGACTTTGTTTTATGAAAAGAATTTTTTTTATCTGCTTAACGTCTCTCTAACATCGAGGTCTTTAGAGACGGGAAAGGATGGGGGGCAAGGAATGGGAAGGAATTCGGCCATGGCCTTTTGAAGGAAGCATCCCGGCATTTGCCTGGAGTGATCTGGGAAACCATGGAAAACCCAAATCTGGATGTCCGGACGGGGATTCGAACCGGTGTCTTCCCGAATGCGGAAAAGAAATTATTTAGATACCATTTAATATGTTTAAGGACAGTAATATGCAAGAGAATTGCTTAAATGTTTTGTAATTCCAAGTATTAAGGCAAGTTACGATGTCTAAAGGGCAATTTGCTAGAGTTTAAAATGATTTCTGTGGATAATTTTGTGTTTAAGTATCTTTAATTTCCATTTCTGACCATTTTGTAATGATTTTAAATGATTATGTATTAATTCTGATTGTTTTTAATATGTGTCAATTGTCTAAGTATTGTTAATGTTCGAGAAATATCTGGCGGAAGCTTTTGCAGTGTTCTAGAAATTTCGATGTAGCTTATATAAAGCGAACATCCAAGACAGAAAAACAGTTTTTCCAGACTCAATATACGACGGCGAAGGACTGTAGTGTCTGTGGAAGGAGTGTTGTATGCAATCTCTGGATTGTACGTATGGCTGTAACCAGTATCTTTGAGGTCTTGTTTTCTTTGAAAATAAAAACAAGTTTAAAGTGAACTGTATGGTGGACTGGTTATTTATGATATTAATTAAACCATGAACAATCTAATAACGGGGAGGAATTCGGCCACGTCAGTTCGAAGGAGCATCCAGGCATTCGCGGGAAAAACCATGGAATACCAAAATCTGGATGCCCGGACGGGGATTGAAACCCGCGTTTTCCCGAACGCGAGGCCAGAACGTTAACCGTTCACCCGTAACGCTCGGTACATACTTTCCTTACCGCATGACGTACCCGCAAACGTCACTAGACGGCATTCGGTTTCTCCGTCAGCAGTGGTCATAAAGTTATGGTCCATCAGTGTATCTCACTGAAGTTATGATTGAATCCAACGCTACAGATTTATTATTGCTACATAGACTTTCCTTATTTGCAATCTCTGCGAGCAGTCCCAAGGTGCTTACTTTTAATTGCATCAGGGACTGAGATCTCCAGAAAATTCGTGGTGTTATTCACTGCCAGATGTCCGTTAGTTACGAGCAGAACTCATAAAATAGGGTGCGGCCACTTTAACGGAATACTTTCTGCTATCGATTATCAACATTAACACCCATTCCTTAGACTTCCTCTTTCGTTCACGTGCCCTAGGTTGCGGCGCTTGTTTGTCCCGTGTCTCCAGCTGACTGCGGCCGTTGACCCAGAGGCCTGGAATGTGTGGAGCCACCTCACCTCCATCCGCCTTACGTAACAGAGGAACGCAACCTGCTCGGCGCGGCACGCTGCGCCGGAAGTGTGTTAGATAACCCGCAGCACATAGTATCGGCTATCGGATACCACACGACACTGTTAATAGCAAAGGCTCAGGAATTCCACATACTACGCCAGAAATTTCCCATTAAAGTATAATGAGTGACATCATTCTTAAAATTTGAGGAAATTACTTGTGAGGAACAAAGTTTGTAAAAAGCCAAGAGTGATAGGTGGATTTGGAGAGAAAAATCGAATGGAAGTACTTTAGAGACAAGTGGGGATTACAACACAATTGCGTGAGATGAAATGGGGGGGGGGGGGGGTCCAGACAGAGCACTGGGTTTTCCGGTCAAAGGAGCAACTGGATTAACGCGAAATCTCACCAAGGGGGAGGGAGGTCAAATTTTTGAAGGACAGTAGAGCTAAAAAAAAAGGGGAAAAAATGACGCGGATATCGATTTTAGGAGGGCATAAGTCTGGAATTGGCGCGGAAACCCATCTTAGGGAGTGTATAACCGCACTCGGAATGGAGGAGAGCTAAAACTACAAGGTAGATTAGCAGGGGGGGGGGGGAATGTTCCGTTAGAATCTCACGTCATCTTAGGGTGGGGGGGGGGCGATCAGATCTCACCAAATGGGGCCATCCATAAATTTCGTGAGGGGGCATTCATTAATTACGTTAGGTGAAACAGGGGGGAGGGGGTCCAGCGAAATCTCTCCAAGGGGGGGGGGGATTTACGGAAATCTCACGTGAGGTTTTGTGAAAAAATAATAGGACCGTAGAGCTAAAAAAAAAGGTCTACAAAATGCATGAAGTTCGATTGTAGGGGGGTTTTTCGTCGAAAAGTAGGAGTGTAACCGGATTTTGGAGGGTGAGACCTAAAAAAAAAAGGGCTCCAAAAGTTTCGAAGGCGAGTTGTAGGGGGGGGGGGGGTCCAGCCAGTTCTCACGAAATCTCACCAGAGAGGGGGTGGGGGGTGTCCGGAAATCCGAAAAAACACCTCACATAATTTATGGATGCCCCCTAAGGTGTTTTTCCGGATTTCTGGAACCCCTCCCCCCCCTTCTGGTGAGACTTCGTGAGATCTATCCGACCCTCACCTAGAAATTGCCCTCACAACTTTATGAGACCTTTCATTTTTTTTAGGTTTCACCCTTCCGAAAGCCGGGAACATCCCACTTTTCGACGAAATGCCCCCCTAAAATCGACTTTCGCGTCACAAAACCTGACGTGCGATTTCCGTAGACCCCCCCCCCTTCCTTGGTGAGGTATGGTGAGTTTTCGCCGCCCCCCCCCCTATTTCATCTCACGTAATTAATGGACGCCCTCATATGGATCAAAGTGCTGAAGACGTACATTTTTTAGGGTAGCTGAGATGAATAGCTCCGGACAGAAAGAGATGGTAACAATACATTTAAAAAAAAGTAAGCGATAATTTGCTTAGTCGCAGATGGTGCTATACAAATTAGAAAGGCCACAATATATAAATAATTTCTGAAGATCTCTTATCGAGCGTGGTGGATGAGCGGTGACGCCATCGCATTCGGGAAGACGTGGGTTCGAATCCCCGGCCATCCAGATTTGGATTTTTCGTGGATTCCTGAAATACTCAAGACGAATGCCGGGATGGCTGCTTCTAATGGTCATTGCGAGATTCCTTCCAGTTCCTTGTCCACAGTCCTTTCCCGTCTCTAATGACGTCGTCAACAACTCATAAAGCTGGAAAGGAGAAAAAAAAAAACAACTTTTTAATAGTATTAAGCAGGTTGAATAAGTAGACTATGAGTTTAACATGTTGGAAGTGGTAACTAATACTTATGACAAATAATGATGGCGTTAAAAGAGGAGCGTCAAAATCATGATGCAGTTAAAAGAGAACGGATCAATGAAACGGTAAACCTTTGAACCTGAGAAATATTTAACGTCGTCCGCACACGATCAACGTAAACTGCGTTCAAGCTATAAGATCTGAATTACGGAAGCTCACTGTCAGACTAGGCTGCAGGGTGTCTTTTCAAGGGTTAAGATATATATGAGAGCTATGCCGCATATGAATGATTGCGAATATTGGCAAAAGTCAATCAATTAGTTGCACCTTTCCGACAGACTACTGAAGTTCCCAACTATGCCATATTCAAAGAAAAGTTAATGGATATTACGGATGAATAAATTACACATGCTCTCTCTTTATCTGATTGTAATGAAGTAATGCTTCCAGAATTCCTGTTACCAATAGCCTACCAGTGTATCAAAAAGAAATATGTGACTGTAACAACCTCGCCTTAAAATAAAAGAAATTTTAATCGTGGATCAATTCATTTTTTATAAGATTTGCTGTGTTTCAAGGTGAGTTAATTCTTTTCTTCAGACACTTTTCCTAGCGTTGCCAATGCGTTTCTTTTTTTGCTTCGGGCTTTACGCTTCGTCGACGACGAGGCCGTCAGAAGCGGGCCAAGGCGTTTCGCACAATCACTAACAACCATTTCATATCGTGCTTTGTACATTGCTTGTTGCCAGTCGGTGATACCAACTACTTTATTACAGATTTACATCAGGTAAAATAAAACAATTTCAAGTGTTTCTGTTGATTTTTGAGACAGAATATGGAAATGCTCATCAGACACAGAATACAAATGTAGCTGACGGGGCAATGTATCCAGTGAATCTGTATTAAATACATTATTGTAATATCTTCACCCCGAAGCACAGAAAAAATATTATTAATGGAATATTAAGGTAAAACGAAAAAAATACAGTTTGTATCAGAAAGTACTGACATTTAATTTCATACAGAAAAAGAGAATTCAGTATTTGGATTCCGTACGCAATAATTTGTTCAAAATTAAAGTCAGATAAAGCGGAAGAAATAGAATACTTTCATCTACACTACATATTTAAAAATATTCCACAATTTTTTCGATATTTATTGGTGCCCGATAACCTCAGTTTTCTCTTTGATATCCTACATTGCTGAATAGTATTTCTCTAAATTCTTTATCGACTGAACGGTACATATGCGTCAGTGTTAAATAACACAAAACAAAATGAACAGAACCGTTACCACAAACAGCAAATTCATTGGAATTTGTACTTGTAGTGTTGTTAGTTCGTAATGCACTTCCCGGTAAATCCAGTTTTCCACTTCGTCACCAACCAACCACTCATTTTTAAAGCACTGCAGCGAACAGTTTAATGCTGCTGTTTAATTCCACATTTACACTTTTTTTGGCAGTTAAGACTGTAAACAACAGCCGTTATAATTTCATTAATTAACAGTAACACCGTTGAGTGGAATCTGTAATGCGTAACTCCATTATTTGTTATTGTTTTTCAAAAACTTAATGATGAGTCTACACCTATCATTAGCACCCTACTAGTGACGTGTGCACAGCTATTATTAGCACCCGTAACAGAAGGTGATATAAAGGGATTCCCTGCAGTATCATATTTGCCTGTCACTGCGGATAGAATTAACAACTATGGTCTTAACGCCTAAAACCTAACTGTAGGCTAATCGTATCATAAGTTCAAATATAAATTTCTCTTCATTCATTAACAATGCGACTGTAGTCAATGCGATTTTTTCTTTTTATTTCATAATGCTGTAACGGAAATTTTAAAATTCAACAGCACTACAAACATGGTTACGTACAGAACCCATGGCCATATTTAGTATGTTGTTGTTGTGCGAACTACTTACAAATGTTGTCTTATTCACGTAAAAGTTATTAGTACAACAAACTTCAAACTTTCCTAACATTGATTAGCGTCGAATAGTAACGTGCTAGTTATTGATTAATTTATGAGTACTGGTCGCACCATATAATCAAAGGATGAAACTAAAGACTCGTTGATTTTATGACTGGTTTCGAACTAGTAATCTGCTCCCGTTTTTAATCCCCTGAACCAACAACGGGTTACTTGTCTATCCTCTGTATTCGCTAACAAATACAGTTGACAGGAAAGTTAAGCTTCCTGTTGTCGCAATGCACTTTGAACTGTGCTTCCGGCTCATTATGGCAGTGAGACTCTGATGAACCGTCGATATTACTACTTGCAACTAAAGAGATTGTCCTTGTAGCTTAGGGAAGCGTGCATCACTTCTGGTTGGTAGATATCGTGATGTGCTTGGTTGTGTAGAAGACTGCGCGCAAAACTCGTCAGGGAAGTGGTGTTCCTCGCAACCGATGATGATGTTGCTTCTGGTTCAATGAGATAGACTGAAGTTCAGTGATGTGGTTGGACCCTGAATAACGTCGACAAAACTTTGACAGTCTAACGGGATTCTTTAACACACGGTCCTATTGCCAGATTCAAGGTAGACATGACTCAGGTGTCCCTTCTTAAGCGGTGTGCGCTTTAACAGATGCTGTTGACTGGGCAATGGAGGTCTTCGCTCCAGTTCATGGCAGCACCACCTGGAAGAGGTTTTCCGCTCTTCGTAGTTTCCGTCATTCTGTAATGGAAAATGGACTTGCTTGTCGGGTGATGGAGGAGCTGGTTATAGAGTTTTGTTAAATGCGTTTTGGAGTATTAGGAGTGCAGTTGCCACCGAATCAGCAATAGGTTTAAAACTACTACGAAGATAACATGTGTGTTCGAATTCCTACTAGTAAAACTAACCGATGGCGTCTCCTGCTATACAGCAATAAAGAAAGTAAGTACCGGTAAACAAAAATAAAAAATCGGTGGTAAACTATGATGTTACGCTAACGTTAAGACATAAATGCTTAACATTTGGAATTCTGTAAGAGTACTATATCTCACGAAAATTCTATGCTTATGTCAGAATCAAAGTGTTCATTTGCTTAAATTCAGGATAAAAATATACCGTTAACATAACTCTTACTAAAATACTGTATATGTGGCTTATCGTTATTATTCACAGATATTTGGAAGGCATCGATTTAATTATTATTAATTGTTAAATAAAAGGCTTCGAACAAAAGAATCTAAATAAATACTCTTAAAATAGAAGTTAAGTAGAAATATAATTATAAATTCTAGTATAAAACTGTCTATTATAACTTAGTTTTCATAGTTACAAAACCACACTATATAAAAAAGACGAAGTACGAGTACCTTGCTTGTGCTTTAAGTAAGAACTTATGAAACAGCTGTATGGAAATATTACAGTTATTGTATACTTCTTATAAAAAAATATTCAAATTCTTTGTAAATTCGGTTATGACGTAGAAAAAATCAAATGTAAAATGTTTTGTGTTGACTCTCTTCGTGTAACTGCTTTGGAGTGTCTCATTACTAATGTCTGCTTTCTGTTTCTTTTGCAGGTAAGTAATATCTTCTGCAGGCAGCATGTTTCACAATAAGATTTCAACAGCGGTGAGTTATATTTCTTAAGCAAAAATTATTGTTGTCACGGTTTCAGTGTTGTATTCTCTTCATAATCTATTATATTTGCCACTTGCTACACAAAAACTAACGTTCTCCATGCTTATCTCTCAGCTGTCTTGATTACTTCCATTATTATTTATCCCACATTTCTCTTCGTGCAAGATGTATGCAAGTCCATATTCACCACCCTTCTTCGGTCAATAATAGCTATAGTGTTTCTCATATACCGATGATGTCTACATTTTAAATTTGCGTCTTTCGATTTCATTTGCTATTTGATACCGCCTTGACGTTGTAGAGCTTCTGACTATCCTTTCCCATCTCCAAATAGGGTTTCTCAATTACGAGTAGGAGAGAACATTTAATTCAATAATACTCCTTTTTCCGTGACGTTGGTTGTGTTTTTAATTTTGTTCTCAAAGTAGTTGGGAATTTTATATTTATCTCTCAAGTAATTATTTATTGTTATTATTACCAGTACGTTTAATTTTGCATAGTATTATACTGTAAATATCCTGTGTTGACATGTTCTATGTTAGAACCGTGGTTAATTAATAACAAAACAAAGTTTGAGAGACTTCAACTAATTTTGCAAGATTCCGATGACATTTTGGATTCTTAATCTGAGATGGTTTACAGAGGATTATAACGGCGAACAAAATACTGAAACAGTTATTTAAAAAATATGGAATTCATTCTTTTACTAACTGCGTTGCAACACATCTTATCACTTAAAATGTTCACGTAGTTTTCTATGTTTCCTTTATTGTTCACTTCCAATATCCAGGCTATAATACAAGAATATACAATGGACCTAGTACCGCAGCCGAAAAAAAATTTTCAATTTCACAGTTTAACGCAGTTGGCATACCAACGGCTTTTAGATTTTTTACGCTATTATCTATCACTATCAGTTTATACTCCTGTGCAAAGTTTTTTTTTTTTTTTTTTTTTTTTTTGCTTGTTTCTTTTATTTTATGTTTCTTTTGTGTCATATGACATTAAACTACCTTCGGTCAGTTTGTTGTTGCACATGCTCTAGAGTAAATTACGTTCGATTGTTCTGAAAGAGCAAATCAGTGATTTAAAGTTTCCGTTTGTTTAATGGTTCATCAAAGCTTTACGATACGCAATACTGTTGCTTGAGTTAGAAAAAAGTTTGTTTCCGAATGACTGCAGAACTTGTTATTTGAAACCGTGAAATTCAGCTGCGTTGTAATTCAACTCGAGTGGACGTCTGTGGCCATGCGAGACGAGGTGGTGGCAATTAAGGAAATTAGAACGATAAACTCTTCTTAATGCTCATCGCCTGTTGGAATGAAACTCAGTTCGCGTTTTAGGAAATGATGTTGGTCACAGGAAAGTAGCTGAAGAGAGACTTGTGTTAACTCGGAAGAAATTTCAACAAAAAGTCATAGATTTATTTTTAATCTGGACTAAAAAGTGTCATTGTTTATCACAGCAATCAATCAGTAAATTTTCTTTTCTTGGTTATTATTATTTAGATACTTTTATCAATACTACCAGGTTGCTTCATTAATCTTTGTAACAGTTTAAATATTGCAGACTAGAAAAAGGAAAGCAAAAAATGTCTGATGGCATCGTTTATAAATTATTGATAGTTGTTATAAGCGAAGTTCAGCAACGTATAGAAAAGACAACATATGCTGGCATTACAACGATGCCCCACGATTTCATCTGCGTGAAATCAGAAATGTTGAGTGACAAGGGTTATAGCTCTTAGATGAAGGTAATGAATGACTCGTGTGGTCGTAATGACCTAGTGACAGGGTTTTTACTGGCCGCGCAATCTGCCCCTATCGTAGCCGCCTTAACCTAAGCCGGTAATCTAACCAGATGTTAGAGACCTAAAGTTTAAGGTCCAGTCCGAACCACGAAAGCGTTCTGGCGAACTACACTTTACGGTTTAAGGACCTTCAAAATCTAACCCGAGACCAGGATTCGAACCGGAGCCCTTTTGGTCTCCAGTCCGACGCCTTAACCACCGTATCACCGTGCCACCGGACCGCTCTAACTCTTAGATATGATCATGAATAAAAATGCTTTGCACATAACGTTCTCAGACCTTACATATAACAAGGTTTAATATTTTGAAAATGTTGCTATTTAGATTTCTTATTTCTTCAAAATTTTCAATTTACTTTAACCTATCCCAAAAGCATTATAATATTTCCTGAAAACCAGTTTAAAATGCATCAGGGGGAAACTTTACATTTAAAAAAATCCATAATGAAAGATCAATTCACAGTTATACGACACAATACTACAGCGGATGTGTAGTATTGTTCCAATGTTCTGTATTAACATTAACAACAAGCAATATTCTCCTAACATTTGGCCTGAATGGTCATTGACAATCTTCAGGAACACGAGTATAAGTATTTTATTCAGCTCGTCTTACACAGCAGATAGTAAAGATAACTGATGACTGTATATTCTGTGTGGTGTCCTATTCTGTATCTGAAACTAAAGAAGGTACTGGTAGGAAGTTTAACATCCCAATTAGACGAACAAAACCTTTTTTCGTGGCCTTGCGCCTTGTCGACGTCGAATTCATTAAGGGTGGGAAAGAACTGGGGGCAAGGAACCGGAAGGAATTTGGTCATAGTATTTTGAAGGAACCATCACGGCATTTACATGGAGTGGTCTGGGGAAATCAAAGAAACTTCCAAATCTGAATGGTATAGCGGGGATTCGAAACCACAGTTTCAGAATGCGAGGCCAGAGTGTTTCTCCCCATCCACCACGCTCGGTATGAACGAAACATCATCAACATAATCCAGTGCTATCACTCAATAAAAAACTGCAGGCATACTGGAGATTTAAGCAGATACTCTGCATGCATTCTGTTTAGCGGGAATTGTGTGACACCACCTCATTTGAGTGCTGGACAAATACCGGCTGGTGTAAATTTTTTTTCCAAAAACCGAGGCAGAAAACATATCGAGTATAAGGCACTGTTACAGTGCCTTAGTGACCACGACCATGAAGCGAGCTTTCTCGATGTTGTGAGTTTCTGAGAAAACAGTATAAAACAATAGTCTTTATATTAAGCATTTTTAAACATCATTCACAGTATGTAAAATCGGGTAAAGATGTGTGAGAACTAATTTTCTCGAATTTTATATTCTTACTTTGGAGTTGAAGTTACTTGGCGACTACTGTTGTGAAGTATGAATACGTAATTTCGAGTCTGTTTACTTTTAAATTACAGTCAGTGTGATATTATCAGCAGAGTATAACTGGACCTTTGCTAAGTTCTTGAATGCTGTATTTCAGAAGCAATACAATTGGGCTTTGCAGATGCTTCAGACAATACCCACAGACTTCTAGATTCTTCTATTACGTGTCATAAGTTGGCAGCGGTTGTAAACAGTTTCAAGTGTGATAAACGGAGGCAATGTTATTCACATAAAACGTCCTCTTCCCGCAGATACAATCTTTGTATGTTAACAGTTGTAGAACACTTATAAGTTTGTTTGAACAAATGTACTTATTGATTTTATTATCTTTTATAGAAACCTATGCCACGAAACTCTTCCTGCTTTACAATGTTAAATTCACCTTGGAGACCATTTCCACTATGTTATGCAGCCAGTACTGTACTCTAATCCGCAATTTCACTGTTATGTTGCCGCACGGCTTTTAACCAGTTGTGTGTTTGTCGCGTTCCTCGAAGAACTCTGAATTACTTACTGATGAATTGCCTCTGTCAAGTCATCGCGAACCAAGTCACAGGCGGACTTAAGTTGCAAAATGATTGCTCTCGCATATCACAGTGTCTCAACTACTGACTGCTTTCTGTATGCAAGATCAGTAATGTGTACCCTGTCTCATTTTACGCCTCACAATGCGTAACAATTTCTCTGCTCTGCTTCCGTACGCAGACCGCTTCAGCACTCGAGGTGCGAATTGTGGTGGGCACTTTTACGATCTGTGATTTTCGTCTAAGCCGCCCCTAGTTTGACGGGAAGCCTAGCAGTTCGCTATACATCAAGCAATTAGTCGTATCATTATACGGTGTATACTGCGATTTTGGTGTTTCTTTGCCATGTTACAGTAGTTTTAATTTAATTTTTGTTGTGTCATTTAGGAAATACCTGTAAACTGATAAGCGAATAATTAGTCACTAAACTAACTGATTTGGTCCAAAACCCGAAGAAGGAGTACTAAGCCATTATGGCAGTGGTAGGACGGCCAGTTTCTTTCTTCTGGTACATGTAATTTAACGTGAAATCCGAACCACATAGATTCATTGTTGTTTGCCATCATCCTCTCGAAGCTTCATGGACGGCGCAATGGACTCGTATTTTAATTCAAGCTCCAGATTTTGAGGGGAAGAATTGAGTAACGTGGAAATGGAATGTTAAGCGTCATTACGGACTAAGAATTTCCTATACAACGCGCTGGCAAATATCGTTAGAGTCGAGATTACCCTAAGTTCTCGAGCAGAAAATTCTGCTGGCTCTGCAGCCGATAGCTTTGTCGGCTTGGCTGTTAAATGAGGCGCGCTTGCGGTGGGGGGCGAATCTGAAGGAGAAAGTTTTGAAGGTTATTGAATTCTCTCCAACACTTATGATCTGTTGTCCCAGTCCTTCCGCCTCTCTCATTCTCGGACACCCCAAGCAGCCTGCCGAAGTTCCCAGAAACTGTTTTACTCCGGAGAACAGACTGGGAAAAGAGAAAAAAGAATTACCACTCAGATTGTTCCTTCCGGCATGTCGTGTTTTCGCCTTTGATGCTGGAAATGAAACTTGCTTCAAAAGATTCCCCTTGTTCCCCCTGTTCCCTGCTGCCCCCGGCTGCTTCCCTTCCCCCAGCCCTGGCCTTGTTTTTAATTAAAAGTTGCTCATTTCGCTAGAGCGCTTGCGCGTTGTCAGCAAACACTTTGCGTGTGGGTCCTTCCTGGTCTCATCAGATATTACATTAATGTCGACAATGCTTCTCACATTTACTTCCAACACCACTGTAAACAAGTTTAGGCGCCATTTTTCCTCATATAATCTATATCTGCAACTCTGCTCTGAAATTAATTAAACTATTATCTCGTTTATGATTTCCAAACACTAATGGTTCGGAGAGACAATAAACACATATCACCTTAGTTTCCTAATATTGAACCGAGTCACCGTGAACTGAATGCATAATTAAAGCATTTCATTGCAGTCGTAAATGAAAATGTGTGGTTAATTGTCATCAATAAATTAAAACAGAGATTTTTTTCTGACTGTCGAAATATCCCCTATCAACCTCTCTTTCAAAGAAAAATTCGTTGCATGAGCTGTGACAAACGGTCAAAAATTTTCCAAATTTTCTCGATACTATTAATATGTATCTCGAAAAGAATGCCACAAATCACTACGATACTCAGTAGAAGGAAGTACAAAATTGTTATAAGCTACCTCTTCTCCAAAACTTCATTTTTAGTATAGCATTCACTTCGCCCAGGACAGAGGTTATGTGACGATTTAACTTAATTTGTAATGTGACACTAGAAGGTATCAATGTAAAAAAGGATTAAAGACTAGAAATTGTTTATCCAACAGAAACATAATATGGTCACGTTATACATTGCATTATAACTAAGCGCCGTCCGAAATTCGTAAGATATGATCACAAAAGAATAACTGCAATTACTTTGAAAACTAGATTAAAATTTAAATATCTGGTTTATGTATACAGCATTTGAAAATCATAACTTACAGTGAAATAATTTTTATAGAACAATTCTATGATTACGTTCTAGTTAAATTATTATGTAATTTTATCGAATCAGCGTAGTTAAAAATTACACAGTTAGACATTGTAGTAAAAGATTGTTCTATCACAAAGTTCTTAAGCCGTCAAAAAATCATCTACTTCGACATCAGCCAAAACGACGTATCAAATATTCAAAACAAAACAACGCAACCAAAGAGATTGTACATTTTATATTACGGCTTTGTTGATCGCAAGCGTCGGGGTCATAAACCGGAAGGAAGAGAGGCAGAGAACGAATAGGAAATTGGTCATTGCATTTATTAAGGAATTATCCCAGCATTCGACTATAATGATTTCAAGAAACGATGGTAAACGAAAACAGAAACCAGTCATTGAACTCGAGTCCTTCGATTGCAAGGTAACGTCTAACCTTAGTAATGTATCGAGAAATTCTTGGAGAGAAGTTGGCTCAGTCATGTATGATCAGTAAATTCTGTACGGTACCTAAAAGGGGCATTGTAAAATGTATACGAATTGATCGACTTTTTAATATAAATTTTGGGTAAGCAATTACCTTCTTCAACCATTCAAAATCAGAAATTTGATGTTCTGTACAATAATTCCTACAAATGACCTGAAGAACTTAATTACGTTAGTAAATGATCTGATAGCCAATACGACATGCCAATTTCTTTAAAAAAAATTGCGTGCAATATATTTCTTCTTTCTCGGGAATTATGAGACATAAACATCAAACTGCACGTTTCCACATTTTCCACATATTAGTATCAAAGGCATGCCTGCCGAAGTATTCCTTCTAGTAATGTCTTATGGTCAGGGCAAAATATGAGGCTATTTTGCTTTTCATTTCAATTAATATCGTAATTACATTAATAACAGTTTATTGTGTTTTTAAGGTTTTAGAGCTTCATAACAACCAACGGAGAGCGTTTTCAGCCGTAGCGTATGTTGATACCACTTTACTGTTAATTCCTACAATTTTCAGAACATGACTGGTAAACACTAACAAGTGATTTTGATATAGAAAATCTACTGAACATGTAAAAGCCCATAAGCGTCACATTAAACTACATTCCCTGATGAAGAAAGTTTTTGAACATTACAAAATTATTTGAAAATGACAGTGTGATTTAAAGTTTTAGGTCTGAAATATGTTCAGTATGCTTACAACAAGGAACCCAAATATTACCGTAATTTAGTTTTTTTTTAAAAAATTTATAAAAAAAATAATGGCCTTCGGTTATTGCGACCATTTAGCCAGCTCCAATTTGTTTTTGTACAGAGTATTGTATCAGGCTCTACTCATGATATTGTGGACACTACAGTGAGGACAACAGAAGACGAACACAACACATAATTAAAACCACGCATGCACGCTGCCGGACTCGAACCGGCGGCCCTTGCAATGCTAAGCCAGCGCGCTAGCCACTACACTGCCAGGGCCGGCCGTAATTTAGTTAGAAAACCAACTGAATTCCGCAACAAACCTAATGAGTTGCTTTCTGATGATACTCATATGTTAAACTATCTGCAGTCATAATTGTAAAGATCAATATCATCTATAGTCATCTATTTGACTAAATTAATACTGTCATGCAATAATTTTATAAAACAAGCAGGAATTACACCGCATAACTTATTCCCAAACTCAAAATAAGTACGTGGTGCGTTTCCTCCACCCCTTAACCTCCTCCCCACGAATATTTTTGCTATCAACCGTCTTGTTATTCTTCCCCTAAATCTGGTTCCAGCAGGTAGGAACCTTAATTTCCAAAAATCAGTAATCAATTCCATCAAGGTACCTCTACAATTAAAGTGACACGTGTTCTAATTTTTTACTTGATTCAGTATAAGAGCAATACATTTTAAGATAGTGTTTCTATTTCTAGTGGCTGCTCGACCCCCTGTATTTTAATTTTGCTAGTTTGTTGAAACCTGCTGCGTGTGGTTATACGCCTCTCTGCGCCTACGCGGGCATGCAGCCTGGCGCACGCGTGTGCGCGGCCGCTGCAGGCAAGGCGCTGTGCTGACGTCATCGCGTGCGGGCGGGTCACGGCATGGATCCGTGGGCCTGCCCGGCGAGAAGCGGCGGGCAACAAGTGGATCAGCCCGGGCCGCGCAACACACCTGTTAGCAGCTCCCACTGACCTCTCTACCTGCTAACTGTGCTGTGCCAATGGCAAAACTTCTCTGTCTCCTTCACTCACTTTACAATGCCACAGTGATGTGATTACTCTAAAATCCTACAACCAATTTATGGCGTTTATTAAAAAATAATTATCTCTTAATTTTTCTCGTATAATTAAATCACACAAAGGAAATATAGTCCTTGTTGAAAGTGCCGAAGCCTCCGTAGAAACATGTGTAGAACATCCTCCGCTTTTTCTTCCCTTATGCCTTTGCGATCCATCGACGTTGATGTTATTAGAGACGGGAAAGAACTGGAGAAATTCGGCTTTGAAATCATTTGATTAAACCAACTCAGAATTTGCCTGATGTGCTTTCGGGAAACTATGTAAAACTTAGATCTGGATAGCTTGACTAGGATTCGAGCCCGCGTTCTCCCGAATGTGAGGTCAGAGCGAAACCGCTCAATCACCACTCTCGGTAATTTACCAACTATAGACAACGTCGGTCTCTGACAACCAACGTGTGATCGCATCTTTCTTCCATCGTGAAGTAGAGTAAAACGTTTATAATCTTTCGAAATACAGCATCTATATACGTCATGAGTATCTACAGGGCTCTAAAAATCCCTTAGCTCGCTTCCGAACTGAAAATCACGCTGAAAAGAAAAAAGTTAGCGTGGAACAAAACATTTCTCTTGAATCGCATATTTTAAAACAAAAATAAAAAAATGCATTACTCCGACATATGGGAGCGTCCATAAACTACGTGGTTCAGTGTAGGGGGATGGGAGGTGGGGAGAGGTAAGGTGTTCCGAGCCAAGCCACGTAGCTTTTTATTCATATTATTTGTCGCAGTTAAAATAAGGTACAGAACACACAACAGCGTGTGAATATTTATTTCAATCATTTAATTATCTCCTTATCTAATTTACGATAGTCTGACAAGAGAAAACGGTACAAAATGTCTTCTGGAATCAGTAGGGAAAGAAGCTACGTGTCACACGGGGGAGGGGTGGGGGGTAGAGGCAAAGCTATGTCGGCCTACGTGGGGGGGGGGGGGGGAGGGGAGGGATGGTTCACAGGAGGCAAAAATGGAGCTACCTAAAGAACGGCAGTTTCAATAAACCTGCTGGAAAATCGAACTTTTATTTTTTATATCCGGACTAAATGGCTCCTCGACATTGCAGTCGTTAGAGCCAGGAGTATGAGGGTATGGAACAGGAAAGAATTCGTAGTTCGCTTTTTGAAGAATCCATTCACCTGAAGTGATTACGGAAAACCGAAATCTAAATGGCTGGACTCGGAATCGAACCCGCATCCTCCCGAATGCCATTCACACTCCAGGATTGGTAAATTGACATTATTGTATACGAATGAACTTCTATACATTCAAAGACTGTATATTTCGTTGGCTATTAATCGATATTTAAACAGGAGTGGTTTACCCTTGCCTTCCTCAAAATCATCAGAGTAACAAAGTTTTATTGTGAGTGTAGAAGACTGTGGTGGTGTGTGAGTTGATGCACTGTAATGGTGTATGTTTTGGATGAGAAATTGGGGAGGACGTCGGTTCGAATCCCCGTCCGGGCATCCAGATTTGGGTTTTCCATGGTTTCTCCAAATCACTCCAGGCGAATGCTCGGATGCTTCCTTCAAAAGACCATGGCCAAATTCCTTCCCGTTCCTTGCCCCAGTCCCATCCCACCTCTAATGACTTCAATGTTGAGGAGGCGTAAAGCCATAAGAAAAAAAAAGTCGGATGAGAAATGAAACTGAGGAAATATTGAAACCCAGTGTCAACATATTACACCTACCGTTCTGAAAGCCACCTTAGGGTGACCATGTTTAATATCCTCATCCGACAGAGGAATCACGCTCTATAATGTCGTTTATCCTCACGCCATACAAATTTGGGGTTTAATACAAGACTTAGGTACACAATCTTGTGTGCAGTGTGCACACACAACCTCTCCTATCCAAGTCCAGAACGATGAATATATCTTCCAAAACCGAAGTTAGATCCATTTAACAACACGTCGAAAACGAAACATTGTCATAATGTCATAAATAGTTACAATATATAGGAACTAAATATTCATTCGTCATTTGTATAACAGATTATAGGTCTACAACATGAATGATCGGTCTGTGTTTTCCTAATCACAATTCCGACCACATTTTCCATACTCCGTTCAAAGTCAATGGCCATATTTGTTCATCACAGCTAACCCCACTTTGAGTGCAAGACAGCCTTAGGGTCTTGAGGCACGAACGGAGTTGATGAGGCAATAGTAGTCGAAATCATATCACTTCTGCGAAAACGAAATGTTAGAACCAATTCCGAAACGCCTCACGATATCCTTTTGTCTCGTAATGAAGGTTAAAATACCAATCACTGCAGTGGCGTCCATAAACTGATTGAGTACTTGATGGTTACATTGAATCGCTTTAAACCAAAGAGGGTCAGGTCTGGTAGCGGTGTCTTCTCTCTGTGGTCGCCGTATATCTCTTGGGAGATATGGGTGCGAGCCACTTCCTTGTGAAAGCAGCCAATGGGCGACTGACAGTCGAAGCCCACATTTCCACCCAGCAGACGTCTCACACGCCAGAACTGACGGCTTTCATGAATAAAATTGGAATACTTGATACACGCCTGGATGTATATTAGGCCGACTCCTTGTTGGTAGTAAGGAATTTGGTATACACATGAAATTTTGATTTACTCGCTCAGTCTGTACCATACAGCTGGTTCCATGAGTCCTCTTTCTGTCAAAAGAATGTAAAAACCGGTCATACTTCCTTACTCTAGTGACTTAAACACATAACATGCATCTGGTTTTGGAAATTTCTTGGCACAAAAATTAATTTTCGAGTTCGGTAGTGAACTAAGCGTCACTGCCCACCAAAGTCGCTGCTAATGCTTAATTGGATAAAAGTTACACGATAATTTTTCCATATTTTTAAAACAATAATTGTCAAAATATCCATCTTTACTTTTATTTCGGTTTTCTATAAGATGACATATTACCAGGTCACCAAACTTACGAATTTTTAATCCTTTAGGACTTTGATTCATATGAGAAAAAGATAAAAAAATATTCCTTTACCCTACCCCATCTCTTAGGTTTAGAAGTTATATAGTTTATTCTATCCTGATGTAATAATGCTCAACATTCACCCTTTACAATTAAATTCATCAATCGACAACCTCGACGTATAATTTCATTTCTATGTTATGTAATACAGACGAAGTGTTTCCGTTTTGAATAGGGTTTTTAGGGCTTATAATTAATATTTTAAATTGTTTACAGTAAAAAAAACTAAGCACTTTAAATTCTTTTTAGGACCTTCATTCATACATTTAAATTTGTATTAGTACCACTTTCAATCAAATAAATACAAACTGATTCAGAGGATAACGAATTATGAAATATGTTAAGATCAACGCGATAATGCTAGTGAAGTTAACCAAGCATAGTAAATCATTATCTTCTAATTAGTGCATAATATAAACAATAATAAATTCAGTTTAAGTCTTACAGCAATCCTGAAATCAAATTGGTGTAAAATACAGAAATACTTACAGTAAATATTTCCCCGACAACCGTTAGAGATGAGCCAACTCTGCAGCTTGTTTACTCAATTTTAATTTCGTAAAGTTGGTAACGAGTTTGAAAACTTAACGAGCAAAGACTTGCGGCTCAGTTGTATCTGTCTCGAACTTTTTGATTACCGCAGGGAGACTGCACGTCATCGCCTGTTCAGCAGTTAGGGAATTCAAGAAAGAAGTTGTTTATAATTAGCACCTTCATCAAAGAAAATGCTCTGGTAAAATCTTTCGGTGTAACGTCTAACGAAGAATAAATTTGAATGTGCTCGTATTTATTTGCGTTTTGATCCATTTCTACATCAACAAATAAACGCTTAGGAAATATAAATCAACTGTGAAAAATATTTTCTTCGTGCCCAGATGACGGAGGTATCTTTATTTTCCACCGTTGTTCTTCTTTACGCCATTAATAGAACTAAGGCAAAGTGAGAGCTACGTATTTGTTTCCGTATCCTCTGCTACAGAATAGACATGGCGTGGGTAGCAACATAATACCGCATTCTTTTCTTTGTAAGGCATTCGGCTACTGAGGCCATACAGCCAGCTCAATTTGATTTGTTGCTATCAAGTATCGACACATGGACACTACAACACGGACACTACAACACGGACACGACATCAACACACACAACACTTAAACACCCATGCGCTCGGCCGGACTCGAACCGGCGACCTTCGGGACGTGGAGCTAGCACTCTATCCCCTACGCTACCGAGGCCGGCAATACCGCATCTTTACCTTCCGAGGAGAGTCCCATTAATTGTATGTGTAACAGAAGAATCAGCAAGCGGGGTGCCCGTTTAGAACATTTGGTTCAGGAAAATATCCTAGACTTCATCGGTATTTCAGAACTGTGTGGAAGTTCAGTGTTTTGTAGTTACTTCGCAGTACAAGAAGGATGGTATCAGAAACGAGAACGTCAGGCAGAGCGGGAAAGTTGACGCATTAAAATAAACGCTGACAGAGGTAAAATTCCAGTGGTAGGGGTATGTCATCAGTAGAGACCGGATTATATGCATTTGCATATTAAGCCCATTTTCATCGGTTATTGCATATTTTACCCTAACCCTAGTTATGATGCATATTTTTGATATATTTACAATATTTCTCGGTAGTGTACCCCGTTAATTGATAAAATCTTACGTTGCAGCCTGCAAAACCTACTAGCTGCACAGCTCTTAGTCTACGACGACTCGCTGAAGAACTACGACCCAAGGTTTGGAATGTAAATAAACTGATTTCATCAACAAAGAAAGCGTTTCCGAAGGCACGTTCTCGTAATAATGTCTATAAAAAAAAAAATGCCAAATGTGCCTTTGCCTCCGGAACTAGTGGTAACTCAATTGGCGACGTGGGTTGAAGCTCTAATGTTTTACATTGAACATTTCGAAGTCATTAAAGGTGTAGTACACGACTTTGATAGTGGAGAGACTATAGCAGTTTGTCAGTACAAGGAAGCATTTAACAATTCTAGGATTAAAACCATAGCTGTGATTTGCATTTGTTTTTCCCACATACCTGCGAGTATTAAAAAACTTGAAACTCGAGGTTTGACGTTAACTGAATCTAGTCAGTTAATAAATAAAATCCGCATTGCCAGAGGTATTCCTGTGTAAATTGAAAGTGAAGTTCGAAAATATTTTGAACAATAACCAAGGGTTCGAACCTTTGTGTCAAATTGATAGTTTTAGTAATGGGACAGGTGAACTTTTTCCAGAAACAATTACTACTAACGCAATGCCCAATTTCAAATACTGCCCAGTTACATTAGTGAATTTGGAATGGTCCATATACACATAAAAAATATTTTAGAGATCGAAGAAACAATCTTACCATTGAATATTTGGAACAGTACCTGATTTATCATGTTTAAAAAAGTTAAATAATTGTTAATTATCGATTTTATAAATATGTTATTCTACTACTTACTAATTGCAAGCTGATTTTGAAATAAACATCTAAAAATTACTATTTTTATATTATATAATGTTGCATATTTTGACACTTCTTGACACTTTTCATGCATATTTTATGCATTTTTGTGCATATTTCTAGGTTTTTGTGTAGCATACAATTCGGTCTCTAGTCATGAGAATGGAGGAGGCGATAATGTCCCAACAGGGGCTTAGCTACTATGGGGCTAGGCGGTGCAGTGCACCGGGGCCCCTAAGCTCAGGGGGCCCCAAGCATACCTATGGGGGCCTCCAAGCGCACTTCTTAGGGCCCACGAGCCTTCACGGCAAACTGTCGACCTTTTTTTCTTTTTCTTTTTTTAGCTCTACCGTCGTCTAAGGGGGCCACTGAGACACAGAAAGCCCCTCACTAAGGGTCCTCACTTCTCAGGGGGGCCCCTAAGCACAACTCAAGGGCCCCCATCCTCAGTTCAGGGGACCCCTACCAGCAACACAAAGCAAAAAAAAAAGGTCGCCTATATGGCCTGAGGGCCCAAAATAAATTTTTTGCACCGGGGCCCTTGTTGACCTAGCTACGCCACTGTGTCCCAAGTTAACCTATTGAGCAAAGGGGAGGGGAAGGAAAACATCGGACAAAATTGATGTATCAAATGCAGGGCGATACTGAGGCCAAGAATGTTGGTTGGATAGAAATAGTGGAAGAGGCACCTTGGGAAGACAGTGAAAATTGTCTTATAAGAGAGAACTTCAATTGATAGTGATGACGACAGGTAAGATTAGTACGGCCATGCACTTTCTCTAAATTTTTTGCTTATAAAAATCATGTTAAAGATTTCGTGATATAGATTCTATAGGACGCTCATTCCGACTGTTAACCTAAACTGGTAAAAAAAAGTAAACGCGTATAGCATTGTTCACCGGGAGATGCCGAAGGATTGTTCGGCCACCGCGTGACAGAGTATCGATTAGCCACTCATGCGCCTCTGTGGAAGCTGCTCTAACCCAGTAATCCTACCGAGTGAAGGGGGCCTACAGTTTTACATGAAATCCGAGCCACGGAGTATCCTAACGTACTTCACATAAACAAAGCAAAGAGTTGTCAGTGATAAAGGTCAGTTTTAATGCCAGTAATAATTCCAGGCGACACCGGGATTCGAATCGAGGACCTTCCGCGTCCCATTCACACGCCCTAATCATCTGAACCACCAAGCCACTAACTAAACTGCTGATACTATCTAACAAATGTATCTTACATCTTAATATAAAACCTACTCACATAATATTTAACTTATATCATATTGTAAGCTTTTTGCATGAATGCTTACCGCAGATAATACTACGTGTACTCAATACGTTTTCGTTATTGTCCAAGATGGAACAACTGACTGCTTTCTTGCTGGTGGTATCCTCCAGCTGTGACCTGTGAATATAACTTGGCTGTGAATAGGAGGATGCCCAGATAGGCACAATATTAGACTCTATAAAAAGAAGGTTCATCATAACTTTACACTTTGCGTAATTCATTCAATACTAATAACTTATTTAATTTATGATATGGCTTTTCATTTATTTCACAATACAGTAATTCACAACAGCTGATGTAACAACATGTCCAGAGATTTATCCAAACGTAATAGGCTTGTGTCCGCTAAGAATAAATCGGATCCATAGCAGTTTTTAATGATTAATCATGCCAAGGAGATAACAAAAAATTATTTATTATAAAACATAAAGATTATTATTACTAGCAAATAAATTCGAAAAAAATCAGGCATTCAGTCACGTGACCGCGAATGCCAACGAGAAAGCATTACGTCACGCCATCCGAAACGCCAAAGTTGTTGTTGACATTTTCGTGGAACAGAACAGGTCACTTGGTAAATTATTCGTTTGTAGCAAATTTTGTCATGTTAATACAGTTGTTCTCAGTTATATTCTGAAAGACAAGTGTAATTCGCTATGGAACCAGAATTTAGCAAACAAACAGAAACAATTTGCCCAAAACTGACGCCGTAAAAATTGACAGATTTTTAGCGTCAAACATCGACTTGTGCTCATCGGAATTCCGCAATGTTAAAACTTTGATGTGGGTATACACAAGTGTCTAATATACATTATAAGATTAAATAGCATTATTTCAGTTTCGTAAACAATAACCTATTGCTTAAACATACGTTTTATAGATTAATTGATACTGTTTTTGAGGTTACATTTGCGAAGTAAAAGCAAGTGCTAAATACCTAAACTTAATACACCTTTTCTACATAAGTATATCCTCAAAAACAGGTGTGGCAAATTTTAAAGCTATGGCACTGCCAATTTCCAGTCTGTTCTAAGCTTCATATCAGTCTTACAATATCACCTTTCAGTTAACATATCCCGAGAACCAAGAGAGATATTTTTAAAAAAATTCTTTATTTTCGATTTGTTTCATCAAGCTGCATTAGAATCTACCAACAGATTGTGCCACCACGGTAATGATAGTGCTGCCAGAGTGTGTTTATTATATTAAACATAACACTAAAGAAAGATTTTAAATCGTAAAACCAAAACGGGATTACTGGATATCGCGTTTCGGCCAGGAATTGGCATCATAATACTGCATAGGTCATACGCAAGACGCCGCTAGAAATATTTTCCGTGGTACATTTAATGGTTTCATGCTGGTCCAGGCTATATTACAACCTACTTTCTGCTTGAAAATAATGTTCAACACTGAATCATAACGGAATTACTGCTTGAAAATGATACGTCTTGTGATTGACTACAGCACTATTACGTCTTCATTACTGAATGTTGTAGCGAAATCGTGATCTCCAGTTGACCCACCAAATTAACCTTAACCCATAACTTATTATGTTATCAATACTTGAAAAAAATTCGATCTACAAAATTAATCAGTTTTTCTTTAGAGTTAGAAATATATTGTGCACAAAAAGTTACATCAAAATAATCTTCACAAATAAACTATGAGCATCCTCCCTCCTTACAAGTTTTAACCACTTTTTCCGTATTTGTTCATTGTTTGTAACATATATAAATAACTTGTTTGACGTTTTTATTGTTGTGCTTTTACGCTGGGGAACTACACAGTACTTATAAAATGAGGAATTCATTTTTAATTAAAGAAAACTGATACCTGCGAACATACACGACTGTTTTATTTTGCTTCGGATGGCGTGACGTCATTCAAGTCACCACCACAGTCTTGAGCGTTTTCCAGGTTAATTTAAATTCGATTAAAAAAATGCAAAACAATTAATGTAAATGTTCGGTTTTTTAAATAATAATACTTTTTTTAGTAAAATAGATAATAAGGTATTGACCAATTTGTCAAATTTAGTCAAATAGCCAATTTTTCAGTTCTCTCGCAATTTGTGGGGTGTACAGTGTATACACTGCACACACTACAATGTTCAACCTTTTTCTCTGGCTTGTCTCTGCCATAATTCCACAACAAACTCTTCGGTCACTTGACCTATCCACGACAACGTACACAGACTTTACAAAGATTATTTGTTATCGCTAAACTTTTATAGAATAGAGGCAGATAACATGTGTATCTGTCAATATACTTTGTGTATAAAGTTCTGTGAAGTTAAGTTATGGTTAAGGCTTTTCGACTCGTCAACATCGAAGTCATTAAAGGCTGATAAGGACTGTGGACAGGGAACGGGCAGCAATTCTGAAATGCCATTAACTCGGAATAATTTGGGGAAACCATGGAATACCCAAATCTGGATGGCCGGATGGATACTCGAATCCATGTCGAATGCGAGACAAGAGCGTTCCTGCTCAACTACCATGCTCTGTAAAACCTCTGGTATGTAGTGGACGTTTGTATTAATTAGAAATACATTTTTCTACAGTGAAAAACAAAATATTTATGAGTAGTCGTCAGGACTAGCTTAAGGAATTGTTTTTGTTTATATTGTGAAAGGCGGTTTTCGCGAGCAGGTGTGGCATTCAGGCTACTGCTTTCTGGGGCACCGTGTTTGCTCCCTAATTGCTTTACGGATAATGTCGTTTGCGGCTGTGGGAACAGAGATTGCCTCCCACGCGCAGCCGTGCGCGGGGGCGTATCGTATGTGTGTATTTTGTGAATGTCTGCACGTGGCACCTGCAAGCCTACGCCTCTGTTTCTCGCACCTGTCTGGCCTTAATGCTTAAATCGATTTCATCTTCTTCTGTCTCGTCGAATTCTGCTGGCATTCCGTGCGGCGAAAAATTGTCTCACGCGAAACACAGAATGGATAAGCAAGGTTTATAACATTTTACAGGATCTGAAATAAGAAGTACCACTTTTTCAAAATGAAATACAGTATCCCGATCTCCCTTGATGTTTTTAAGCTATTTTTATCATATTTGTTCTGTCACGTTTTAGCTGTACAGCTTACCTTTGTTTGTTTTGCACGTTCAGCACAACAAAAATTAATCATAAATCAATTGATATTAATGACGTTTTGATCTCACAGATTGCTTTTATTTAAATTAGGCCTAAAGGGTTCCATTTCATCGGTCTCTCATATAATTTGTCCTCTTTTTTATTTTTCAACTCAAAACTTCGTACCATTATTATTTTTTAATCACATTATAATCTCTTCTACATTCATTTCCAAGCCTGAACATATAAACAAAAAAAAATAATAATCCCAACTTAATTAAACATATCGTTCTTCCCGCGATATTCCCCGCCAGCTACAGAGAAAGTTTTTTAACGCTGGTCAAATACGGGAGAGCAAAAAATTTAGATCGCTATGTAGATAACCTTCGTTAAGTCACAGTTTCTAGTTGCCCTCTAGCAGTGATCTCAAACCATCCAGCAAATATAATATCCTCAAATAATTATCTTTCTACTCAACCAGATATGACGGTTATCTTAGATTTGGTGGTTTTTGTAGATGCCCCTGAAGAACACCAGGGGTACTGGTCGAAACGTCAAGAGAAAGAAGGAGTGTTTGGGTGCATTTACTAACAACGGATATGACGGTACTTAATGAACGATGTGAGAATCAGTTTGTGTTTGCTAATGATATGCTTCTTTTAGTTGTTTTCTGCGTCAATATGGTTAAATCCGTGTTTTCACTAATGTAACTAACACGTAAAATTGTGCTGCTGAATTGCTCATACTCACATTAACGTTTATGGTATTCTTCTATTTGTAAATTCTGTACTTATTGGGCCAAAACCGGAAACTGCCGCAGTGTTCATCCAGATTTTTAAATCCGCGTCAGCATGCAATCAAGATGCACATCCGTCGCACTTCCTATATCTAGTGCAAATAATATATCACTATTAGTTTATTTAATTCAAGTCAGAAACATACATTGCTACACAAATGCAAACATCAAGTTGTACTAGACCAAAACTTGGCCACTTCCAGTGCATTTTCTGAGGCCTCATACAGATCATATTCACCGAGCGTGGTGGTGTAACGGATAGCGTTCTGGCCTCGCATTCGGGAGGACGGCGGTTCGAATCCCCGTCCGGGCATCCAGATTTGGGTTTTCCATGGTTTCCCCAAATCACTCCAGGTGAATGCCGGGATGCTTCCTTCAAAAGGCCATGGCCGAATTCCTTCCCATTCCTTGCCCCCATCCTTTCCCGTCTCTAAAGACCACGTTGTTAAAAAAGGACGTTAAACTGTTACAAAAAAAAAAAAAAAAAAAAAAAAAAAAAAAAAGATCATATTCCGAGCAGAATGATGGATACAGTCGACACTGGAACAAAGCCCCATCCTGATAGGTTGATTTTACATTTTTATTAGGTCTACTTGTTTCATACAGAACGGCGTTGTGAGGTCGGTATCTCCTCTCGGTATTCTTTCCGCAGTTCGGGAATTTTGGATTTGTGGCTAGCTTCCCCAATTAGCAGTTCCTCGTACGATATTTGGTCGGTAGTGATATTTTGATGCACATGGATCTTAGTTGGCTTAGTGTTTAGATGCTTCAGAAGTCTCCATGCTTTATGACTGTCTCTTGAAAAATCTAAATCTTCATAAGTTTAAATCTACTGATTCTGTTTTGTCTATCTAATAGTGGAAATGAGTTTGTTTCCTGCTTCCACCGTTGCTTAGCCAAAAGGATCTTCTTTAAATAAATTGCTGTATTCTGTAAGCAGAGCAGCTTGATCTGATGTGAGACCGTGAATGTAAGACGTCCGACAATCGCGAGGGATAGACTGTCTGGAACATACAGCTGTGGCAAAGATGTCATAGTGTTAGTTCCATTGAAAGTACTTCGGCGTCCAACAGTTCTGAGAATACCGACCAATATGCCATTTCAACGTTGTATCTTCTACGAAAAGGTACTTCCTGTGGTCTAACTGAGGCATATATTTTGGCTTATGCTGTGAGTTAGGTATTGGGGAACTGATAGATTTAACGCATATTTGCTACTACTTCTGGTTGAAACTACGCCTCCATCGATCACTGTTGAATCATGCAGGTAGTTTTGCATCATGGATTAAAGTAAGGTGTTTTATTTCAGCCCATTCTTGTACTGCTGCCCCAGTCTCATCCTCATAGCCATAGACCCAAACATTTCTACAACTGTTGAAATCGGCGATCACAATCTGTATGTGTTTATTCTGGAACTTGAGTGGTTTGTCGACAGAGAATTTAGCACAGGTGGTTTATAAATAGACGAAATGGTACAGTTGGTCGTTTCTAGAGTGAGAATTTCAATGTCATTTTGTTCCATGAATGCGGTGGAAATTACTCGTACTTCCGTATTGATTAGGAGGCTTTTCTATAGCGAGACGCATTCCGTTCATTTTGGTTTATGCATTTCATAGCTTCTGTGTGTCCCCTGTCGGCACAATATACGGCACTGATATTGACTGTGTAGGTCATGTAGCAGCTCTTCCTTGGCTGCTGACATGCCTTCTATGTTAATTGAGATAATTGTTAATAGTAACCCTGAAAAGAGCTTAGATAGTAATGTTTCTGGTGTGAAAAGATCAGTCATTGGGTCATTTCGACTCATTCTCGGACATTGCCCAGGGTAAGTCTTAGCTCGATCGCTTAAGCATTGTAATCTACGGAACGCTTCTTTCATGTACCCCATAAGTGATGGTAAGATGGTAAGTAAAACAACAAAATTATTTACATTTTAGGATTCGAATGGTTATAGGCTTCCTAGGCAGACGGAATGGGAAATAACTAATGCTCACAACTTTTTTATGTCAGAACAAAGAATGTAATAATGTTTGTTTATTTATCTTATCATTGTATAAGCAGAGAAGGCATTATAAATCAGAAGTTCTAGTAATATTACAGTACCAAATTTACATTGTTAATCCTTTCAAGCTGTTATCGATGCCAATAAAAGAACAATTGTAAGCTCGTAGAATGCAATTGGAGATAACAATCTCATTACATATCTTCTCAGAGTATTGCAAAATTGAGGTCACATTTTCACCTACCTGCTTCAAGCATCCAGAAAGTTTTAAAGAACCATCTTTAGATCCTTAATGTGCAAATCTTATATGAATGACCAGATTCTATGCTCCTGAAATTTCTAAGCGAACGACATTTATAATACCAGGTTGATAACTGCAGGTTCCAGTTGAAGGTAAACTCATCTGAACAACTTCATTGCAACAAAAATAAAAGTAGAAACCTGCAGTTAAACTGCGACAGGATATTTAAGTAACGACTTCCTGTTTACTTTCAGGATATATGGTTGTTATTCAAGTGTACGCCTGTTTGACTCATGGTCCTTCCTTTTAGTATTCGATTTTGAGCGGTTTCCGGAAATTGCTCCAAGCGAATGCTTCAAAAGGCCGTGACCAATTTCCTTCCTGTGTCTTGTTCACAGCGACCTTGAAGCTATAATGACTATGTCATCGACAAGTTGTAAGTCCCAGTGAGAGGAAAGGAAGGGTTCAGTAGTGTACAACACAACACGTGAGAACAATAATTACACACAAATGCAAAATTACTCACATTGTTGACTGTCTACTGTTGAAACGTCTACTCCATGACAGATAGAAGATTTCACTAGCTTAAAGGATCTTCGAGAGCCACAAGAAATCGTTACGTCGTGGCAAACCATTCTCCATGGCTGCTTTTATCAGTAGCAATGTGTCAGAAGTCAAGTTGCGCGTTATGTTTTGGGGGAACTGAGTGATAAAAACAACAGAAGTATCACTAGGGAGCAAAGCTGGTAAGCATGAGATATTACCACCACTGAGCATACAATATTTTCTCGCTGCGGAACACACCAGATCTCGGAGGGTAAGGAGTAACGATTGAGTTTTGCTTTGGTAAGGATGCGGATTCGAAATCTCTTCCAGCCATTGAGATTTCTGTTTTCTACGGTTTCTCGCTATCACTCCGGGCGAAAGCCAGGAGGGTTTCTTCAAAATTCCTTAACCGAATTCCTTCCCGTTCCTTGTCCTAGTCCTTTCCCTCCTCTAATGACCTAGACGACGACGGGGCGTAAGGCTATAACGAAAAATTCATGGTGATAAGCATATTCCAAAAAGACTACAATGTTATTATGTGACGACGCTATCCGGCTGAACTCCTGTGAAGAATTCATTTTACAATGTTATAAATTATACAAGAAAAGTTTCCTTTACCGTCTTTTTTTTTAAATTTTATGTGTTGAGTTAGTTCAAACATTTTCGTCATGTCACCAGTTGTTTTACAGATTTTACTGGTGGTAGTGATTGTGGATGATTTATGTAAGATGGTGTAACTGTATGGTGTTTAACATCACTGCCACTGTATGAAGAAAATAGAGTTAAATCCATATTTCTCAAATGAGCCAGTACGATTCCTTGTTGTTGTCGTTTTTTTTTTTTTTTTTTTTTCCCCTCTCTCTCGTGAAATTGTATGGCTTTGGTCGGTAAGGTGCAGTCACTGCCCATACACCTCTACAATCGTTTCTAGCTAAAGGACAGTACTTACATAGACATTTACAGGAAAGTAATGGAGCATAATTGGTAGTAGTGGTAAAATCTCCAGTGCACGCGGAATGAGGGTATATCACACTATTGAAGCCGATTCTTCTTTCGTAGGCTGGCGAACTAATAAAACCCCCCTGCTGTCTTTCGGAAAATATTTTGCTGACACTGGGTTTCATTTCTCATCTATAACACATACAATACGCCACACTAGTGCACACACCACTACAGTCTTCTGCACTTACAATAAAACTTGGTCACACTGAACACTTTTTTTTTTTTTTTGCTTGCGCCTTGTCGGCGTCATTAGAGGCAGGAAAGGAGGTAAGGAACTGGAAGTAATTCGGCCTTGGTCTTTTGAATGAACCATCCTGGCATTTCTGGATGGCTGGACGGGGATTCGAACTCGCGTCCTGCAGAACCACGCTCGGTTCCGTACTTATGTGTGACATTACATATAACGATAAAACAGCAGGTATACACTTAAGGGAGAAAATTAATCTTCTTGTATGGTTTAATACTCCTCCCAAAGGAATCTTTGGCCCACCTTAGGTCAAATCAAAATCTTAGCTTTAACCGGCAGCCCTGAAAAACCTGTCTCCGGATTCACTGAAATGATTAAGAAATGACAGCATCCTACCTAGCGTGTGATGGCTGTGCGGGGTAGAAGGCAGGCAGGCATGTTAGCGCGAGGTAGCTCGTCCTCTCATTAATTGAAGCGCTCCTGCGGTGCTCCGGTGAAAACTAATTTTCCGCCCGTCATGAGCGCCAGCCATTGCCCTTGCGGCCAGTAAAACGGAATTTGAAAATTAAACAACACTCGTCTCGGCCGCATGGCAGGAATTTTTATTTACGTAGAATGCTTGCTAAAACGAGACCGTTCGTTGGAGCTACAGGTAAAACCTTCGCGCTGATGGTATGCAGTGAGCAAGGTGGGTGGGTAGTAACGCTCTGGACTGGTATTCGGGAGCACGCTGGCTAAAATCCGTGTCCGGTCATCCAGGTTTCAATTTTCCATGATTTTCGAAGTTAGTAGAGACGAATGCCGGGATGGTTCGTTAAAGAATATCATTGCTGAGTTCACTCCCGATCATTTCACCCCACCCAATCATCCTACCATCTCTAATGACCTCGACGTCGAATGTACGAAGGAAAAAAGGGGGCGAGGCACAGTAGATGACAAAGTTACAATGTGTTCCGAGCAGCCATTTTGCAAATCAGCAATGTTCCAGGATCTACAGGGTGTTACAAAAATGTACGGCCAAACTTTCAGGAAACATTCCTCACACACAAACAAAGAAAATATGTTATGTGGACATGTGTCCGGAAACGCTTACTTTCCATGTTAGAGCTCATTTTAGTTTCGTTAGTATGTACTCCCCACGCTCTCCTGACCTCAACCCTCTTGACTTCCATTTATGGGGGCATTTGAAAGCCCTTGTCTACGCAACCCCGGTACCAAATGTAGAGACTCTTCGTGCTCGTATTGTGGACGGCTGTGATACAATACGCCATTCTCCAGGGCTGCATCAGCGCATCAGGGATTCCATGCGACGGAGGGTGGATGCATGTATCCTCGCTAACGGAGGACATTTTGAACATGTAACAAAGTGTTTGAAGTCACGCTGGTACGTTCTGTTGCTGTGTGTTTCCATTCCATGTTTAATGTGATTTGAAGAGAAGTAATAAAATGAGCTCTAACATGGAAAGTAAGCGTTTCCGGACACATGTCCACATAACATATTTTCTTTGTTTGTGTGTGAGGAATGTTTCCTGAAAGTTTGGCCGTACCTTTTTGTAACACCCTGTATATAGGTACCACCAATTGTTTCCAGAAAGTGAAATAATCGTCCAGTCAATAAGGGAGCTTCCGTAAACTACGTAACTCGGTCCGGAGGGGGGAGGGATTGTGTAGAAACCTACGCTAGGCTACGTGGGGAAGTGGGATTTCCGACCCAAGCCATGTAGCTTTTCATTCATATTATTTGTCACAGTTAAAAGAATGTACAGAACACACAATAACATATGAATATTTAATTCCGTATATAATTTACGATAATCTGGCAAGAGAAAACAATACAAAATGTTATCTGGAATCAATAGGGAAAAAAGCTATGGGACACGCTGGGCGGAGTGGGAGGCAGAGGGGGGGGGGGGGAAGGGGGATGTGTAGAGGCAAAAACCACGTCAGGCAGCGTGGGGGTTCACAGGAGATCAAAATGGAGCTGCGTAGTTTTTTTTTTTTTTTTTTGTAACTGCTTTACGTCTCTTTTTAACATCGAGGTCTTTAGAGACGGGAAAGGATGGGGGGGCAAGGATGGGGGCAAGTAATGGGAAGGAATTCGGCCATGGCCTTTTGAAGGAAGCATCCCGGCATTTGCCTGGAGTGATTTGGGGAAACCATGGAAAACCCAAATCTGGATGCCCGGACGGGGATTCGAACCGCCGTCCTCCCGAATGCGAGGCCAGAACGCTAGCCGTTACACCGCCCCGCTCGGTGCGTAGTTTATGAATGCTTCCCATATTACTATTCGAAATAATTAAAAATACTAGGAAATGAACCAAAATAATTGTAAATGAAATTACAAAATATGACGTTGCTTTAAATGTGATAAACAATTTGGTGCATCTAAACGTGTCTAAATATTGCAGACGATGAAACATAACATTTTAATGTGTTTTTTAAAATATTAGATACCAAAATTGACTTAAAGGAGTTTTGGGAGAGGTGCTCCTGGATAATTCATGAAATTAATTATCAACAAGCTCATGAAATTAAAATAAAATCATTGTTGAGGATTCTTCAAAATGGTAAACAGCACATATAACACTGAATTATGATAACTTGAGCATTTATTGACAGTGTAACAGATTCCAGACTAGGGTGGCTCAATGAAATATTGACACCCTCCCCTCCTTTACTGATCACTTCCTTCTCTATCTAACATTGGGTGCGTGCTGAAACCGTAATCCAGCACATATCGGTTTATGCTCGTAACACGAATTTGTCTCGGCATCTTGTGTGTCATTGCGTTATTTTCATAGGTCCTCATAATTCTAAATTTGGCATGTCTGGTTAGTAAGTTCCAGTCCATTCACAAACGCTGTAACTCGACTGCATGTGTCGTTTTATTCATGTCGGCCCCACTGTCGGCAGCCAAGGTGGTTTCCCATGGCCCGTGGTTTTGTAGGCCTCTTCAGATCAGCCGAATTATACGGATGCTCCACAGGCGAGCCTTCGCCATCACCTCACCTTCACGTTGTCTGTGCAGAAAGGAAGGAGGGATGCGCAATTAGCAAACCCTGCGTGATACGTCGCAGCGCAATTTTTCCTTAGTAGAAATCTGAAGCAGGTCGGCAGAAACGTTAGCATTCCATAGCAGGACGTGGAGTATTCTGGACAGCATAAAAACTAATCCAAGTAGTAGTTTAACACAGCTCTAGACTGTTATCATTTCCAAATTTTTGAGTATTGCATAAAGTTGAAATTGTTAATTACATCCAGTGCTTTTGTCTCTATCAGTTTCATCACGTATTTACATCTAATCCACCGTTTGTACAAAAAAGTACAATACAAAGCTCTTTCGGTAGTTCCTAATTTTTACACATGCGTGGTCGTTCAGTCTACGAGAAGTAGTGATTTTCTCCTGTTACCAATCGTGAATGAAATCTTACCTTCAAAATGTTATCTGATAAAACCTTTTAGCAGTTAGAAACATTATTTCATTACTTCTAGTTTCAGTTAAATGATATCCCTCCTGGAGGTATCTCCGCATCCACCTGTTGTTTGCTGAATGGGATACCTCCAAGCGTGGGTGACAGCAGCTGAAAGTTCTTTGTTCTCGTAATAACTCGATTGGTCGGACAAAGCTTCCGTGTCGCCATTCATTCGATTAGTCGCAGTCGACATGAAACAATGGAGCTGATCGCACCATTGACCGTCCATCACACCGCTGACCCGTCTCACAGACATCAACATTGTCCTGTTGTATTCAAATGCAATGTAATGCAGAGCAGTCGCAGATTGGATGTACTGAAAGGCTATTAATCTGCATGATGATTTATTTTGTTTATTGTTCTCTGCTTACAAATCGCACAGTTTACCGTAAAAACATTTTGCCGTAGGCTGACGATGACCTGTGATAAGATGTACAGGGATTTAAAGGCCAGTATAATGCGTTGAGGATTGCACTGCAAACTTTGTCGGATTTCCGCTTCTGCTAAGTCGTCGGTAAATGGTGATTTTAGTCACGACAATATTGTATGTAATTTTTCTGCCGTTTAATCCTTATGTGATATTAAACACATGAATAATAAAATCTAATGGTTACCTTCATACCTTGAGATGCTGCTTTTTAGAATACTTTTGTTTGCTATTTATGTTCACGAGTAACTGCCTGACATCATGTATTGCCTTTTTTTTGTGCTTTCATTTTCTATACCGAGCGTGGTGGGTGAACTGTTAACGTTCTGGCCTCGTATTCGGGAGGACGTGGGTTCGAATCCCCGTCGGGGCATCCAGATTTAGGTTTTCCATGGTTTCCCCAAATGACTCCAGGTGAATGCCGGGATGCTTCCTTCAAAAAGGTCATGGCCGAATTCCTTCCCATTCCTTGTCCCCAGTCCTATCCCGCATCTAATGACCTTAGCCGTCGACGAGGCGTAAAGCCATAGTAAAAAAAAAAATCATTTCTATAAGCTGTATAACTCATCTCCACTTACAGCAACGCTGGCGATACTTGTTATACGACTTCTAAGATAAAGTTATCAATTATAAGATAAGATTTTAAAATAAAAGGGGTCATTAAATATCTCGAAACAACGCGTAACAGCATATAACGTCAGTAACGCCAGCTAGCAGCTGAGGACAAGCGAAGGTATTCAGATAACTGCAGATAATAATCGAGAAGAACTTACTGAAGATTTGAAAATGGCAGAGATATTGAGTAACAAGTTTAATGAGACCATTAGGGACTATCATCCTCGGATGGGAGGGAATAAATCATATGACCGTTTCTATGTAAGTAGAAGTGAGGAAACTACAAAATTTGAGATAGATCATCAGCAAATTATGAAGGAACCCCGAAACGTAAAAAAGCGCAAAGGGGCTGATGGAGATATTTCTACAGATGTATTGAAGATAGCGGATACGATATTATACCTTACCCTGAAATTTTATTTAAAATGTGCATGGAGCCTTGCTACTTACCAAAGGACTGGAAAAGAGTATTGGTTCAAAACAGAGGGGTTACAAATAGGATTAAAAATCACATGCTGATTAGTTTTATCAGTGATAGGTAAAATATCGAGCATGGTGGGAGAGCGGTTAACGTTTTGGCCTCTTATTCGGGAGGAAACCGGTTCGAATCCCCGTCCGGGCATCCAAATTTTGGTTTTCCATGGTTTCCCCAAATCGTTCCAGGCGAAAGCCGGGTTGCTTCCTTCAAAAGGCCATTGCCGAATTTCTTCCCGCTCCTTGTTCCCAGTACCACCCTACCTCTAATGACCTCGACGTCGACGAGGCGTAAAGCCATAAGTAAAAAACAAAAAGATAAAATTATCGCGAGTTGAAATGCAACTACATGTGTGAGGAAAGAAACTAGTTTGCAAAATCGACAACATAGTTTTAGGCAAGGATATTCATGTGAATCTCAGATGGCGAACTACATGCAAGAAATTTCAGATGACTGGGACAAGTTGATAGTGTATCACTAGATCTTTCTAAGGCACTTAACAGAGTGGATGGAAACAGCTGTAGACATGTATAAATGAGACGGAAGGGGAGTGTGGCCTACATTAGTAAATCAGTCTATTATTTGCTTATATTTAATCCAACGCCACGCAATTTCTTCATCTTGATGGTGATAAAAATAATTTAAATTTTTATGACCTGGTTGCAGAGTTTCTTACCGGTTGCACAACCCACTTTTGTCGTAGCCTCCTACTCTAACCCGGTAATCGTACCACGTATACGGCATCTACAGTTTAACGTGGAATCCGAACCACGAAAGCGTTCAGGCGTACTTTACATTACACAACAAGCGTTGCCCAAGGTGAAGGTCGGATAAGGGGTTATTCAAGATCCCAGGGATTCGAGCCGGGAATCTTTCGATTCCCATTAAGTTGCCATTACCACTGCCCCACTAGATCGCTATATCCTGATGGTAAAACTGTATTTGAACTCCAGAGTACTCCGCGGTAGCAGTGGAAAATATTTGTAGGTGTACAATCATGTAAGTTACCTAGTTGAATTTTCAAAAGCTTTCTTGTACTACGTTTGCTCCACTTGGTTATCAGAAAACATGATAAATCGATCCTCCTCGCTGATCGATTATTTAATATCTAGGCATAGAATTCGATTTTTTTATTAAGGATTTTCTACTCTGTTATCGTGGTCATTATGGCCATGAAAGAATTACGGACAAGAGACAGGTAGTAATTCGACCATGGCCTTTTGAAGGAACCATTCCGACATTAATCTGTATTACTTGCTTATCACCCATCCAGGCTCTAGTTTTTGAGTGGTCTATGGTTAATTGTCTTGGCGGATTGGGGGCGGGGGTGCTCTATGTTGCGGTGCGGAAACACATTGTTTATTCAAAACATTATTGCTGATCTTAAATAGCAGGACTGACTTCCCTTCCGCACCTTAGATGATCTGTTTTATTGACAAGACGTTACACAACTATCATCCCCCTACAATTCGAAGACACTTCATTGTTACTAGTAAACTAAAACTGAATGTATGCGTTATCTTTGACCTACGTAAAATCAGTTAGTGGCAGGGAAAATCAGGTGAACATTCTTTCTGAAATAATAGTAACTGTTATTTATTCCATAATTATTGTAAACTATATATAAACACAGTATCCATTAATTATTAGTTCGACAGTAAATTAAACGGACCGAATAACGTGACGTCAATAACCAGCACTAATTACCGCACAGCACTTTCTCTGACTATACTTCCCTTGTTAGCCTGCTTCACAAGGTGAATAAGATCTTGAATTCAGCCGGCACCATTCTAGCCATAGTTCATTCTAACACTACTACTTTCGTCCATGAAGGTTCAGGGCGCCTACAGTTTAACTTGAAATCCAAACCAAGGAGCGTTCTGGCGTACTTCACATCATGCAGCAAGACGTGTCAGGGTAAAGGGCCTTTAAAAATCCCCGCCGTGACAGTGATTAGAACCTGGGACCTTTCGATCTCCTGCCAGAAGCCTTAACCACTGAGCTACAAAACTGCTCGTTTCTTTGATAAGGTCAACAGTTTAAGAATGAGATATAAGTTTAGAAATATAGTAAATTTTCCGCGTTTTACAAATTTTTGTATTCAAACAAAGGCTTAACGTCCAATAAATTCTCAAAATATCTTAACAAGACGCGTTCGTTCATTAAAATCAAGCGAATGGATTTTGCTGATTCGCTTATGATAGCTTCACTAGTGCTGTGAGAAGACCTGTGGCTATTTTTGACACCGAGATATGTTAGCCTGGTGGGTGTGCAGTAGCCTTTGGACAAAGAACTGAAGCTATCTGGCATCGATTCACGGGCCGACAATCTAAATTTCGGATTTACATGGTTTTCCGAAATCACTAAAGGAGATGTTGGGTAACTTCCTTCCTTTCCTTGCATACAATCCATTACCCGCTGTGATCACCTCATAGTCGAAAAGCTCCAAAGAGTACTGAAAGAAAGCGAGAGAGTGGTCTGGTAACCAATCTGAATAAAATGCAGCTTCGCTTGAAAGCAACACATAAATGTACAACAGAGGGTCATAAAAGATCAGACGGAAAGGAATATGAGTAGGAACAAAGGGAGAGGCGATTCTTAAGTACCTGTGAGACAAGGGCTTCTGATGCTCTGTGGCGGCCCAGAGTTAGACGGCAGGCAGCAATCCGATTTGGAGCAGCAGAGCGGCTTTCAGCTGACCGCACCCGCAAAGGTCCCAACCACACCGAGCCCCTGGAAAAACTCCACCCAAAGGGGGCCCAGACCACAAACACTGCCAACAATTCCAGGAGCAAGTGATTAGACCATGCGTCGCCCCTTCCGTCGTCATAAACGCTTGATGTCAGAAAATGTATCGTAATCATCAGAATTCAAACTTTAGGCCGCCGACCGGTACCGAAATAACATAAGCGACATTTTTCTAGAACATACTGTGTTTCTCTTTCCTTTGCGTTAGTAATTTGAAACTACAGGGTGGTTTCGTCATAATGATACAAACTTCCAGATATGGAGATGGGGAAATGAATTACTTTGAGAAAAGGAACCTGGTTGCGGAAACGGCTGAGTCGCAGATTGAAAGCCAAAATTGTTTCGGGTAACTGTGAAAGTGCAGTAGTACTTATGCATGATTTTATGAATAGTATGTGTAAGTCGGAAGGAGAAAATTCGGGATACGAATAGCGATCGAGTGGAGTGACCGGTCCAGGCACGCGACTCATTAGCGATGGAAGACGTGGATATCCTTTGGACAGTGGGCAGCAACTGAGAGAACACAGCTTGTACAAGGATCTGGTTTATTATAGGCCTCAGTCTCACAATAGAGAATGACAGATATCGGATTATTTTCCAGCGGTTGGGCACGAAGAGGAAGTTGCCGACGACGACGACGACTGGAGGTTTGTGCCACCATGGCGAGCCATGGTGACACTGGACGCTTTGGGCATTTCCTGCCCCTCCGTCCTTTTGCTTAATCTGATGAAATTAATTTAGTTTGTGGGTTTTGGCGAAGGTCGGGCTAGGCCTCCTCTACGCTCCGGTTAAATAGTCTCTTCGTAGTTCTGTCGGTGGTCGCTGTGGCGCAGCTGTGTTGTTTGCTGTGACCGTCGTGCTGTCTGGTAGAGTGCTCACGTACTTGAGGAGTGGTCCCGACGTACAATATATATATTTTTTTTTTTAATTTAATTTGATTGCAATGGAGCACACTACTTTCGGAAGCTGCGAATATATTTACTAAACCTGTTAAAACGGCGTCCTGCAGCTTCGAAGCTGGCATGACAACGTTGCACAACGTTCTGTCGTACCCGGTAGAATAACTCTGGTACTTTTCCAACGTTTTCAAAGACTGACAATTGTTCCAGGAGATCATTTTCAATGTGTACAAGTGTCTCGTGCTCAAGTTTTCCCCCCCCCCCCCCCCCCCACTTGTCAGGGAACGTCGTAGATAGGTATTCACAAGCATCATGTGAAAAGTGAGATCGGGTTCTATCATGTTGAACAAGTGTTATGTTTCAATAACCCATGGAGTATGTCTCTCATAAACACAGCACGTTACTAAGTTCGTTCAATCTCCATTGCATTAATGAACTATTATTTTTCCAACCTGCTGTGATCAACGCTTACATGTTGGCCGGGCTGCCTAGCTTTATGTTATGTTGCCCGAAGCTTAAGAGAAACGGCTTTGACTTATAACATGTGACTGATTGGTCGTTAACTCTAATACATTTGACCTTCGCCATCATTACTCAAGATTTGTATCACATTACGGCTATGCACTGTAGATTCAACAATACCTCAAGATGTTCACCCCTTTGATTATTTTGACCATCGTATGTATCTGCGAAAGTGGTAGCATCAAAATCTTCGCATACATTCTGTTTGTGAAAACTATAGAATCTCGTACAATCTTTCACTACATTTTAATGATCAGTTCTGCAGCTACTTACACCTTACAACATTTTTTTATAAGCATTCAGGCATTTTTTTTTATAAAGATGGTTTGATGTAGGAATCATCTTGCAGAATTTAAATTTTGTTTTTCTTGTGTTTCCCCGAGACGTGTTCTTTATATCACACGTAGTTGTTAAAATTTGATGTTCTTCTGGGAAAATAGTTGAAATTTACGTACACCTTTTGTAAGTCTGAAACATTTGTCATAGAATTCCTACAAACAAAGCACAAACAATGGAATTTGTAGCAAGTATTCTTTCGCAATCAGATACAGAGTAGCTACTCAAATAAAGCGTAAGAACTGCTTTCAGTAAATGGCCTACGGAGTCGTGTAAATCAGCCTGACCATCAGGGAATAATCGTGCAAGTAATAAGTGTCACGCAGCTAATCTTAGGGTTCTATAACCAAAGGAAAGAGCAGATCTATCGTAGTCGATGCTGTCTTCCTGTCTGTCCATCCATCATGGACCTTTTGCTGGTAGCCTGTTTAGTAAAAAAAAACTTTTTTAAATCTTTTACAAACTCACCGGTGGTTTCAATGAATGATAATGTTTTATTCTACCCGTAATAAAAGATAAATTTATACTTCGCCGTACCTACCAAATAACGCTGTAGGGTAGTTACTGATCGTGCGAAATAGGTTAGGACTTGTGACCACCTATTAGGCACAGCTACAAATTCTAAATTTACTTTTTGTTTGAAAATGAAAGAAAAAATTCATCGTAATGTATGTTCTGTGGCTCATACATGGAAGAGATGCAGATAGGCCGAACAAAAAAAAAAAATTAAAAAAATGAAGAAAGTTTCACTAACTGGGTGTGCAATACGATTACTTCATTCCTCCGACAAGAAGGGTTCTGGCTGGTGTTTGGCGCACGCCATCTGGTGCACACAACCCCGCTCCCTCCAATTACGGCGCCACCCGTATCGACCGGAGCTCTTCCTTCCCATCGCCGCTGCGTTCAGGCGCCACTTCTTTGCAGAAAGCATCTGCACCACGCAGTGTGCACTCGTGTACTTTTCACGAGAAACTGATCACAGTTCCTATAATCTAAACAGATGGTCTCCTTCTGTGTGCTGAATTAAGATCGCGATAGACGCCCCCTCTGAGAAGAAGGAAATGCTGATCTGATTCCTTTTTCACAGGTTTTGGAGGAGAAAAGTTTTTAACCTTTGTTCGACCACGTCAAACGGAATTCATTACTCCTGAAATCCGATAAACTGAGTGATTTCATGATTGCAAAAACTCCCGTAATTCGTAAAGATAGTATTTTTTCGGGCTTTATGTCTTATGGACCTGATGGTCATTACACTCGAAAGGAGATCAATGACAAGGAACGGGAAGGAATTCGGTCATGGCCTTTTGAAGAAACTCTCCCCGTAATGGCCTGGAAAACTGAAATCTAGCGTGCTGGACGGGAGTTTGAAACCGTGTCCTCTCGAATGTCAGACCTGAACGTTACCGCTAACCAACAAGGCTCGGCAATAAAGATAACACAGCAGCAACATTGTGAAAATATTTTAGCTTATCTTAACGCAACTAAAGCAGTTACATCATCAGCGCTGAGAAAAGGGACAAACTTGTTGTTACTGTAGAGACTTGAACCGTCTACATCCCAGTCGCTAACACCCACTGAAAACTTAAGTCATGGCAATATGGTAGATTGAGTTGAAAAGACATGTTGCTGAACGCATGGACAATTTCAATCGGCGTGGCTTCAGATACCGCAAGGAGCGGGAGAAATTACCAACGATGAATTTAAGACAGACGTTGCGTTGTTATTCATAGGACTGTTTGCTGTCGTAATGGTAGCAGTAGCAAACATTGGTGGAGTGGACGGCTGAGCCCCGAGGCCAGACTGCTCTGCGAAGCGCTAGACGCCTCATCACCCACTGGTGGCCGGTTATCGATCTGCAAGATCCGAGCAAACCACACGGCTCAACTCCTGGACCAACGCAGCTGCCCGAACCAGCGTAATGTTATTATACTGCAAGCAGCGAAAAACCTGCGACCATAACTTTGGAGGATCACAATACACATACTATTACTATTACTATTATTATTACTCTGCGATTCACTAAAAGTGTGTGGCGGAGGGTGCATTGCACCTATCCGAAAGGGTAATAGTTTGGAAGGGATATACGGGATATGGCAGGAGGCGCCCATGGGCTATTGTGAGAAACCATCCCAGCATTCGCGTGAAGCGATCTGGGAAAACCCAGATCAGGATGACCGGAGAGCTTTATCGAAAGCTACTCCTGTCGGATTTTAAGTTTACTCGCCCGGTAAATCTTTCTATTCCATTCCCTAATCGCTCGTGGAAAAAATGAATCGGTTCTGGCCCTGATTTCTCTTATCTTATTTTCATGGCCATTCCGATATACGAATGTTGCTGGTAGCAATATTTCTTTGCTGTAATTCTGAAATATGTCAGTAGTGAATTTTTCAATTAACTTCCGTCGCGAGCAATGCCTTCGGTGTTCCAGGTCTTCCCAACCTAACTCCTTCAATATGGCACTTACGCTTTCCCTCCAACAATATATACCTGTCACGAATCGGGCGGCACTTCTTGGACCCTCTCTAATGCCTCCATTAACCCCTTTTGATGGGGGCCCCATACAGAACAACAATATTCCAAGTGAGGACGCACTAGTGACATATATGCAAAACCAGCTATAGACTACTAACTGAGAAAATCACTATGAAGACAAGATTTGTTTTTTTTTTTCGAAACTAAACGTTCAGAATAGCTCCACAGGTCTGCTTAACCCACTGTCAAATGGATATTGCTAGTTTGCTACATATTAGCACTCTTTCCTCTATTTAAACTACATTTCGTTAATTGTTTTAAATATTATACATTGCAAGTATTATCGCTATATACTTTTTCTAGCAAGTGAATTTTAGTGACTAGCTCTTGTTCGTCCTTAATACGTAACCAAAATCTATAAATGATGATTTTCTAATTTGGAATAGAAAAATTATTGATTTATAATTCGAATTTTTGGACCAAGTTTTTTCCTTGGATGCGACGGTATGGCATTGATAACGAGATATCTTTTCCACGGTTGCTAGATTCAATATTTCAATTAATACCCCACATATTTAAATTACTAAACTAAAAACGTTCAACAAATAGAGAAACATACAACAATTTCTTGCACGTAGATGCATGAATGACTTCGGCCTTTGACGTTAAGGAATAATCGACATTTAGTCAAAACGTTATTGATGGTCATATTCTTACCCAAAATATTGTGTACAAAGAGGTTTTGCAATTTAAATACCACGTTTTCACAATCTCGTTATTAAATTTTAACGCTTATCGTATTTTATCCGGAAGGATATATCAGAGTCAAAAATAATTTATTATATTTTGAATTTACATATAAAGTTTCTGTGGTGTGCGGATTCATCGAACGGACCTACTTGTTTGCAATAATTTTAATACTAAATTATTTGTCAAACAGTAAGTGTGTTACAGTCACGCAGTCTCATTGTGATACCATCAAAACATTTTTAATTTGCGACACTAATTATTCGATATGTGGTTGGTTAAATAAACATCATTACACATATTTTGAACAGTATTCACTAGAAAGTTCCATAGCTACCGTAATCTGTTATTGGGCACATTCCCAAAGCGGCAACGATGTCACGGAAGTTATTAAGGAGTTTACCCTCCGTCAAACCAAAACTTGGGAATGAGTCATGACGGGTGGAGGCATTAAACTGATGGAGTGGTCTGGTAGCTCAGTGGTTTTAAAGCTGAGAGTCCCGGGGTCACACCCCAGTGGGGCTGGCAATTCTCAAGTTGTTCTTAATCATAATAGATACGCCTTGACGTTCCGTGATTATTTTTTTTATTATTATTATTTATTTATTTTATTGGCTTTTGGTCCTGCCGACCATACAGGCATCTTCTAGTTTTACAATTCTTATATAAATTTCAGGCTTGTTATCTTTACTTCCTTTTACAACGTGATGCTAAAGTTACACAATTCTTTGTAAGTTGACACATGTCTGTAGTTGTGATTTACATTTATATGATGTTTAACTATATTTATTAACTAAATGGCTCTTAATTATATTTCCCTAAATATCTATATTAATGCCGTTTGAGCTTTTATATATGTAATAGGAAGTATACTTCCTCTCTTATTGTTATATTTATACAGTTTAAACGATTTAAACAAGGTTTGATTGTACATAATTATTTACATAACAGAGGAGTAGATGTGGGCGCCGCGCCGGCGTGACGCCGCCGTGTCTCAGTGGCGCGCCGCCGCCGCCGCCGACACTTGCTTCGCGGCGTGTCCTTGAGCAACACTTCCGAACACGACAACGCGTTTTTTAAATTTTTCGTTAAATTCAGTTAATAGGTAGGTGTTAAAATGACCGAATTAGCTAATACTAATGTTATAAAACTCTCTGTAATAGTGTTATATGACTGTCTAAGCCAAACTAGTTTTTGTTGGAAAGATTTCGGAAGTTTAGTGATAGAAAAAGCCAATAAGAAAAAAATCGTGAATTCCAATTAAGGTTATTTCTTAGCTAACCTAAATGCGGTAACAACAAAGTATTTAACCCTGAGAACTAAACATTCGGAGGAAATGAAGACTGGTGCAAAATAGAAGGCATGATAAGAGATATAAAGAAACAGTTGAGACTAAATGAATAGAAGATTCCAGTTGTCATTGATGCTGGAGAAAACGTGCGAAGAGCAGTTTCGTTGGCTAGCTAATATGGAACATCAATCTGTGTCTTGGTCATGGGCTCCATAATCTCGTTACAGTGGAGGCCTAAACAGAGTTCCAGAAATTGAAAGGCTCGTAAAAAGAATGCAAGAAGATTGTAAAGAGAGAGAGAGATACCCCTTGTCAGCACATGCCGAAAAATGGAAAAAGAACTTATGGATTCCCTTGATAACGTCGTTCAATGATGAGACCGATCCTATTTTAGAAAATGATTAGATGTAACAAGTACACACAGAAAGATTGGATGAAATAGTTTAAGAGCTCGCTATTCGTATCAGGATCAGGAAGTGTTATATACACTCTTTCTATCAAAACTGAAAGACCAACTCGTTGGCCTAGATTTACAGGGATGCTGGCAAGTTTAACCCACGTATGCAACTGTAACATAATAAATAAGATGTTTAGAAAGATAGTACAAGATGAGATAAAGCAAAGTGAGCCGAATCTTTTAAACATAAAACATCTAGTAAAATTTTGATAAGGTTTCGCGAAGCAGTTGAGGTCATGTCATCCCAAAAATATGTACAATGAATGTGAATCTTCTGTTTGGTTCTGAACTAATTGAGATCACGAATTCTGTCTTAGATGACGAATTATTGACTATGTTTCGTCTTAATCCCAACTTGGTGGCAGAAGTTAGCAAGCGATTCGCTTCCACAAGAGCGGTCGTAGCAGTATCACCTTTGGATTATCATTTTATGGGTCTCAAAGAAGTAGATACATATTTGGAGTCAATACAAAAGACCAGTAATTCATTTACTTCCTTGTATATCAAGGAAGTAATCACTGCCATTAATGTGTCAGAAACAAATGAAAGTAGGGATTCTATTGCTTCTACAAAATCCACCAATGATACATCGTTGCAACAGAAACTATTGATGAAATATCGTGTGTATGGTGATTCTAAAGATGGAAATCTTTTAAGTTACTTGAACAGCAAAAAAAAAAAAAAAAAAAAAAAAAAAAAAAAAAAAAAAAAAACCTTTCCTCGGTTTTCTGCCCTTACCTACACTTTTCGTTGTGTGCCTGCACAAGCACACCGAGCGAAAGAGTATTTTCTGTGACTAGGTTAATCATTTCTACCTAAAGGTCTAGCCTAAGCTCAGTTCACCCAAATAAAACCAAATAAAATTATCTTTATACATGATAACTACAAAGAGTACAAAAACCTGCAAGATTTTGAATATATAAATGAAACGTTACTTGTTTTCTGTTTTTGAGACGAAGTAATGATATGTACATACATCTATATGATATATATTATTTCTATAAGGTATTTTTTTCTCACAAGCCACTATCTCCCTTAATACTTAATAGAAATCAATGAATGAGGTGTCATTTTAAAGCTTATGGTCTCCACTTTGGTCACATCACATTATAGTAAAGAAATTTTTTCGGAATTCGACCTTTAAAGGGCAAAAATGTAAATACTTCTAAAATGCTGTTTTTTGTGTTACGAGTCATTTATCTCCCTGAATACCTATCTGAAATCGTTTAATGAAGTATCATTTTAAAGATTAAGATCTCCGGTTTGGTGACATCACATATTAATACAGGAATTTTTCTGAATTCTACCCTTAAAGGGCAAAAATATCAATATTTCTGCAACGCGTTTTTGTGTCACGAGCCATTTATCTCCCTTCATATCTAACCGATATAAATAAATGAAGTATAATATTAAAGATTAAAGTCTCCGCCGTGGTCACATTGTATTTTTAAAAAAAGCAATTTTTCGTAATTTGATCCTTAAAGGGCCAAAATGTCAATATTTCTAAAATGCTTTTTTGTGTCTCGAGTCATTTATCTCCCTTGATAATTAAACAAAATTGATAAACGAGGTATCATTTTAAAGACTGAGGTCTTCGGTTGGTAACACCATATTTTAAGAATGGAATTTTTCAAAATTCGACATTTTAAAGGACAAAGATATTAATATTTCTACAACGCATTTTCCTGTCAGGAGCCATTTATCTCCCTTGATACAAGTCCCTAGATTGCAACAGCAGATATCACAGATATGTCAATAAACTTTTTTTTATACAGTAAGTAGATTTCCAGATTTTTTTTTCTGTTACTGAAGCATTTTTATTTTACTAAACAATTTCAATGTTAACATTTTATTCGCACAGCAACACATATCATAGATGTTGATATGCTGTGTGCATTTTGTTCAGTTTGGTTGCATTCTGTTAAGGTCAGTGACAGTTTGTAGTACATACAGTGTGTTTTAAATTTTTCTGTTTCGTAATATGTTTTGATGCGTACCTATTACACTAAACAAATAAATATTTGCTACATAAGTGTGGTTCTACTTTTCATTATACTACAAGCATTAAACTTCACTATTTATCGTATTTTACTAGCGAAATTTTCGTACGGGTCGTCTAGTATCATATATAAAGTAGTCACGCCGCCGGCGCTACGCCGCCGCCGGCTGAAAATGTTCGGCGCGCCGCCGCCGAGATTTTGGTAAGCGGCGCCCACCTCTACAGAGGAGGTTCCGTGATTAGGATTTCCCCTTAAATTAAAGCTCCATCCTCGACAGAAGCGCAATGCGTGGCAAGTCAAAACTCTGTTACAAGGCCGTAATAGTAGACGAATTTATTTTTGTTAAATTGCAATATTAAAATTGAAAAATATGCAAATCCGGCTTAATCCTCTCGAGCATTGTTCAAATGTAACCACAAGTTTATAAGAAAGTGTAAAATATTCAGCTGGAACTGCAGATCGAAACAGTACCTATTGAACATTATAGTTCTAGCATTGTAATGATAGATACTTAAAAGCATCGTGTAACATCTGCTACAAAAATGTTTGTCTACCTAATAACTTTCAGTACACGAAATATCTAGAATATCAGTTCTAGAATTGGTAATCAAGCTGCAATGCTTATGGCTTTATGGGAAGGTGGTATGCGGTGTACCTTGATGTTTTGTTGCTATTTGGATAAATGCTTTTGGAATACAAAATCTTATGAGTGCTGGCATAATGTCGTGGTCAAGTTTCACGATCCTGTAAAGCCATTACTGTAATTTGTTTTTGGGAAAGAAAAGAAGGTAGACTTGCTTATTGCGTAATGTTCCGATTACAAGCATCAGTTAATAGGAATAATTATCTCCGATGGTCAAAACTCACAGGTGTGTGGAGCAGCTTTGAACCTCCCACGCATCTACTGATACACGGGTGATCTGATCATACCAGAGGCTGATTGAATTTTACCACAGATACTTTCGGAACGACGACTATAGAAATGCACTGTAAGCCGCGACGTAATGAAAAATAGATTTTAAATCTTAAGTCTGGTGGAAGATCTACTTAACCCGATCTGTAATATTTATTAATGTTATGACTAGTGTTAGGGTCTTTACGACCAAAGAATTAGAGTAATGTGCATGAAAACATGACCATAAAAAAGGGTAAGTATGACTAAAAAATAACAAAATATGACCAAACATTTAAATTTACTACAAATCAAAACATGCTTACTTATACATCATTCATTTTATCTAGTAGCGTCGCATTCAAGTAGGCAACATAACGTGCTTCCATGCACCATTGGGAAATTAAAGTTTTAATTGCTTCGTGGAAGTCACTTTAATTTCACAGAATTTACAGAAAAAAACTCTTTCCTTTGTACTAAAGTAATACTCTCCGAATTCGTAGTCCGCCTCCGTCGTAGCCGCATAGCATAAGATGGTAATCATACCTACAGTTTAACGTAGAATACGAGCCACGGGGAGTCATAGCATCTTCACTTCAACAAAGCGAATTTTTGCCGAGGTGAAGGTCAATTTATAGACTGTAAAAATTCCGACCGATTTCGGGGATCTTTTGATTCCCAGTCACGCGCCTTGACCAACTGATCTATCAGACCACTCAAATTCGTTTGCTCTTACGACCTGGAGACAGATATCGGTTAGTTGCACATTCCGTCCATGTCCTGGCTTAACCTGCAGTTTAACAGGGAATCTGAAACATGGAGCGAGCTGACGTGTGTCACAGGATCAAATCCAGTTCTTAAAAATCCCTCAGTCGGTTGGGATTTAATCCGAAATTTTTTCGAGCAAGAGGCTCAAGAACGGAATGTTCAGAACGCTTATAATCATCCTATGAAGTATATTTTGTCTTGGATTTAAAACGAATCTGAAATGAAATAATTAGCCCACAGTAATAGGATCAGTGATACCATCTAGACTCTCTGCAATTATTCCACAGCAAACACTATAGTAGTGTTCCATATTTCTCTTTTTCATAAGTTATTGCCAAATATCTTCTCCTCCTTTACACCATTTAGTTAATTCGTCTATTTCAAAACGTTTAGATTATTACCAAGCCCGCCGCTAGCTGTTTGAGCGCCCGCGTGCAATACCGATTATGCCGCCCCCTATCTAACTACAGCCAGTGGCGGATCTAGGAATTTTCCGAACCGGGTCAAAAGAATGTGAGGTTGCCTCCCCCATTGTTGCCGGCCGCCTGAAGCAGCTGTTGACCTAAAAAAAAAAGGTCGCCCGCTCCATAATAGGCTGCAAATTTCGTCGCGGCGACAATTGAATGACAACTATCCCGGGGCAGCGACTGTCGATCACTCGATTTGCCGCCCCCCCCCCTCGACCTGCCACCCGCGTGCGGTGCACGCCTTGCACGCCCGCTTACGGCGGCCCTGGTTATTACTGAAAGAAAGAGGTTTGGACCAGGAAAAGAATTCTTGTAAACATATTGAGAATATCTGGTTAAAAACTACAAAATAACTGTTTTATAATTAAATTTATAATGAACATATAATTATTACTATTTTCAGTACTTTAATTACCCACAAAACATACTTGGAGTAAACACAATTGAAGTAAAGGAATTGGATTACAAAACTTTGGTGAGACCATTGCTCGAATATGGTAGTTTAGTATGGGACCCTCATTTTACGTATCAAATACAGGAGTTGGAGAGGGTGCAAAAAAGAGCTGCTAGATTTGTTTCTGGAAATTATCGCAGAATGCAATCAGTGACGGATATGATAAAGGAGCTGAAATGGGATTCATTGCAAGACAGGAGGAGGATGAGGAGGCTTATGGGAGTGTACAGGGCATATACTGGTGATGAGGCATGGAAAGATATTGCAATAGGTATGAAAAGTAGTGCATGGAAGGGAAAAGATGACCATGACCACAAGCTGGCACTCGATTTCAGGCACAAGGGTGTGGGAAGATTCTCTTTTTTAGGTAAGGGTGTCAGGGATTGGAATGAGTTACCAAGAGAAATGATGAATAATTTACCGAAAACTTTGAAAGAATTTAAAGATAAAATTTGTAGAGGGCAAATGTAGGTGGGTGCTGGATAGGGAGAAGATGGGTGTGTAGGGAAATTGCCACCGGAGCCTGTGCTCCATTGCAATTAAATTAAATTTAAAACAGCATTAGTCTATTATACAAACACTTTGATGTTATTGTTTATTTCATAATTATGCTTTTAAAATCCTAGGTTCGGAAATAATAGAACATTTAGGGGATTTTTAAGTTGCCAAATATTGAAATCATAGTAATTATTATAGTTAGATTAAAGGAATTCATTGATCAAGAGGTTTAACAGAGAATTGTTCCTTTTAGTATTAATAAGCGAAATGAGCTGATCGCTTCGAATGCAAAATAAATTAAAACCTTCATCATTTTCTTTCACTACGTGACTTTTTTTAATTAGTTAATTCGCAAAAAAAGATTACGTAGCACAAAAAAGCCGTAGCATTTCATTTACGTGTTCTTTGTTTTCTTTCCATTATCCCATTAATCTAAGTCGGAAATAAAGCAGTCCGCTTACAGAACGTGTAGATCCTTTCTAGTGAAACAATGCAGAAAGTGGTACATTTCTCATTTTCTTTCATTCCCTACCCACTCTCCACTGCATCAAAACAATACTCTAGCGCAGACGTGGCGGGGAGATGGGCTACTGGCCGCAGCGCGACTATCGATTCTCGAACGTAGCCGAGCGGGCACGCGTCCGATATCACGGGCTAACGAAACAGGACTCCCGGTTGGCCGTTAATTTGATTCGCGCTGCCAGCAGGTAACAACTTTCCCAGCGCTCTAATAAAACTCTGATTTACGCCCAGCGGCCAGGAAACCCGAACCGCATCGACTTCACAGATTCCGACGCACGAGTTTTGACAGATTCGGGTCGATGTTTCATTAGTTGGCTGGGCATCGGCAGTTCAGTATATTCTAGTTTTGATCACACTCTATTCATTCGGTTAGATAACGATGAATACTACATTCCGCTCTAAAATGTTGGCACTCGATAAATACGAGGTTGTTATAATTTACAGTAGTTCAGTTATTGGAGATATTGTCACAAAACTTCACATTCATATAGAAAAAAGCAAAAAGTTTTGCAGTCGCCTTTTAAATTTCTGCCACGAGAACGCAGAAGTGAACAAGAGATTGAGAAACCGATGGATCCGACGTGGTGGGTATGAGATCAGCAATTCCTATCATAACCTCCACACTCTCCCGACTTAACCCCATGAGATTTTTATGTGAATGATTGTGTGTTAAGTCTCATCTACTAACAAACCTAACAGAACTGCGAAATTGTATCAACAGTGTTTTTAAAGAGATTGCTAGGGACATGCTGCACCGAGTGTGGAAAGAACTTGATTATCGACTTGATCTGCAGAATCAATAAGGGTACACAAATGAAGAACTCATAATATGACAAAACACGTTTTGAGTTTTTCTATATTGCTGTTACATAAAGCCCAATAATATTGCTACAGTAAATTTGTGAAATCGCTTCAATCATTTATAGTAACACTGTACTTTGGTGAATTAATGAATCGCCTCGTACAGACGTCTGCCAGGGCCGGATTTAATCCTCTTCCGCATCTCCACGCGAAATTTAACAATATTGCTAATTACTTACCTTTCCCAATGTTTTAGTGATTGTAAATGTTATTGGATGCCTGCACGAGAGTGATCATTGCAGAGGGTTGGAGATGATAGATGAAACAATAGTAAATCTGAAAATCGGTGCTAAGTTATTCGGAACTACTCTTCCGAAAGACAGCAAAGTAGATGAAATTTTTATGTTCCCATTCGCACAAATCACTATCATCAAAGCAGCGTGGTGGGTGAGCGGTAAGGCTCTGGTCTCGCTTCGGAAGTACGCGGTTTCGAATCCCAGATTTGGGTTTCCATCGTTTCCCCAAATCATTCCAGGCGAATGCCAGAATGCTCCCTTCAAAAAGGCCATGACTGAACTCCTTCACGTTCCCAGTCCTTCCCCGCTTATAATGACTTCGAAGTCGACGAGGTGTAAAGTCATAAGCAAGGAAGAAAAAAAGTAGAGGATTATAATCTCACTATAAACACACTGCTTAAGAAGTTCGAAATTTAACCCAAGACTTCAGTGTCCCACCTGTTGATTAAGAGTTGTGCAGCACCACCTCTGGGAACCTGCAAGCCAATTGCCGACAATTTATAGCCCCTTTATTCGAACACTCATCACCTTTCAGTCTGGATAGGTAAAACAAATTTTTTATATTTAGATATACATTTTGCGCTTCCAGTTACCAGACAGTTTCCTGAATGATCATAAATCACTCTATACCAATTTACCTCTAATAAATATTTTCGTACCTTTTTTTTTTTTTTTTTTTTTTGTTGTGACGACTCTTCTGATTTTATACGATAAAATGTGGACATATTCGTTTTTCGGATTACGGAAGGCAATCCTGATAGAATAAAAGTGTAGGTGATTATATTTCGGCTTCAGAAGGCTATTTTTTTCTATTGCTTATTAGGAAGATCTACCCTTATTGATAGTAATGGTTATTGATATCCGTCTGTGAGCAGTGCCAACTTTGCGTAAATGAATTTTGTGTTATGGAACACTGTGTTTTATCGCTTAGCATTTGTACGACTTGAATTTGATCTCCTTTCCAATCACCACGTTTTCGGTTTACCATTAATTCCAGAAATCACTCTACAAGGTGAGTCAAAAAGAACTTTACAACTTTAGAATGATAAAGAAATTTGTTGAGATTACTTACAGAAGCGATAGAAGTGTCATTTTCTAGCAAACAACCTCAATTTTGATGCACGTAGTGCATCAGTACACCATTCCGCCACCAGGAGCGCTAGCCCAGCGTAGTGGATAGATGAAATGGCTACTTTCACTGGTGCGTACCGTGCTCGCTATGTGTTTTGTTTTCATGAAACGAACTCTGCAATAACTGTTCAGCGTAAATTACGCACAGAATACTCTAAAGAACCTTCAAGGAGGCCTATAATTTATTCTTGACACAAGAACTTTGTTGAGACGAGTGCAACATGATACTAAATCAAAATAAAAGTGTACTACTGCCCTTTCTTCTTCATGGAGAAAACTGCCACTGGTACTGTGTATCTGGATATGCTTGTAAACTTTTTAACTCCACAGATCGATGAAGATTACCGAGATGGGATGGTTTATTACAAGCAAGACGGTGCACCACCTCATTTCCTCACGGAAGTTCGAGATTTCCTCGATAATCGCTTTCCAGGTCGGTTAATTGGCCATGAAGAGACAATCACATAGCCATCTAGCTCCACAGACTTGACATCACTGGATTTCCTTTTCTGGGATTTCATTAAAGATCCTGTGTATATTCCTCACCTACCAAACAACTGAAATTGATTACCGCTGGAATGTTTGCCGCATGAACCAAAATGACACTTGATACTTTTATGTGAATCTTGAGGTTGTTTACTACAAAATAACACATCTACCGATCCTGTAAGTTATCTTAGTAAATTTCTATATCATTCCAAAATTTTAAAGCCTTTTTTTACTTACCCTGTATAATAATGCCATAATAAGGATGGCTTCTTCAAAAAGTCTATGATCAATTTTTTTGCGATTTGTCAGATTAAAAGCGATCCCGGCATCAGTTACTTAGACGAACCTAAAGTTCTATATTAATAAATAAATTACGCCATAGAAATTGACTTTTTTGTATTTATTGATCTCCCGTACGCGTTTCACTTCTTTTGCAGAAGCATCTTCAGCGGTTTTTTTTGTCAATTACGTACAAAAGTTATAAGCAGTAAGCAGGTTATATTGTCTCTTTTGACCTATTTCCTATGTTATATTTCAGACCTTTCTCTAGCAATTTTGATTCTTCAGGGTTAAGTTTTATTGTTGTTAGGTTTACTATTCTTGGGTGGAATTGTTGTGTTATGATATTTGTGTCTGTGTTCTCATTTTGAAATTTTTGGTTTCTTACTTTGTGTTTCTGTTTCAATTGCTCCAGTTTTTTGTTGTGTGTGTGTTGAATTTTGAGAATTGATTGTTTTGTGAAATATTCAATTTTCTCAATTATGATTTTCAGTATATTTGGGTTGTTAATGGTGTTTGCTAGTGCAATGTGTTTTTTGTATAGATATCTATTTATTTGTTCTTTCTTACTGTAAAGTGATTTAATTTCATTTCGCAACCATTGATTTTCGGCAGTGTTTTGCTTTGATCGCTGATGCTGAGATGGAATTAATTTTAACATTGATATAATGTGGTTTTAGATTATTACGTTTGCAGTTTTTGTTAAATTTTATGTTCTGGATGTTCTTGTGTATCTTCAGATGTGTCCTCTTGAATTGGTTGTATAGATCCACCGGGAATGCCTGGCACGGCTGGTTTAATATTGGATGTTGTGGATCATTTTCCTCAATTGCTGATAATGTTAATAAATAAATTACCCCAAAGTAATTGACTTTTGTACGTAATTAACAGAAAAAAAACCGCTGAAGATGCTTCTGCAAAAGAAGTGAAACGCGTACGGGAGATCAATGAATACAAAAAAGTTAATTGCTTTGGCGTAAGTTATTTATTAATATTATTAGCAGTTGAGTAAAATGATCCACAACATCTAAATATTAAAGTTCTATATACTGTATTATACTTCGAAATTATATAGTAATTTAAACTTAAAGCGTCATTTTTCAGCAGAAAACCTCTTTCCATTCCCACAGTAGCGTAGTACGAATTTAAGTCACTCCAATTTAAAATTACCAATTTCACTGGCGCGAAATTTACTAGCGATATGTTTTGATTTGATGACTCGGAGTCAACATTTCAGGGTTATTTTCGTTGCGAGTATAGCAAAGATCCTGTTTTGAGACTAAAACTTATTCTTGTTATCAGGACTTTATTCAGGGCAGTCACATCTGACCAAAATGACACTCTGATCTGTAAACGCGAAGTGTTTTGCTACAAAATAAGCTGAGAAATTACTGCGTAGAAGCCAAAGTGAGATCAAAGACATGAATTGTAGCAGAAATGATAACAAAATAGTAGATTAAATATAAAAATAGGATTAGATGTAGTGTAAGAAGTAAGAAAATTGTATGATATAAGACGTAAAATTACAATGAACTATGAAAATAATAAGACCCCTGATGCAAAATAATATTAGCGAAAAAAATATACCCATATTTTCCTGATCAGTTTTAAACACCTACCTACATTAGACTCAGGAAGAAGCTAGGAAAATGGTTTATGTGTAACTGACGGCCTTATGGGGCCTAAGGTTGGTCGTCAACACGAATGTTGGTAGGACACTCCCGGAGGCATACTAAGCCTAGTATCATAGGCAGGAGTCCAGTTCCTTACCTACTTTACCAAACCCCGGAATCCTAAAGGTTAAAGGGTAACTACAGTCAATCGTGGAATCCGAAACTCGGAAGAGTTGTGGCGATCTTCACATTACACACCAAGCTGTGTCAGAGGGTTATGGGCCTCTGAAAATACCTGCCGAGACATTGATTCGAACTGGTGATATTTTGATCTCCAGTCAGACGCCTTAACCACTACCTTTAAATCCTAACTTTTGTACAAAGTTCCACTGCAAAGTGTTGAAGGTTCGAGATCGCCTTTATGCTTGTCATATTCTTTCACTATGAAGTCGTACATGGCTTCTTTCTTGTTCCCTAGGTACAGCTTGTCTTGACAGTTCTCCTGAATTCTAACCTAAAGCTTTTCAATTGTTTCTTAGCGTGTTTCAATCGCCTATCTTTCAGCTTCAGTCCGAAGTCCAGCTTGGAGTAACTCAACTGTTTCTTCATGTCGTTGAGACGCCTGTCTTTCAGCTGGAGCGCCAAATATTTGAGTTTGGTCCTATGCTATTTAATTTGCTCGTTACATCAAGGAATGCTTTGTACCTATTTGATTTCTTTCTTATTCTTTTTGTATACACATTATTTTTTGATAGCCTAAATATTAATTTCTCTTTTTATATGAAAGTATAAAAAGCATCATTATCAGTCAATGCAATCATGAAATGTGACGTCTTATAAATAGAATTTCACCCAGAAGAATGTTCTTGGGTGATTCTGTGCCAACTTACTCCCGTGTCCTCTCGTATCTCACTGTCGCGTAGGTGTAGTGGAATTTCTCTTAATCTTTGGTTATCTCTTGGCCTCCACTCCAGATCTATTTTTGCCCATCTCTCATGTTTTCTCCAACATCCCTGACACCACCACTTCTTCCATGTGAGGTTTACCATTTGTAACAATCTGTTCTTTTATAAATCCATGCGGCATTAAATTCGTATTTTAACACCTCTTTAGTTCTTCTTATGTTTCATTTGTTCGCTTTCTCATTCCAGAATCAGTACGCTATTTAAATTTGTTTCTATCTCTGATTTGAATGGTTAATGCACACGCGTTTAGTTGGCTTATTTCCGCTGTTTGAGAAAAACGACTGCTTCTCCTAGAACTTTAGGCATAAGAGACGTTTAATTTCTGATGTGATAGTAACATGGTCTTTGAATTCATGCTTCTCCTGTTTCTTTCTGAGCACATAAATATTACTTTCTCCTTTTCCACAAAAGTATTAGACGTGACATATGTTAAATCCATTTTTTTGATACCTGACCTTTGTGTAAAATTTTAATTGTATAAGTTCAACCATTTGGTTTTCAATATCAAACAAACCAACAAAAAATTTCACTATATGTCCACCATCAACTTGTAGAAGTAGCAAATGACCGTCCAAGCAGCATTGCATTCTTAACCAGGCGTTGCAATATGCATTTCTAGTTGTCAGACGGCATTCCTAGACTGACCTAGCATTTGACGTGCTGCCAGTATCTGATTTGCATAGATCGTGCAGCCATCATCGTCTATGCGGAACACAGCAAGTTAATAGCGGCGCAGTAAACTGCCGGCTGTAGCAGTTGTCGATAAAACCCTCTGTCATGTCGCCATAATTGAGCCGCGCTGTCGACGGTTTAGTTGCTCGTGTTCGATGGGTTTTACTACATTCAGCACTTGACGTAATGAAGGTTTCGCCCTTCGTGTTTGGTATCTGGGAACGCGGTACGTTTTGCACGCAATGCTGTGGAAACTTTGTTGTATCAGACACTGTCAAGATTAGTTCCTGAGAGATTAGACTGAGGGATCAAATTTATATTTTCTTTACTCACCAAATAACTGAACAGAGAATCGACTAGAAATGCATGTGTCATTTCTAGTGTGAGCAGTCTTCCAGATGTGGAACATTATACGATCTCAATACCTGTTAAAAAATTTAATGGCAGTAAAAAACTTGACAGATAAATTATATGTATCCCTTTTCGGTTATGGTTCAGTTTCAGCAAACTGCATTATTACTGTTAAACGTTTCTATACTTCCCAAATAGTTTTTCGTCAAATAAATTTTCTAAGACAAACACGTCATTTAGTTTAGTAAGCATCAATTAAAAATGATGAAAATCGTTCCTAGCTATTAGTTAATTTTTGACTGTTTTACACTAAAACGGTTAATTGTAACGTAATGTTTCAATGTTGTTTTCACATATGTCTGATCGTTGAGATAGTGTGAGTCAATAAACCCTACACATGGCACCTTTTATTAACTGTCTTTAGTAAAGTCGATGTTGCTAATACCTCTTTGTCTGGCTTGATAAAGTAAACATTAAAACTGAACTGGATGCTGAATCTACAAATAAAAAGTACAATAAATGCAAATTGGAAAGTAGTTGTCGGAATATAAGGATTGTTACCTGCAGACAGAGAACCTTTTCCATTTATATTATTTACTGTCATTGTACCCAGTGTTGCTTTGGGACTGCACATGAAAGTTCTAATTGTTTATTCCGTTTGATCGGATTGTAGTCAACGCTCTTCATCACCGCTCACTTCGCTATCATTTTCAAGATATTTGGAAAAACCTAAATAGTTTCATGTTAAATTTTGCTTAAGAAGGGTGATGGGGAGGAAAAACGGGGGTGCCTTTTATGAATCAAATGTAGACAGTATTTATCTCTTTGTTTCAAAGTTGTGCAAAGTTCCATCGAAATCAGATAAAAACTATAGGTTTTGTATAAAGAACATTTGAAAAAATTAAGGGGGGTAGGGTTAGAAGGTAGGTGAGTTGTGTTTTTATAAACTAAAGATGTACAGTAGTTTTCTCTTGGTTTTAAAGTACACTTGTTCAAATTTTCATCAAAATCGAATAAAAACTGTGTGTTGTCACACCAACTTTAAGACAATTTTTAAATTTTAGCTTCGATTTTATCAGTCACTAATTGTCTGACTGGAACAGAACCAAATTTTATATGCTTCCAGAATATAACTATCCGATTTACCTGTCGTTATCGAGATATTTGCCAAAAAAAAGAAAGAACCCTTCCGAGAAAATTTTCTTTAATGGGGGTCATTGGAGAGAGGGGTTAGGTATTCTTTGTCAGAAACCTTTGCAGATCAGCACACAACAACTTACTATAGTTTCATCGTAATCAGATGAGTACTATAGGAATGCATAGAAGACAAACAAACAAACATTAATTTTTATATGAAGAGAGATGGATGTTGATTCAAGCTACATACCTTAAATCTTAACAATCTCCTAATCATATTTAAATCTTATCAGTGAATATGTTAGGCTCAAACACTGGAAACGCTCACTGAGCGAAAAAAACAACTACAATGCTTCTGATTTAAAAAAATTAAAAAAATAGCCATTACAAGTTATTAGAGTTATGGCACTTACAAAAAATAGCTAGAACGCATAGTGGCTAACTTTTGAAAAAAAAAAAAATGAAATTCGTATCTGGTCCAGGTTTCATTTTCCACACATGAATGTTCACGTTTCTGTTGTTAAGTAGTTTTGTAACGCGACAGACATTGCTTAATTGAAGTTAGCAATTTTTTTTTCTTTATTTCTTTTTTTTTGCCCTCTCTCTCTCTCTTTCTCTCTTTTATTTAAATGAACAGTGCAAGATTCTTTCACTTGTATATTACATATTAAATTTTCTTTATTTAACCCGTATTCGCTCTACTAACAAATAAATCAACACGGTTTATTTCAAAATATTTATTTTTATTAAGTTTCTTTTGTTAAAAAAATAATCTCAAAACTTCTGTCTGTACGATTCATTAGTTCTATACTTTCACGTCACCATTCTCTGGTAGCACATTTAAAATTATTTAGTTTTCCTCCCGAAAAAAAGTTTCGCTTTCATTAAGCGCTGTTCTCTAACGTATAGTACTACAAATTCATTACCGAGTTCCAGATCAGCATCTGCAACTATAAACTATAGTTCTTATGAATTATAAATACCTGTAATGTATGTACTTTCCTCCTCAATCCGCAACAGATTGAAATGTATGCCGTTTGTCTTAGATTAGTTCTTCATACTAAGAAAAAGATGTAAATCACAGGAGAAGAAGAAGGCCTATTAATAAACAGCTATAGAGAAATTAAGAACTTGTTTGTAGTGTAGTTTCATTTGTGCAGTTGCTTCTTATGGGAAATTAAAATACTATCATAACAACCGAGTGCACAGACTATTGGCGTCGAAGAAAGTAGATCTAGCCTTGTTGTATGAGTCAATATTAACAAAATTTCACGTCTTTGACATCGTCCTCAACAGAAATCTCTTACCTCTTGTACTGACAAGAACAGCTCTACGAAGTTGTGTTGTCGCACTGACAAGCACTGTGCCCAACAAACGAGCTGCAGCTTCGAGGATGCGAAATTTTTTATTAGGGTCTGCTAGCTGTTGCCCACAACTTCGTTCAGGTTGACTGTTAATAGACGGACCTCTCTCTTATGTCACATTTGATAAATCGACAGCGAGAATTAAAAAAACTAATACCGCGCCACTCGTACGCTGAAATCACGACAAACATTTGGAATGTGAGACGTAGCTAAATCTTCTAGTAGTTTTTGTGTGAATCACGTTCAACGATAAATGGATACTAACTTGTTGGATTATTTATCTTAAATATCTCAGCTTACCGACTTCTACCCTATTTTATCGCGGGACTATGAGCTGTACATTATTCGAAACCTCATAAAAATCTGACCAGTGGTTTTTGTGTGAATCCCGTTCATACAAACAAACATACACAAATTTTAAAAAATAAAGCACTTGATTCCTTCTCTGTAGCTTTTGAACAATATCCTAAACTATTTTTGTTTTTTCAAAAATATCTTCCTAGGATAGATCTTCAGTGTGGAAATCGCTATCGTATAACGAACAAGTCTGTTAAATAGCACGTCACCTCTGGTTTCTCTCCCTGAAGCAGTTCTGCCTGGTGGGCCTCCATACAAGAGAAATCGGGGATTTAAAAAAATGAAAAAATGTGTTTGAATTACTTATATGTGTACGGATGAACAGTTATTATTAACATTGGTTTAGCCGTGCGTGTTAAGCTGTGTTTTCCTGAGCGGGGATCCTTAGTTCAATCCCACGAGCTGCGTAATATTTTTTTGTTTGTTTGTATTTTTTGTTGTTATTCGATATTGTAGCATTACAAATTTGTTTTGAAACAAATTCTCCAAATTATTTATTTTCTTTTGGGTGATGTAAATAATAAAAACATTTAAAACAAAAATTACTTGCACACCAGGAACATTTTATAAAGGATATCCTTCCACAGCTACATACAGCATTTATGTAGGAAAGCAGATTTCGTTAACATTTGTAAATTCATAATTTCAATTCAAAATTTGTTATTAAGACTGATCAAATTGGATGGGCCTATTAATGCGCTTATAATATTACACTGCAAATCAAAGGCACGAAGACTGGACACGGCGCAGTATGTTTTGACACTATTTTGAGAATTGCTACCACACATATTCCTTTGTGTTCAGGAACCAGTTTGGTCCAACGTTTCATGAAGAAATTCGGCGCTTGTAGCTGGAGAATTGTAATGTGACCGTGAACTGTTCAAAATCGGAAAAGCTGACGAGAAATTGTATAAAATTTTTTTGGAGTTGGTCATTAAACCGTGCGTTATAAATGAATAATATTTGTTGTTGGTTGATTCGTGGAGTGGACACGTTGATATACGGCGGTTTACGATCAAGTCTTCTCAAATAAAAATTGAAATGTTACTTGCACAATAAAAGTGATACCACCCAAATGTACTGTACGCATTAATATCAGCCGTGTGATGTGAATTTCTATCGTCAGGTAAAAATACTAATAAAAAGGTTTCATAACGCGCCCGAACTGTTGTAAGATAATCTGAAATATCTTTTCGTGAAGATGCTTTTAAGATACAGTCAATTATTCACCACATTTCACCTGCATTTTATGACATGATAAAATATACCTGATATGGTTCAAAATTAACGAAGGAAAGGCCGGAATTTGCAAATGTTAACAGAATCTGCTTTCCCATATCAATAATAAATACTGTATGTAGCTGTGGAAGGATATTCTTTATAAAATGTTCCTAGTGTGAACGTAATTTTTGTTTCAAATGTTTTTATGATTACATCATCCAAACGAAAATAAATAATTTGGAGAATTTGTTTCAAAACAAATTTGTAATGCTACAAGATCGAATACCAGTTTAAAAAATACAAACCCAAAAAAAATATTTTGCGGGGTCGTGGGGTCGAATTTGAAATCGACCTCATAATTTTTTGAGATTTTCTTTAGGTCTCACGCATCCACCCCCACTTCTCGACGAAAACACCCCCTAACCCCCGGTCGGAAGGGCCACTACCGACAGGGGGGCCCGCACCAAATGTATAACCTAGGTGCCCACAAAGCCTAAATGCGGCAACATGCACCAACGTGTTGGTGCCCTCATCAAACAAACCCGGCCGACATCCAGCCCCGACCGGATCTGAGCGACCCGCAAAGGCGAAGAAGCAGCCGCAACCCACCATCTGTATCACCAGGGTGACTGCAAGCACCACGACAACTTCAGTGTCATCGTCCAGCTGCTACAACAGCAAACATTGCTAATGACTCAGTTCTTAGCACATACAGTCACTCCGGGAACGACATACCCGATGATCCCACCCCACAGCAATGTCAACCAACAGCTGCCCCAGATGATTTAGTGTCTTACGCCTAAATACGGCCCTGCCGCTCAGGAACACTGCCTTTTACCATAGGTTTAATATCTTGTATCTTTGTGTGTATTTAGTATCTCGGAAACGGCTCTAAAGATTTGCATGTAATTTCCAATTTCTCTTAATAGATATCTTTCCTAAAAAAACGCGTCTTGTGTTTGGTATCTCGAAAACGGTTCTAATACCATCTCGTAGAAGTTTCAGTTACTAGTAAGCTTACTGATATTAGTTAATTTTCTCTTTAGCTACAGCAAGAAAGCGTGCACTTCTAAATGCCTAGGAAGCCTTCGAGAAAAACGTTTAACTTTAATCAAACTTCACGCAGTCAAGACTAATCTCAAAAAAATTAATAGCATCCTCGAAAATGACACATTTATAGAAAAAAAATTTCTACCCTCACGCCATCTCGTAGAATTTGAGGTTCCAGTAAGCCTACTGATGTTAGTTAGGTTTCTCTTTGGTTATAGCAAGGAACTGTGCACTTCAAAATGCCTAGGAAGTCTTCAAGGAAAACGTGTAACTTCTTAAAGAAATATTGCATATTGAACAGAAATCGAAAGACGCTTAGCAAAGCTCTATCACCCCGGCACTTTCTCTTATAACGTTCCAAAACTTAAATATAAATAATTACAAGGAAAGTGGTTGTTTTCTGCAACAGCGATATGTAAAACTAAAGGATATGCGAAAGTCCCAAAGAAAATTCTTATTTTTTCGATCACGCAACAAGCAACCGATTATTAATGATTTGACTTGATGAATCTTGAGGAATAATTCTCTTTACGGAGTGAAAATGTTGGCGAGAAATACAGATTTAAAGATTCTCTTACTGCAGAAAATAATTTCTGTATGAACATACATTAAACTAATTTCGCATATAAACTTCTTTTTCACCAAAATTTCACAACATTAGGGACCGACTTCCTTTGACGAGATTTACCCATCATTGGCACGGTCAAATGTGAAGCTTCCGTTCTACTACCACCTACCGTTGCTGACGCAATTTATACCTATGCCTACCTAGGTTGTACTATGTAATCTGTGCGCGAAATGTGTGACTATATTCAATGTGTGATAAGTGAAATGTTTAGTTTATGATTCGGATATTGGAGACCGTCCCGACATTCGCTTTGATGGCTATGGGAAACCGCAGCGAACTGCCGATTGGCTCGTGCCCGGCTCCGTTGTACTTCTCCGATCCAGTGAGCGGTCCCTCAGCCACACTGGCTGGTTTGATTCCGCGCCTAAACGCTGAAAGGAAAAGATGAAATAGTACATTAATACTAGACAGGTTTCTGAATTTATTAGGAACATAGTCTGGTACATCGGAATTGACTATTGTACAATTACTTTGATAATGTGTTTTCAAAATTATTCCTCTCCCTTAGAACAATCTATTCTTCATCAATATGTGGTAAAATTCCTCTGCCTCTTCATAACTTTCCTTTTTTAAGTCGCATCAGATTCATTAACTTCGCGGCGCCTTTTCAAAAGTCGAATCCTGGAAACAAAATGTCAGGATAGTTTGTCCTTTGCCTTCTCTTTTTTTTTTTTTTTTTTTTAACTGCTTTACGTCTCTCAACAGCTAGGTCTTTAGAGACGGGAAAGGATGGGGGCAAGGAATGGGAATGAATTCGGCCGTGGCCTTTTTAAGGAAGCATCCCGGCATTTGCCTGGAGTGATTTGGGAAACCATGGAAAACCCAAATCTGGATGCCCGGATGGGGATTCGAACCGCCGTCCTCCCGAATGCGAGGCGAGAACGCTAACCGTTATACCGCCACTCTCGGTTTTGCCTTCTTGGATTACTTGTCGTCCGATAGGAAAATGTACTGTAAAATTGTAGTCATTTGTGCGTGAATAACGTAAGTTATATGCTGTGAAGTAGGGATGTAACGGATATCCGCATCCGCAACTGCGGAACTTACGCGTGAAATCCTACATCCGCTTTCGCATCCGCATCCGCAATATTTAATGCGGATGTATTGGGGATGATTTGTTTACATTGCAATATATATTATTATTTTTTCTTTATTCCAGATTCTGCCCATCGTCGCTTAGTTAGCAAAAAAAGTAGCTGTTTTCTGACGATCTTGCAACAAAGGTAACAGTAAACTAAACGGCATTATACCCTAAGTGACGAATATACAAGTTTGAACTTGCATGGGTAAAGTAAAGGTCGGGCCACAATAGACCGTGCCAAGCCCGCACTGTCACTCACCGACACTTTTCTTATTGTTGTCACCGAGCGTGGTGGTGTAACGGATAGCGTTCTGGCCTCGTATTCGGGAGGACGGCGGTTCGAATCCCCGTCCGGGCATCCAGATTTGGGTTTTCCATGGTTTCCCAAATCACTCCAGGCAAATGCCGGGATGCTTCCTTAAAAAGGCCACGGCCGAATTCATTCCAATTCCTTGCCCCCATCCTTTCCCGTCTCTAAAGACCTGGCTGTTGAGAGACGTAAAGCAGTTAAATAAAAAAATAAAAAAATATTTGTCGTTCACTCGAATTAAGTGAGTTCATACGACACCGCACCGTGTGTCGACCGTCAGTGGTTTGGTTTAATATTTGACGGTGCGGTCAAGTGTTGGGATGATAGATATGGAAGAGTTCAGAAATTTCTGGTCCTTATGACTAAATGTTGTTTTAGCGTTACTGATTGCTTTAGAAAAGTGTCCCCTTTTTCAGCTTCACTTTACGTTCATCATATGTTGGTAAAATGTAGGTAGCGTCCTTGTATGTTCGCATTAACAAATCAAAGCTTTTCCAGACGTGAAGGTCGATTTTTAAGGCCTGTAAAAATTGCATCCAAGACCTGGATTTTCGAACCTCGAACCTGCTATACCCGAATCACACGCCGCAAACATATGAATTTAGAATACTAAAATATATGTATTCAATCACATAAAAGTACATTTGTGATTTGGAATAGGAAAAGTAAATTATATAGAAAAAAATACGTTGATTTTATTATGTTTGAATATTTATTTGTCATTACATCCATATTTGTCTCTTGACTCAGATAGATACGGCATACGATTGGGGTAACTGAAAGTCCCTTGTTCAAATCCCTGCCTCAGCTGTAATTTTCATGGGTCTTAAAATTGACAGTCACCTCTGGCAAACTTTGATTTGTTAATTCTGATATGCTGGGACGCTCCGTGATTCGAATTTCGCGTTTATCAGTAGGTCTCCTTTTAAAAGTAGGTGACAATGATAGAGGTGCACTGCGCGGCTGATAAGAAACTCAGTGACTGGAATTTCTAGATTCATGAAATTATTATTATTTTACAGAATCTTTGCAGTCTGTTATTAATTAAAATGTATAATAACCTTATTACTTTTTGTTAAAAAAATACAGAGTAAATCGAAAGGAACCTGTAACGGCTTTCGCTGACCATCAAGAGTTCTTTTACCGAAAATCGGATCTCTTAGGTCCTACAAGTTGTACTGTGAATGCGCCACTTGACCGGTGGGAAGGTGGGTGCCGAACACGGAACTGAGCGTGGCGAGTAGGCGGTAACGGCCTGGCTTCGCATTCGAGAGGACTCCGGTTCGAATCTCCGTCCGGGAATCCAGATTTCGATTTTCCATGGCTACCCCAAATCACTCCAGGCGAATGCTTCCTTTAAAAGACTATGACCGAATTCCTTCCCGTTCCTAACCCCCATCTTTTCACGCCTCTAATGACCTAGACGTCTAAGACGAAAAAAAAAAAAATCGAGCGCAGAGATGCGCGGTGACGTGGCCTTGTGCTTGATTTAATTTAGGTACTAACTCCGCTAAGTTCATATAACAAAGACTGGTTTTTAGACGCGTGCGTAGTTTTGTAAATAATTTAATTCACTTGTGAAATCATCCAATAGTTGAAACATGAGGCAAAAATAAATCAATATGGCAGAATTATATGGAAATAGAATTTACTTATGAAAAAAATGTATTTAAATTTATTTTTGATAAAATATTAAAATCTAAATAACTATAAATTTATTTTTCCACATCCGCATCCGCAAAACATTCGCATCCGCGGATGTCAAGCACTGAACATCCGCATCCGCAAAGATGACATCCGCAACAACCCTACTGTGAAGTAAGCCTTAATTTCCTTATGGCACAAACAAATGTTATTTCAAACGGAAATATATTTTTTACCAGACTACCTGACAAAATAAGGATTATGCAGAAATTCCCTCGAGCTACGAATAAACGATTTTCAATTTAATAACGAAATGCAAATATTAGAACTATAACTAAAAACTATTTCATTCGTCTACATTACGACATGTAAACCACACTTGCCACCGAAGATAGCGAAGTGACATTTGGTGTGACAGCCTGAAGCCAGGTAGTCTCCTCGCAGGTAATATATGCGCCCCAGAGGGCTCGTCAGACAAGAGGACAGCCCGTAATTAGCTCGCACGTCCTGTAGAACACAGCAGCGTGTACCTTCCACACTACACGCATCTCCGATCTTTAATCAACAAATGTGTAGCGCTAAAAGATATCTCCTACCTTCCATCTTCATTTCAATGCAACACAAACAAAGCAAGAAGTTCTGAAACTAATTACGGATTACAGTTGCCTACTGTTTCACATTAGGGACTTCAGCGGAAACTCATCAAAAACAGTTGTTACATAGCGCGAGTGAAAACCTTTGCAATTATATTTCAGTAATTCTATATGATACACGAATCTCTTAAAACATTTATCTGAAATATCTAATATAAAATAATTCCGAGACTTGAGGTAATTGTATGGGCTTCATCGTCACCATTATTGATTCAAAGTAAAAGTTTCAATCAGTATTACTTTTTCATACAACATAAAACAATCACTTGCATCTACACATATACGAAGGTGGGTTGACAATAGTTGGCGCGCGAATCGCTGGTTGCTAATTGGTCTGAAGTCGTACATCTATTCAGGGCCCCATTTAGGCTTTGTGGGCCCCTGGGCTATACATGTGGTGCGGGGCCCCCTGTCGGCAGTGGACCGTCCGACCGGGGGCTGCCTCCGGCTGTGGATGCTTAAATTTGAAATTCGGCTCAGAAAATTTATGGGCGAAATTTTCTGTTTAGCTGTACTACTGGTCCAGGCAAGGGCCCGGGGGTGGTGGTGCGGGCCCCCTCTTTGTGGTGCGGCTCCCCTCTTTGTTGTGTGGCCCCCCTTTGTGGTGCGGGCCCCTATGTAGCCTATGCTTAAATGCGACCCTGCATCTATTCTATGTATTCTTGCTAGAATTCATTGTCATTTGTTTATTACAAATTGTTGAGAGCGTCCGACAAGGCAGTAGGTGTGTTGCTTAGTGAAAATGGAGAAAACTGAATTTCGAATTCTGATAAAGCACTACTTTTTTGTGGGGAAAACGACTAAGGAAACGGAAAAAAAGCTGAGAAAGTATTGTGGTGACTCTGCTCCGCTGCATGGTATGGTACATAAGTGGTTTGAGCTCGAGTGATGCCCAGCGCTCAGGACGGCCGGTTGAGGTCACAACTGAAGCAATGGAGAACAAAATTCACAACATCGTGCTGGAAGTCCGACGAGTGAAAATCCGTGAGATAGCAGAGACCGTAAATTTCTCAATTGAAAAGGTTACTAACATTTTGCACTAAAATTTGTGTTTGAGAAAGCTCTCGGCGAGATGGATGCCGCGACTGCTGACTTGAATCGCTTGACCATTTCACGTGGGTGTTTGAACATGTTCAAGCACAATTCAAATGAGTTTTTGCGGTGTTATATCACAGTTGATGATACGTGGATCCACTGCATTGAACCAGAAACCAAACTGCAATTCAAACAGTGGCTTTCCTGTGACGAAAACCCTCCAAAGTTCAGTTCAGTCGGCGTAAAACATCATGACGACCATCTTCTGGGATTCGCGAGGTGTGATCTTCTCCGATTTCTCTCCTCAGCACAGCATATAAGCTGCTTGAGAGAATGGAGCTGGCTCAGATTCACAACGCCATTAATAAAGTCATTCCCCCAGAGCAGGCTGGGTTCAGGCCAAAACGTAGCTATGCTGAGCACGTTCTGACTCTCGTGACCTACATCGAGACTGGATTCCAAAAGAAACTTATAACTGGAGCTGTATTAGTCGAACTATCAGCAGCCTATGATACTGTCTGGCTTGAGGGTCTCCTTCTCAAATTCCTAATGCTGTACCGTGTAAAAAAATAGCTGAGCTCTTGAACAACAAGCTGAGTAATCGCAAAATCCAGGTCCTCTGTGGGGTCCAAAAGAGGATGAAATCCAGTGCGGCCCATTCAGGACTACTCCTCCGAAAGACACCGTATGTGCTAAACGGTTAATGCCCCACTCCATACGCACTGAAAGGTTTGATTTAACCCAGAACGATTGGCGCACTATTTGGTGATTAGAAATTGTGACCACCAACTCTCCTACTTGCCGCCCAAGTCTTGATGGTGAAAATTTCTCCCAACATCAGGACTTGAACCTAGCCGTGTTAACGTCGGACACCATCACGGTGCCGGAGCCAACTGATCCAAAGGGTGGGATTTATCGTACTACCGTCATGAAATTTCGTATTGTTATTAGAGTTTGGCAATATCCATCTCTAAGCACTTGCTGCATATGGCGTAATTGTTGGTACTAATTCACATATATGTTCGTACGAACACCGGTAACATAAATGAAAAGTAATATAACAATTACTTGATATTCTCTCATTTCTCTGCGCCTGTACACATTTTTGCTATATGTTAAACATCTTACAGAGGATACAATATACGTCAACCGACCTAAATTGCAAAAGGAGCTTACCAGAAAGCAAATCAGCACTTAGTCATCAGTGGTATTTTGTGTCTTTTCTTGATGTTTGTTTCACTCCATTTATTTTTTAAATTGGAATTAATGTTTGAGATTTGTGTTGTCAGTCAGACGCAGCTGTTACGACTTGTTTTGTCACTGCGTTTGTGTATATGTTTGTGCATTGTATAGAAATGCATTTTTTTTAACATTTTAGTGGTCGAAATTTCATTTCCAAGACAAAGAAAATTAATGTCAAATTTAGAAACTACACATGCCTGAGATGCAGAGTCGAAAATAGAAAGTCAGTCTTAAATAAATCTGCAAGTATCAATTATTCTTACATTTGGAAATTTTAAGGTGAAAATAAATATGTAAATAATTGTTATTCCGTGCAATAATATCGAGTTTGGTTTTATTTAGACCATGGTCTTTAAGAAATTATCTTCGAATCAAGAAGAGGAATTGGAAATGAACTTCAAAGAATCGATTGCAAAGCAGGTTCTGGAGCGGAACCACTTAGGGCAGAGGAAGAAAGGGAAGCCTGGAATGAAATGGAGGAAGTCTATAGACTAGGTAGCACCAAAAGGGGGGAGGGGGGGGGAAGAAGTTGAAACAAACCGAACTCAGAGGTGACGGTCAAAGGATCTAATGATAATTTCAATGATTAAAGTCTTGAGTCCATACTAATTGCATTGCTGTGCTATCTAAAAATCCACTTTACTACTGCCCGACTGTAGTGCAGCATTGCTAAAATATAAAAGAGTAGCATAGAATTCACATAATCAAAAACAAGATTTGTAATTAATAAGTCTTTCGCGAATTCAAAAAAATAAGAACTACATCAGTGTAGTGCGTTACTTAACTAACAGGCAGAATAGATCTCTAGCGAACAGTAAAAAGATTTAGCGATCAGTGGGATTACCCTCAAAAGTTGCCTAGAAGTCATAGGTTCAAGTGTGTGAGTCATCTCAAAGACAAATTAACCCTACTTTAGTTTAAGATAATTGAAGCTGTGAATCCTCAACTTTCTATTACATGGCATGTAGGAGTAGCTAACATTGTAGACCGGAATAATAGGTTTAGTCATGAAATTAAGACAAGGGATAATGGGATGGGATTCATTGGAAGACAAGAGAAGGATGAATAGGGCGTATATTGGTGGTGAAGCATGGAAAGATATTGGTGTAAGAATTAAAAGTAATGCATGGAAGGGAAAAAATGACCATGACCACAAGCTGGCACAGGGGTGTAGGAATATTCTCTTTTTTTAGGTATGGGTGTCAGGGATTCGAATAAGTTAGCAAGAGAAACAATGAATAATTTACCAAAAACACTGAAAGAATATAAAGTTGAAATTTGTAGAGAGAAAATGTACTTGAGTGCAGGATAGGGGGAAGATGGGTGTGTAGGGAAATTGCCACCGGTGCGTGCGCTCCATTGCAATTAAAATTAAATTTAAACAAAAAATCTGTTCAGGAATTTTTCTAAAATTGTGGAAAGAAGGATTTTAGACAGAGGAAATGTCAAACTGCTATCACCCACAACAACTGAGCTCACTTATGCAGCAGAGATTACACAGAAAATAACACAGCCCTGCTTGTAATGTATTCTGGACCTCCACAATAAGACTCCCCTACCTCTATGCCTGCGAGGGATGGGACCATTTCATACGACTTGCTTAAATACCTTGAGTTGTATAGGTACCTTGAATACATGTTTTAATAGGGCGCTTGACGGTGCATCAGCCGAATGGTGTAGGCTAGGGGTAGTCAACCTTTTTTTGCTACCGCCCACTTTTCTATTCTCCGTTGGTAGTAAAATTTTCTAGCCACCCACCAGTTCCACAGTAATGGGACGAGGCTCTTTGATTTGCGGTCGCACTATAGCACCATTTAGTAACAGTTACGTATCGTGAGCTATACTTATACATGGGTGATACATTTAAGGAAATTTAAATTGTAGAGGAGACTTTAATGAAAACTAGTGAAAACTTTTTTAAATAGTGCTAACAAAATGAAAAGAAGAAAGAAAAGTGCTTCAGTACCGACCAAAACAGCTATCACCTACCATAAAACCTGGAACGCACACTATTCGGCTGCAGGGAGCAGGTTGACTACCACTGTTGTCCTGGAACCTCTCCTCAGATAACATTTGCTTATTAAGTTAGAGCACGACTGTAACTACGCAACGCAGGCTTATTTATACATATAATAATTAAGTCTGTCATGTATGACGTCATATGTCACGTCATGACGTCGCGCAATGACCTCACGCTTTACGCCATTTTCTTGGTTATGCACGTTATTAATTAACATTTCTAAGCATCCGCCGATAAATTAACTGACAGAACACTGAAAAAAGTATGTATTGCGTTTAAATCTTCATATCAATCATTAGATGCATATATTTTCATATTATTCTTTTGATAGAAGTATTCCTTAAATTCTTTGTCCATAGATAAGTAGGATAAAAGTTTTAATTTTCGAACATCAGTGTTAGCGAAAGCTTTGATTAGATTGTTACTTAGTATGGGTCAGAATTACAACTGACATTTGACGCTACAGCAGAGGGCATGAATAATTTTTTTTTCAAAATAATTTAAACTGTGCCTATTATTAAATTTATTAAATCGTTTGAACAGAAATAGTTGCACACTGATCGCGAACAATTAAAACAAATATTACATGGCACAATGTAAGTTTATAAGATTTATTTTAATCTTCTTTGCTTTCACTGAGTAATATTACTGAGGCTATTACGTCCGCAACATGTAACTATGTCAGCTATTCAAACGCACTGATAACAAAAAAGAAAGGTGTAAAACCTCTTGACGATTTCTGATCAAATTTAGGTTGTTGCGCAATCACTGGGACTCATCAAGGAATTGTCGTTTTGGTCTGAAAACTGTTTCACACGTTCGTTGGGTGATATTATTTAATATATGTTACTCTTAGAGTTGTTAAATATATCCATCCTTACAAACTTCACTCGAAAATTGCCGTAACGTTAAGCGGCGAGCTACTGGGAGAAGGCATATAGCAATGTATAATGATTACGCAAACGTTCCTTCTACTATATTATATAGTAATATGTCTTTAATACACCCATCAAGATAGTATATAATGCACAAACTTCAAGCAAAAAAATCTGCCGTAACGTTACACACCAAGCGATTAGAGTACGCCATTTGCTATCGTATGCGACCTCCAGCGATACTAATATTACGTGCAACAAAATGCATCAATTACCAAAAACGATAAAAATCAAACAAACTTTATAATTAACGAAAGTAAAAATCTATGTCCTTTTGGTCCAGGCTACATTCCAACCGATCCACAAGCGCTGCTAATGATTCTGCTCGAAAATCATGATAATTAAAATGTTTAATAAATCCAAATTTCTAGCGAATTATGCTTTAACAACAAGAATCAATAGCCATTTTGGTACAGGTTGCATTCCAAAAACTAAATTCCTTCGTTCCTTCAAAGTTGTTGCAGTTTTTTGTGTGTAATTTGTTCGATATTTATATTTTTGATGGCTGTGATATCAACATATTCCCGAATAATATCGTTCAAACAAAGTGTGCAAGATCGTTATAATTCGCTATATAGCTTCTTCCAGTCACTCACTTTTAGAGTGAAGTTTGTGAGGTATGTATATATTTTACAGTTCTAAGAGCAACACACATTAAACAATATAATCTATCGAACGTGTATTACAATTTTCAGACCAAAAGGATAATTCCTTTATGAGTCTCAGTGATTAAGCTAGCCAAATTTATATAGCGATGCATTATTGCCACTAAAATGTGATACAGTGTATGTATTTATATGCGTGAGATGGAAGTATTGTTCTTCTGACGGCAAGTTTAGAGTAGTAGGTGGTTAGTTTGAAATGCAACCTGGACCCAGATGGAAAAGGAAATTTTTTGTCACAGCGCAAGGGTATAAGGTGATATAATTTTAATTTATTCCAATTTTATTTAGTTATAGGCAATTGCTAACAAATTAAAAAAAGTATGTATTCGTTTAAATTGGCATATGAATTATCAGGTTTTTTTTTTACTGAAATCATTACATGGCTTGAATGAAAGAATTTCCATATTGATCGCGATTTATGAGGCCTAAACCACAATTTAATATTACGTGACATAGCGTAAGTTTTTAAGATTTATTTTTAGCATCGTTCGTTCTCACTGGGGTCATTATTTCAGCCTATGTAAGCTGTGTCAGCCGTTAAATCATCGATCTTCATCACAGGTAATAAGAAAGAAAGGTGTAAGAACCTGTGAAGATATGGAATCAAGTTTAGATCGCGATGCATGGTGACACTGACATGCGATACAGGGTACGTATTAATTCGCGTGTGATTGAAGCTTTGCTTTTCTAGCGGCAATATTAGCGGAGTTGGGGATGGGCTAAAATGCATCCTGGACCAAGCTGACAACTAAAGTTTTTTTTTTTTTTTTTACAGCACAAGGTACGATAAATAACAATGAGCTTTATTTTATAACAATCCTACACAGTTAAACAACTGCAGAGGAATAAATTACCATAACACTCCTTTAAACCCGTCGTTTTCGAATGGTTTTGGGGCTAGTTTTTAATATTTAAAATATAATTGACTACTTTAAAAAAGAAACAATTTTAAACCATGATTTGAAGTCTAAATTAACAAAATGTGAAGAATCAGTAAATTTATTTATAACAAACCATTTATAAAATGACTGCGAAAGAAATTATGTCTTTTATGCTATTGAGAGGGCTCTTCTCTGTCCTTCTGCATATCTGCTTGCAAATGCAACACGCAAGAACCTACGAACTGATTTCAACGAAACTGCACTGATTAATGAGCGGTCTGATAGCTCATGTAAAACTAAAGATCTGGAATTGGACGAAGAAACTGCTAGCTTTAATAAACAGATCAGCGCCAAATATGAACACACCCAATAGCTTCTTGCTACCAGGTCAGCAACTGGCATCACCTAATAGTGGAACATCACAGAATATTGAGACAAAACAAATATAAAGATAATTTTGCCATATTCCTACTGGTAATAATATCATGTCAACACGCAACTAATTAAAAAAAAAATATTCTCGTAAAAAAGTATTAGAATGTACGTCTGCCACGCGGGAGGCTCTGGTTAGATTCCCGGTCGATGTGTAGTAAATTGATGGCACTATGATTTGTTGGTGGTGACGGGGTCCAGGGGCTGGCGAATAAAGCAGCAAATGTTGAGCAGAAGCGCTCTTCATCTAGTAGCCAAGAAAAGAGCCGAGCCGCGAAGTTGAACCGTAGCAGAAGTCTCTGAACCCGAGCTGCAGCTAAGACACAAATGTTAAAAATTTATAATTTAATCAAGTAACATACATTCATGTAAATATAAATTTTTTCTCTATAAAGATTAAAGTATATGTTAAAAAATTGATTGAGATGCTTGCTTTCGAAAGTTCGCTGCTCCGGTCCTGGGTTCAAATCCCGGCAGGCGAAGGAATTTTTGAGAATTTTGTTTGATCATGAGAGCTACGCCAAGTCGTTCGGTGGTTAGAATTCCACGTTAAATTGTAGGTCTCAGAGGAACTGTCTTACTTAGCATGCCTCCTGCGGAAGGATCCATCCAACGTTCGGGTTGTGGTCTAAATTAGTTTTTACACATATTAATACACTACTATTTGTGACATTTCAACGTCAAGAAGCAGATGCGTGATTACAATCAAATTGTTTACACAGATTAGAGTCAAGGCAATAATTAAATGATTATAATTACAGAACTTACATCCACTTCGACCGTGACACTTCAGAACGGCGTGAAGCCGTCGTTTGCTGCAATCAGAGCCTCTGAAATGGAAAAAAGTGAGATACTGCTGCGGAACACACTGCCCCGCAGTTTGTAGGCGCATACACACAGCATCGACAGTGATGGCAAGGCGACCAGAACGAACAAGTTGCAGACCGACCACACCCCAGACTTGTTGCATTGCGGACAGGTTATCCAAACGTATAGGCTATGGAAGCAGAGGTATCCGTCGTTCTTCGAGAAGGCTTGCATATTCCTAGCCACATGTGGCTGGGCATTGTCCTGCTGAAATGTGGCATCCTGACTTACCTGCGGGAAGGCCAGTACCTCGGGCTCTAAAACGCCCCTGAAGTAGCGCTTGGTGACCACATTGCCGTCAATACGTAGGAAGTGAGATTGCATGTTGTAGCCAATGGTGCACCAACTCTCACACTTTCCGACTGTCCGATATGATGTTCAACAATGCAGTCTGGCCGCTTGCGTTCAACTCTGTAGCGTCTACCATGTTCGCGGCCATCACCATAGGACACGTTGAAGCCGCACTCGTCCGAAAACACTACATTTTCCCCATTACAGTCTAAGACTATGGTGGTTTATGGTCAATGGAAGCCAACGCAATTGCATTCGTGCCACCAGTCCAGCGCTCAGCAGACGGCGTCGCAGATATCTCCGCATACGTTGCAGCGCTCCGACATCGAGACCTCCCTATGAAAGAAGTTGTGTCGGCGTTTACGGCCATACGAACCAGACGGCGTCTATACTGCATTATGATCACATTTCGTGGTCCAGAACCCACTTATCGCTGCATACGACCCTCTTCTATCCACTTGTTCCACCAACGCATCACTGTCGTGGCAGCGTGTCTTCACAAACCGCAATTAACACGTTTCTGGAGACCAGTCATTCTGTTAAGTTCGAACTCGCTCATATAATGAATAGCACCCTTTGACGTCGACAAATGTGGCGTAACTCTGACCTGTTTGGCCGCAGAAAAGAGGCCGATGCTGGGCCTACGGGCACGCCTTCTCTCTGCAATTCTAATAATTTATTATAGTTTCTCTCTTCTACGCATCCTCTATTTTAGAGTGATTCAGATCATTCCTTCTTGGTGCTGCAATTATAACAAACAGTGGCTTATGGTTAACATACCGGATACCTTTTATTTGATAGCTTACGTAGTTCAGGCCTAAAATGTAAATTCTAAAATAATTGTCTATCTGTATGCATAAAAAAAACCACTACTATATGTATTTCAACAAACCTACACGCAATGAAAGCTTGTGCCATCAATTAATATAGTGAATAATTTTTATCACAATAATTTCACGGTCCGCAATAACACAGAAGCCCAAACCGTAATTTCTTTTTTTCCCCCCTTTGCACATTTCGAGCGGAAACTAAGCAACAGATTTAAACCATACTTACATACAGAGATAATGTATGTCGCGAATTAAAATGTAGGATACATTTTATGCTGACAAATTACATAGATTATCATTAAATCAGTATTTGATTTTTGTTGCAATGCAGCATGGAAGTGATGTTTGTAAATTATGTACTGATAAGTTCTCACAGTAATCTTGATAACATCAATGCAAGCAAAGAAAAAAGTTGTTTTTATTTTCAGAAAAGTACGTATAAATTTCTCTTACAAATATGGAAATAGTTCACTTATTTACTAATGCATAGCATTCATGCCGTGACGGTGTGTTAATATCGTTCAAACAATGATAGATTGGCTGTACTGCACAATTAGGGATTTTATATGATAGATTATATACTAATAAAACGTACAATTTCTGACATTGTTTACAGAAAATGTTAATTTAACACATTTACTTTGTAAGACATTTGTCGTGTGTCTTGTCTAACTGTTTTCGCCACTATGGGGTTAATATCACCTTAGAAAAAAGTTTTGCCCTCACGCCTAGATCCAGGCTAAAAAAGCTAGCACCTAACAAGAAGAATGAAGCGTCTACTTCAGGGATCAAGTTCTGAGTAACTGTTCAAGTTTATTAAAATATTCAGCGGAGGAAAAACATAAATTAAAATAAAATTAAATATAATAATAAATAATTCCGTGTGGTCGGAATGACCTGGTGACAGGGTTTATATTTGCTGTGCATTCCGTCCCTGTCATAGCCGCCTTAACCTAACTCAGCAGTCTTACCACGTACAGGGGACATACAGTTTTGCGTTGAATCCGAACTAGAGGTGGGCAAAGTGACTCACTAAAAAGAGCGATGTTCATTTGATCACTCCACGAAAAGAACTAGTTTTTTTGAACGGTTCACTAGCTCAGTTTTATTTGAGACCTTTTTTTTTTAGGTCTCACCCCTCAGAATCCGGTTACACTCCCACTTTTCGATGAAATACCCCCCTTAAATCGACTTTGATGCAATTAGTAGACTTTTTTTTTTAGCTCTACAGTCCACAAGACCCACATGAACAAGCTCTTCTTGATCTTCGGAATTAGCCGACTCACCTAGAAGAACTACCGTTCACTTTTAGTGAGCGACTGCTCACTCGCTCCTTTAAAAGAATTGCTCTAAAGAACTGATTCACTGGCGAACGACCCATCTCTAATCCGAACCACGGAAGCTTTCTGGCGTACTTCACATTACAGCATTAAGCTTTACCAGAGGTGACGGTCGGGTTAAGTACCTATGAAAAACCCCACCAAGGCAGGGATTCGAGCCGGCGACCTTTCGATCTCCCGTCAGACGCCTTAATCACTGAGCCACAAGACCTCAAATTAAATATTATTACAGAAATGTAGTCTTCACGGGTGTACCGCCGGATAGTGTTGTAAAAACACAATATTTCGACGGCTGGCTCCGCCGTCTTCTTCAGGTGTAGAGATATCTGCACAGGTCGGCTGACCCACAGATACTAAGATGGTTCGTTTTTTATTATTATTATTATTTTATTGGGGGAGCACCCAAAACCCGCTCCTCCAAGCATGGCGGCCTTCCTGTTAACTACTTCTCGCCTCTGCACATGCATTAAGTTAGTAATTCTATAGGTGATCACAGGAACGGGATTGTGATGTATTCCATGCGTCCAGGCGTCGACCTTTTACATGGGTCCATCGGATAAGATAGACAGAAGCTTTTGAAAGAAGAGACAGGGCAGAGGGAAAAAAGTGCCAAGGTTTTACCCCTGGGAAAAAAACCTCTGCGATAGTTAGGTGAGGGAATAAGAGCGGCTGGCTAAGATACTGCCAGTACCGCGACAGATTCTATGCTACAAGGTTGGATGTATGAGGGATTTGCTAGTTTTGTTAGGATATGGTATCAAGCAATAACTACAGCTGGTCCACACACCGCCGCTGCCGCTGAGGTTGTCAGCTGATGCCGCTCGCCGTAGCTGTCGTTGAGATGGTCCTGGAACATGCCAAATCGTTATATTTAGTAACAGCTGCGTGCAACAGATGTTGTACGTGTTGGTGAGACGTGGTTCGCATCACCAGGGCGCCAGAGCGCAACCGCCGCAACGCGCAGAGCCTTTCCTCATCCAGGGAGTACACGGTAAGGGTTTCGCCGGCGGCGACAGCCACAGTGCTGCTTGATGACCACCCCCGACTTGCCCGGGCTTTAGGACGATGACGGACACCACCGCCTTGACCATCCCCGCCAGCACGTGTCATCGCCACCGGGAAAGACAACCCCACCATGCTCATTCCAGGAAATATTGGAGCAGGATGCATCGCGCTAGCCTGCCACGACTACCAGCGCCCCCGCGGTGCTTACCACGCCGGATACTGTACTAGTGTTATTTGTGGGTTGTTTTCTTGTTGTGTATGGCTGCCTTCTGCACCTGCGATCGCACTGTAACCATTTTCCTTAGCCCAGTGATCACTTTGCAGGTTGGTTAGGGAATGGGACCCTAACCCCAGTGGCCCTTGATGCAGTCGACAGATTTCTTACTTGTTTGTGTATTAGGTTTTTTTTTCCTATCTGTTGAGCAATATTTTCGGCCGTGGGTGTTTAAATCTGTGGTGGTGATCGTAACTGCCTATAGTGCGTATCAAAGGATTTCGCGACATATGGGATTTCGCGACATATGGGATTTTCCGTACATGTTTATGGCAAGCTTCTTAATTACTTGCTGTATTGGCTCGAGTCGGAAATCTTGGTGTAAGTCTGTTGTTCGTGTTCCCCAAGGAGCATTTGCTATGATCCTGAGTACTTTGTTTTGAATTAATTGCAGTCTCTTAATGTGAGACTTATCGGCGTACCCCCAAACCGGAGCTGCATACGTCATGAGTGTCCTAATGAGTGCGAGGTACATTCTTCGGGCATTACCTCGGTGTAGTGTGCTTTGTCTGTTTAGCATAGGGTATAGCTGTTTGAGTCTAATGTTTGCTTTATTAACCATGTGTTCTATATGGAGCTTCCATGTAAGCTTCGCGTCAAATTTGACTCCAAGATATTTAACTTCGTTCCGGAAATGTATAGGTTGATAGTGTAGTGTTAGCGGTCGACAGTGTTCGTGAATGCGTTTTTGCCTAGGTCTTCGTGTAAATAGAAGTGCCTCGCATTTAGCTACGTTGACTTTAATTCGCCATCGTGTGAGCCAAGGTTCGACTACGTTAAGCGCGTGCTGTAATCTACTGTTTATATGAGATGGTTGCTGTGACTGTGCAAGATCGGCGGTATCGTCAGCATAAATAGCTTGCATCGTTTTGTCTGTGGTCGGAGCTTTATTGACGTATTCTGTGAAGAGCGGAGGGCCTATTAAACTTCCTTGAGGCACTCCTGCTTGTATCTCCTGAGGTGTGGAGTTCTTGTTGTCAACGCAGACATTGAACGTTCGGTTAGTGAGGTACGAGTGTATTAGGCGTACCAGTCCGTCCGGGAATTCATCGTCACTGAGTCTACGAATGAGGCCGTTGCGCCGAAGACGGTTGAACACAGCCTCGGTAGACGCAGATAAATTATATCCTTTTGTTACGTGCTCAACAACAAGCATTAATTGTTGTGTTGTGGAGTGGTGCTTTCTGAAACCGAACTGCTCCGGCTTCAGAATGTTATTGTCTTTTATGTGTTGTGTAAGGAGTCTGAGTATGACTTTTTCAACAACTTTGCTAAGGGAGTTGAGTAAGCTAATCGGACGGTAGTTGTTGGGTGAAGATGGATCTTTCCCCGGCTTTCTGAACATTAGCACTTTGGCCTCCTTCCATCGGTCGGGGAATTACTGGTTATGTAAGAATGCTGCTCTTCCTTATATACATGTCCGCGTCCGGCGGCCGCGTGGCCTCGGCGAAGGCTTACTATGAGCCAGGCCCGCAACCAACTGGCGGCTGGCTGCCCGAGGGCGTGGCTATGGTTCTTGTTCTTGTTATTACCTGGTAATGAGCGTATGCGAATGCAACAGTATGACTAAAGTCATGTGATGCCGGTACTTTCGGTCAGTATTGCTTTGGTGAGTTTACGATATTCCTCATCTGTAAGCGATGGTAGCATATGTTACAGGAATCACTATTGGTCTTACCAATTTTAAATTTCCTCAAGAATAGGGTACATCATGAGAATCAAAATTAAATTTGTACTAACATATTACCTTCATTGTGAATTATTCTAGATCGTTAATAGTGTATTTGCTTTTAGTTGGAAGCTACCAAAAAATTTAATACAAACAACGTGATTCAATTTATACCCACAATTGCCCACTAATCTATCATACTGAGCCTTTCAAAATATAGTTTTTAGTTTAGAACAAAGCGTTTTCCATAGCAAATGTTGGTATCTTTAATTTTTGACACTGTCAAGGCACATTTTCCTCTTTCTCCAATTCCCCTTTTCCTTCTCTGGATTTTACAAGAAACGTATTGCAGGGATCGAAATTATCGTGTTGCTAGAATCAAAGCAAACTTTTGAATCTGAATAGAGCTACAGCCCATAACTGCAAGTGAAAACATTATCCACATTAATGACAATAAATGTTTGAACTTATATACGGCGGTGTTAGAGAAAATGGGATTAAAGTGAGCTGATCGTTATGTTATAAATGCTGTCAATAAGAACAGCTCGCAAGGTAAGGTATTATATTATCAAAATAGGTTGTTTTTTTTCATGTTATAATTTGTCGTAACTATATTGAGTCTCCGTGGAAGTCAAAAGCTTCTAATGGAGATAACAGCGCACCACTCCGATCGAATCTGCAAAAATCGTCACACTATATTTTTATTTTAGTTTATAGAGTGTAAATAGGGAGGTATGGCAAAAAACTGTTGAAAACTATATGAGTGATAGAGAGCGTTGACGATTGAGAAATTATGTGGAAGTTACAATTCGTTTTAAAACTTAGTGACTCGCATATTTTCTTTACCATCACTAAACTGAATTTTTATGAATTCATAAATTTTATATTTCTTGGGACCATTAATTATACAATGAAATACCGAAACTCATAGGACACCTGCCAATATCGCGAGAGACATCTTTTCCCGGCGAAGTGCAGGAACCCTACGATTCGACAAGTAGTCGGAAGTCTTCTGAACAAATATTTAGCTATGCTTTCTCTACAGCCGTCCACAAATGCTGTAGCGAAGCCGGTACAGAACGATGCGTGCGAGTTCACTTTCCGATCATGTCCCAGATGTTTCCGATTAAACTCATGTTTGGCGTCCGAGCGTGGCGGTGTAACAGTTAGCGTTCTCGCCTCGCATTCGGGAGGACGGCGGTTCGAATCCCCGTCCGGGCATCCAGATTTGGGTTTTCCATGGTTTCCCAAATCACTCCAGGCAAATGCCGGGATGCTTCCTTCAAAAGGCCATGGCCGAATTCCTTCCCATTCCTTGCCCTCCCCATCCTTTCCCGTCTCTGAAGACCTCGCTGTTGAGAGACGTAAAGCAGTTTAAAAAAAAATGTTTGGCGGTCTAGGGGCCAAATCATTCGCTGCAATTGTCCAGAATGTTTCTCAAAGCAACCGAGAACGATTTGTCGCGGTGACATGGCGCATTGTCATCCTGGAAAATTCCATCGTTGTTTGGTAACACGAAGACCATGAATGACTGTAAATGGTCACCATGAAGCTAAATATAACAATTTTAGGCAGGTCCAAATGTCCGATTCCATGTTACGAAAAATATAAACCATCCCAGGATGGAACTACCACTAGCTTGTACAGTGTCTTGCTGACAACCTGGATCCATTGTTTCTTTGGGTCTGCACCACACTCAAACCCTACTATCAGTTCATACCAACTGAAATAGTCTTTCATCAAACCACGCAACCTTTTTACATTTTTCTAGGGCCCATCCGATATGTTCTCGAGCCTAGGAGAGAAGCTGCAGCCAGTGGCATTTTGTTATCAGAGACACTCGTGTCGGTTTTCAGCTGCCATATCCCATTAACGTCAAATTTCGCTGCACTGTTCGCGCGAATGCGTCTGAGGTACGTCGCACATTGATTGTTGCTGTTCTTTGACGCAGTGTCTTGTCTGTCAACACTGACACATCGAGGTGGACGTCGCTGGTCTCTGTCATAACGTATACGTGGTTGGTCATTGCATTGTCCATAGCGGGAGGTAATGCCGAAAATTACATATTATGGTACGCTCTTGACATTATGAATAGAGAAATGTTGAATTCACGAACAATTTCCAAAATGCAATGTCCCATGCCTCTAGTGCCGACTATCATTCCGTGTTCAATGTCTGTTAATTTATGTTGTGCGATTATAATCATTTCACAAATCCTTTCGCACTACTCACAAGAATGTTAATGAAAGCCCCGACACTGCACGGCACATTTATGCGTTTCTTACGCTGTGCTACCGCCATCTGGATATTTGCACCTTCCTTTCCCACGACTTTTGGCACGTCAGTGTATTTTATGTTATGAACATCAAAGTATCTAATTGATAGTAGGATAAGTTGTTATTTTGAATTCAAAACAATTCTGTGGTTTACTTCTATGTTTAAATGCATGTGCAATCGGGAAAACGAGTACAATAATAATTTCTTTGAATTTTAACATTTTGACCCATCATATTTTTTCCTCTTCACGCATGAACTTTCTTGACGGGTTAACACCTGGAAACATAACGAACATTTATTTTAGCGTACGCGATCAAAACAAAAATGTTGAAAGCAGCATGAAAGTGAAGTCTATCCTGATTTAAGTTCTCGAATATTCCTCGAGGCTCCTATATCGTTATTTTACAAAGAGATATAAATCCAATAATTCTTTCCTCATACAAAAGAATGAAAGGGAATGAGAAAGCAGTTTGAATATTGTATAACCGAAATGTGAAAACGTGAACGCATTGTTTGCTGGATTTTTTATGCATATTGGTCGCATAGGAGAGATCGAAAAGATCTGAAGACTCTAGTCTCTTCAGTTGCTTCTTAATCCTGATTGGTTCGAAAACGAATAGTTCATTCGGTCACTATGCTTTCAACATTATGAACATCATGCTCTAAAGAATATTTATGTAATTACATCAATAACTATATGCTAAATCTCAAAACAGCAACTATGGTGGTAATACAAGCTTTAGAATTCTGCTACTTAGTAATTGTCACTAATCAAAGATGATAACACAAGCAGACTAGCACTAAAAGAAAGAGCATTCTTTAAAAACTGCAAATCTTAAACAGATACCTAAAGCTCCAAAATAAAGGAATTGGGCAAGGAATGGGAATGAATTCGGCCGTAGCCTTTAAAGAATCATCACAGCATTTCCCTTGAATGATTTGCGAAACCAATGGAAAAGCCAAATCTGGAAAGCTGGACAGGGAATGCCGCTTTACGTGTATTAAGTCGTCCTATCTCAGTTTAGGCCTGTTTCCCGCTATGTCTGTCTCTCCCTCTAGGTCGCCTCACTGAGCATTCCAGCAGGCCGCAAACTTGGAGCCAACTAGCTCCGTTCTCTCGTGGCAATAGAACTCGTCTCCGGCTTCACTTACCAAAGGAGCTGCTCGCAGATTGCACGAGGAGTTTACTGTCTTCAACAGGTGCTGTGTCCATAAGACTTTCGTGCCTAAAGATATATTAGACATCAAATGCCCGTCTCTTCATTGTCCAGTACCGACATGATATTCAATAAAATTAAGGAATAAATTTTTTTGTTGATATTATGTTTGGAAGACTGTGGCAATATCTTTAGGAAGGTATTGAAAACTGAAACAATCGTTCAATCTCTTTCTTATTCTTTTTTTTTTTTTTTTTTTTTTTTTTTTACTTTTTCATTCCTCCCAGCTGAAGGCTGGGAGGCGGGCTGCTGGAGGATCGGGGAGATCCTTTTCAGACTACTAAACTACGGGGAGGGAGGGGGGATGGAAGGTCGGCCGTGGCCTTATTAGGAACCATCCCAGCAATCGCCTAGAGTGTCTGAGGAAAACCACGGAAAACCAAAGAGAGGATGGCAGAACCGGGTTTGACCCCGGTTCTCCCGAATGGCAAGTAACAGTGCAAAATCGCACTGCTCAAGCCATTCAATGTGTAAATGAATAAGTATTTCCGATTCCAAATTTCAACAGCGAGTGAATGAGGAAGTCAGAAATCATTTCATTTGCCATAGTACCTATACCCCTTTATGCCTTCAGTCATAAAGTGATTTTTAAATATAGTTTATTATATGTTTTCAAAAATTATGTTTTAAATGGCGTACATAAACGAAAAAAAAGAATCAGTTGAAAAAGTTATTTGTATCGTAAGAAAATTTCGAAAACTTTAACATAAAGTATTTTCACGACAAATTGTCGAAAAAAATCAGCTGCTCATTAAATTATTTTGCGAAAGCCATACATTTCAGTTACACCGTAAACTTTAGATATGTATCATCGTAATTTTAGAAACAATTTTTTGGTACCGTAGTAGGTAGTTGCGGATTTTTCTGTTGTTTTTCGCCAAGAGCTTCCACAAATCATGGGACGTAGCTAAAGGAAATGCCAAGCAGTTTGAAAGTACGGAAGTTGCCAGCTTTTATTTGATACCCACGAATATTATCAAACATAAATCGTCTCTTCAGCTCCCCAATTAGGCCATACAGATTTGGATTTCCCATGGTTTCCCCAAATGACTTCTGACAAATGCCGGGACCGTTCCTTCAAAAGCCCATGGCCAAATTCCTTCCCGTTTCTTCTCGCCATTTCTCACCTCCACTGATTTCGACATCGACGAGGCGCAAAGCCATAAACAAAAAACATCGCCCAAGATTTTTCAAATTTTTTTGTTCCAATCATGTTAAGATTACGTATTAAAGACTAAGGTTGCTGCGGAGTTACAAATTACCTAGATAAAGTTTTCAAAAGTTTTTAGGATGTAACAGACGGACGAGTAGATGGACAAACGAGCGCATCCATAAGTGTTTCATTTTTCGCTCAGAAGATAAGAACCATTAAAAAGTATAAAAATAAAGAATGAAAAATAACGTCTCTGCCGCAGCGGGACTGTGCTAAATGTTCGGTGATTCCATTAGTATTAACGAATTAATTTCCGTTTTATTTAATGAAACTCAGCTAACGAGCCGATACGCTCACCTGGATATACTGCCATGTCTGCCTGGACGTGTACTGGCGGTATTTGTTGTATTTCGGAGAACTCGGCCGATCTCTCTTGCAATACGAGGGCGATGAGGCGCTGTGATCGACAAGTTGTAATCCCGCGGAGCTGCTCCCTCCACTTGTCAATAACAATACTCAGAGAGAGGCGCGGGATGTAATCCAGATTAAACGTCACCACCGATTATCGTCACAGCGCGAGAGAAGCCGTATCGGCTGCAACTCCACTGCTTATCACAGGCCACTGTGCAAAAAACCTTCCGACCTCTCATATTTTGTTACTTGCAAGCCTCGAACTCGTTAGGTCTTCCCATACATGCTATGCATTAACTTTAAAGCGCTTTCATTTAAACAGACAAATGGTTTCTTCATTTTAAAGCACTTAATATTTCATGGAATCATCAGTACTATTTTATGCACTACCTTATCATTTCATTAGTTAGAAAAGTATTAAAAAATCGAACCATATGGGCATTTGTCTTGAATGATTTGGAGAAACCTTGGAGAAGTCAAATCTGGAACACCAGACCTGATTCCAACCCGTTTCCTCCCGAATAAGAGGACAGAGCGTTACCGTTCAACCATTAAGCACGGTTCCATCTTATTATGCTCGGGGTAAATTATAATCCCATAAGCAATTAACAAAATCAATACAGGTGCCAAGATGCCATTAGAGATACATCAATTTTAGAATCAAGTAATAATTTAATAATTTTGATATCATTCCTGCATCCAACCACAAATTGTATTGCCACATTTTCTCAATTTTTAAAAACAATCTTAGACACAAAAGAATTCTACAAGCGTATCTTAGAAGTGGAAATACGTGAACAAAAGTTTTTAGACATCAGCTTCGTCCTCCTTCTCTGTGATATTATCAGAAGTGTTGGAACATTATTATTATTAAAATTTCCACCACATCTGTTTCCCATAGATAAGTTATAAGCTAGTGTGATAGTTTAGATTTCCAGCTATATATTCCTGTAATTTAAACAAGTTTCAAGTACGGTAACAGAATTAAGTTGTAAAAAGTGAAAGACAAAGAGCTTAAAAACAAAAGCAAACCTGTGTGGAATGAATACAGACCAAGTAAGTCAGTACTCCAAACCAGTGAATCCGTAAATTATGTGCGGATACGGTTACAACAATCAAGTGCCACAATTTCGAAATCAGAAGGATGGAGGGGAAAGCAGAAGTTTGGGAATCTTATTTCCTTGGTTTCAGTTCTAAGTTCGGACAGTAAATGAACAATTAATCTGCTTCTCAGAGGAAGCCACAAAATAGCCAATACGAGTGAGCAATGAGGATATGTAATATCAAAAGTAGCCTACTGTTTAATATATAAAAAATCCATATAGTAAGCAACAGCTAGATATACTTGAAAGTTGTTCAGAATAATAAATAGGACACAAAAGAAGAAAACATAGCAAATCAGAAATATGATAATTTAAACGCATGTCGCTGGGACGGCTAATATTTTGGGAAAACTACAGATTCAGTTAGAAATAACTGCCCGCTGATTTATCGCATCGGTGTCTTAAGTTTTCCCAGTTATTACGTTGTTCCACTGTATAAGCCACAGATCATTCACGTAAGAGCTTTAATATTTCCGACCGCAATTACTCAAAATTTCTGCCTACTTTGTTTGATTCGGAGATAAGTTTGTAGCAAACATGGAGAAGCTAACACTCAGCAATGACCAGTTCACTGTGAAATTTAGTTTATGAACATGTTTTTAGAAAATATCATCTTCCAGAATCTGTTGCTATGGTATTGAAAAATTACGAAATTTCCTTCCACAAAAATGTATTAATCACCACTCTTCCCAAACAGATACAAGTGCTAAAGATACATTGAAATTTTATTATGATTACATCAGATAATAATGTCTGGTTAAGATCACTCAGCAGACTGCAGTGCATAAGTTCAGCTGTAATTAATAACTTTATTGCTTCACTTCGACAGATTTTGCTTAGCACTCATCTTTCGAGGAAGCCTTGTAGAGCCACTTAGTAAATAATAGTTACTTTTACTGCCACTAGTCACCACGTGGTAGCGGTCGGGTAGCTCAGTGGTTAAGGCGCTTGCTTTCAAAACGTTCGCTGGTCCGGGGGTTCGAATCCCTGCAGGCGCAGGAATTTTGAGAGTTGTGTTTAATCATATGAGCTATGCCAGGACACTCCGTGGTTCGGATTCCACGTTAAACTGTAGGTCCCAGAGGAAAGGAACTGGCCGTCCTACCTCTGACACAGTGGCTTAGTATGCCTCCTTCGGGAGGATCAAACCAACCTTCGGGTTGTGGACTATGTTAAGTCACCACGTACAATTACCGTCATTTATCGTTTGATTGGTTACTCAGAAAAGCTTTCATGAATAATTAAATGGAAATTTATTTTAAATTCTTTCGATGTTGTCATAAATCAAAGGCAGAGTAAAAGCTAATGAAATTTACGTCAAGTAAAATTCAAGCTTTCTTAGGGTATTGCGGCTCAACGACTTATTAGAGCCAGAAGACTATTGGGGACAAGAGCTGGGAATGTATACAGCCATGGCCATTTAAAGGAAACATCCCGCCATTCACCGATATTGATTTCGGGACACCATGGAAAGTCGAAGTCAGGATGGACGGACCGATAATCGAACTAACGTCCTTCCGAACAATACTCCGAGATTTAATCGCTTAACTCTTCTCGGGACTCATAAATTGCCGAAAATATCTTGGGTGTGTGGCTATGACGATGTCTGTTTATCTTGAACCTTCTTAATATAACAGCATTACATACAAATGTGTAGCAGGCTCTGCTATGTCAATTTTTTGCAATCCTATTACGCAAAAACTGCGGAAAACATTTTAATGGAGTTTTCACAGTTTAAGACTTATGGCCCAACGTAAAAACTGCTATATGTCTTAATGCTAGAGGCCAGGTGTCGGAGCAAGAAATGAAAATCTGTTCGTAACCTGCAGAGATTAGCACCAAAGATTTTTAAGACAATCACGACCAGAGATTGTTTACACCATCAAAGATAAACACCAAAAACAAGCTTAAACATTCGTAAAAACATTAGGTAAGCTTTCTGTACTATTATTCGTAATTTATGTCATAACAAACTTGGTTTCTCAAAAAATCTTAAGATTAAGCTTTGTTTTTTTTTTGTTTTTTTTGCGATAAAGCTTCCGGGTTTGCTTTTTGGATAATGTAAATATAGTCCTTGAACTTATGCTCTTTATTTTGTGTGTACAAAGATCGTTGGAATTTCAAATACTGACAGCAGAGTACAGACAGAATAATTGAAAGCAGCCGGTAAGGTGGGAGGATACAAGAGTGTATGAAGATGGTTATAGCTTCAATTTTTGAAAGGCAAAACATCTAAATCCTACAGTGATTATCGAAATTTTCGTCTCAAAATTACATGTTTGATGAAGAGAACAGACTAGTAAAAAATTTACACGATTCGTGGGCAGATTGCGGAAACCACTTCAAGAAATTACATTTTTTTCTTTACTTCTGTGAAATATGATACTTGGACAAATAATTAGTAAATAATTAGAATTAGTAAGCCGCATGGATCGTGAATACTTGATTTCATACGAAAAAATAGAGTGAAAATTTTACTTTAAAAGGTATTTGAGCAAGTACGCTGGGGGGGGGGAAGCTGTTATGAACAATTTTACTTCAGGCTACATTTCAACAAAACCACAGCCCAGCTAATATTGCTGCAGCAAAATCCAAACATTTACCGCAGGCGCAATCTTATACACACTTAATTGAACCTGCCAGCAAATTGTAGTCTATTAACTATAAAAAATGTTTAAACTAAATCAATGAATATTGACTGAATAAAGGTCGGGCCACACTAGACCACACCTCACCCGGCCCGCACCGCACCGTAACTTTTCTAATTGTTGTCGCTCACTCGATTGAAGTGAGTTCAAACGACACCGCGTGTCGGCCGACACTCAGCCGTGTGTTGGTCCGGATAAATTTGGTTTATATTTTGACGGTGCGGTCCGGTGTCGTTCTGCTGTCGAGCTGGTCGATATGCAGAACTGTATAGAAAGAGTTCGGAAATTTCCGGTCTTTTACGACTAAATATTGTTTTAACGTTACTGATTGCTTTAGAAGTGTGTCCTTTTTTTTCAGCCTCTCTTCAGGTTCATCAGATATTCGTAAAATTTAGGTAGAGTACTTGCATGTTCGCATTAACAAATCAAATCTTTGCCAGTGGTGAAAGTCGATTTTAAGGCCTGTAAAAATTGCATCCGAGATCCGGATTTTGAACTGGGAACTTTCCGTACCCAAATCACTCGCCGCAAGCATCTGAATCTAGAAGTACTGGAGAATATGTATTCAATGATATAAAACTACATTTGTGATTTGGTATGGCAAAAATAAATTACAATTACGTTTATTTTATTATGTTTGAATAATATTTTTTGATTATAACCAGATTTGTCTCTTGACTCAGAAGGTTATGGCGTACGATTGGGGAAATGAAAGTCCCTGGTTCAAATCCCTGTCTCAGCTGTAATTTTTATGGGTCTTAAAATTGAAATTCACTTCTGGAAAAGCTTTGATTTGTTAATGCTAATATGCTAGGACGCTCCGTGTTTCTAATTTCACGTTAATCTGTAGTTTTCCTTTTCAAATTAGGTGACAAGGATGGAGGTGTACTGCGCGGCCGATAAGTAACTCCGTGACTCGAATTTTTAGATCAGATGAAATTATTATTATTTTACGGAATCTTTGCGGTTTGCATTAAAATAAAAATGTATAATAATCTTTTTTATATAAAAAAAAAAAAAAAAAGAAGAAATATTGAGTGACTCGGAAAGGAACCTCAACCAAAACAAACACGTTAAATGTGAAGTGAGTGACGCTTTACATTTAATCGTGACTATATAGAGATACACGAAAAACTTTAAATACAGTGTGACGATCATTTGTTAAAACAGCTTTGGAATACTATTTTTGTGCATAAGAGATCAAACAATTAGGAGATATCAGGAGCCAGACATACAAAAAAACTATTTTGAGGTACTTTATTACTTTCGTAGATTATAAAGTACAGTACTCTATAATAAAGTACGGGTGGTAGCCGCAGTTACGATACCCAAATCACTTTTAAGGTAATTTTTTAACATTAATTCCGTGAAACAGCCAAGTGTATACGTAAGGAGACTGAAGAGCGAGTAGGAACCCGTCCGTCACACGGCCGAGTGTTGCTGCGGTGACGGTGCGGGCTCGGCTCGGTCTAGTGTGGCCGGACCTAAAGTCATGCAATGTTATCTTCATTGTTACAACGTGATTGCCAATTTTTTCCCCTCCTTTTGCTTTACTCCTCGTCGAGGCTGACGTCAATATTAGTAGAGGCGGGAAAGGACTGTGGGTAAGGAACTGGAAAGAATTCAACCATGACATTTTGAAGGAACCATCCCGGCATTTGCCTGCAGCGGTTTGAAACAATCATGAAAAACCCAAATCTGTATGCCTGGACACAAATTCGAACCCACGTCCTCCCGAATGCGAGGCCAGAACGCTAAAGCTTGCTCACCTCGCTCGGTAAATTGTAAGTGTAAAACCTATAAGATCGTAAAATCTATTACAGCTATTGCTGACGATCCAGCACATGAATTTAATTATTACAAATGATTATTAGAACGGGTAAATCGTCGTATATGTAACACCATATTGTAACTGTTTGAAAATCGTTAATATCGGACCTTTCGTTTATTCAAATATAACAAAGGCAATATAAATGTTGCGTGATAATATTTGTTGTTGTTCTTAAAAGAAGCAAAGAGTCAGAACCTCAAAATAAAAACATTCAACCAACGTTTCACTCGAGTAATGTTTATCTGCTCGTGTGTATTCCAGACTATTCTTTGAAAGGTTTGTTGATAGTGGCTGCAGTGTAACCGCCTCGAGCTCCGCCGTAACTGAGTTTCGAGGTATCGATTTCGGCGGTCGCAAGCTGCCGGCCTGGCCCTTGACACAGAGCTGCATTCCGGGCACGCTGCGAGTCGTCGGTCACTATAGTCGACTATTCGAACACAATGGTCGATTGCAGATCCTCCTAATTTGATGCGTATGTCAGAGTTTAACGATTGAATTATGAATATCCAGTATTTTAATGTAGGGAAAAGACATTGGAAAATAAGAAGTGTGGAGTAATATTTATTAGAATAATAAAGCAATCTTTAATTGTTAAACTGTTTGGTATTCAGAAAGTAAATGAATGGAACTACTACGTTATATGAGATGGTTGAAAATAAGCTGGAATCTGTGTTAGTAAAACATAGCACGTGTTGTTCTTGCTTTTTACTGCTCGACCATATTGATGATTAGAATCAGATGAAACAAATAAGACTTTCAGTGGACGTAAACAGGAAATGGGAAAAAATCAACGACACACGCGACGAGTCAGGTGAGCGGTCTGTAACATTCCTTGTCCAACCATTCAGATCTCGGTCATTTCAGGCGTGGTTTCCTACAAAAGGCCATGGGCAAATTCCTTCCAGTTCCTTCCCCCCCCCCCCCCCCCCCCCCCCCCCCCCCCCCCCCCCCCCCGGGCATCGTTCGGCAGCCTAGTAGCAAAGTATGAAGTTACCGCTTCTTCCGCTTTGAGCGCTACTCTAATGAAGGAAGTTAAGTGTTGCCATCTTTCTGCGAAGCGTGCAACTATGTTTTGTGTGAGAGAAGTGTGTTTTGTTTGTGAAATGTGTAGTTTGCAAGGCGGAGATTGGGGTCCGTCCTAGTATTCCCTTGATGATCGCGGGAAAACGCCCAAAAACGGCAGTCGGGACAGCCGGTACTCGGGAGCTTGGCCCGTGCCTGGTCCCTTTGTACTTTCTCGATCTAGTGTGCGGCGCCATAGCACACTGACGGATACTTGAGTAGTGCGTTTTAGATGATCTTCTTGAAAATAATAACACAACAAGTTTATAAAATTCAGTGATAGATGGTGACTTTACAACTATAATAAGTACGACCTGTGACGGGACAGTTATCTATTTCTTAGAGCGATCTGGTGGCTCAGTTGGTCTGCCAGCCCTGGAAGCGTAGGGGCTAGCGAGCTTGCCTCGCGTTGTCAGGGTCGCCGGTTCGAGTTCGGCCGAGGGCATGGGTGTTGTGTCCGTCCTGTGTTGTCTCCACTGAAAAACGATAATATAGTAGAGACAAATTCGAAGAAACAGAAAGAAACTTACAGATGGCTGAAATGGCAAAAAAAAAGAAAAGAAAAAGAGCCACCTTAAAAAAAAGGTTGGGTAAGGTGCGTGACTGGGGCACGAAAAGTCCCCTGCTCGAATCTCAGTCTCAGCTGGAATTTTTACGAACCTTAAAACTGACCATTACCTCTAGCAGAGCTTTGCTTTGTTCATGTGAAGCACGCTAGGACGCTCCGTGGTTCGGATTCCACGTAAAGTTGTAGGTCCCCTTTCCCCGGTAGAATTATCGGTGTAGGGGAGCCATGACAGAGGTGCATGCGCGGATAATCGAAACTTTGTCACGCGGCGGCCGAACAATCCTTCGGCATCTCCCGGCCAACAATGCCATACGTGTTTACCTTTTTTATATTTCTTAGTTTGGGCTAGCGGATAGTTTTGAATCAGATAAAATACATAAAAAAGATTAATCTGCACAGGACAGATTGTGGGAAAGTGTTTTTGGAATCGGAAGAAATAGAAGAGGAATAAATGAAAGAAAAAAAGAAGAAGGAGGTTGCCTGTTGTCAACAATGCTTTTGGTTATCGGATATTACGTATAAGAGTGGCCTTGCGAAACATACCTGTAAACTTCAAATAAGCAAAATGTCCGATATGAGCTATAAAGTTGTGGATATTTGAAGTATTAGTTTGAAAAGGAGCATTAAATACAGTGGCTAAAAAAAAAAATACTTCTTTCAATCAATTACAACTATATTATTAAGTTAAAACCGTTTTAGACACCATTTCACTATTGCCACAGACCCTACAAATCCTTAGTACAAGATGTCTCAAGGATGGAGCCAAGCGCAGCGTACTCTTGACTCAATACAGAAGATAATATTCTTGCAGCCATTTTTGGAATTACGGTCACAGACAGGGAATAAATCTCCGGCGGCCTTCTAAACCCCCTCCGGACAGTGAGTAACTACCCCCCTGCCTGCCTGCACGTGGCTCACCCCGACCCTGGCACAGTAGTCCAGAGTATCGACCGGGTACCAGGCGTACCATGGCAGCCTCCGACCTTGGCACACTTGGTGGCGGAGAGAGTGTTAACGCCCCTCGTAAACTGTGCCGTATGCAAAGTGCCGGGAGAAAGCTCCATTAAAGGAGATACTGCAGCTATAAACGGCCAGCCCATTAACTCTGCACCTCGGCGGCGGAAGAGCTCAGCACTTTCTCCTCGGTGCATATGGTATAGATTTACCCATGCAAGCTTAGCTAGCGATTCTAAGAGGATCATACTATAATTATCACCTTCTTCCAAATTCTGATTATAGAGAGAATTTAATGCCTCATAAAAGTTTCCTAGGTTGCCTAAATTGAGGGAACGAGGATTAAACCGAGCGCGGTGGGCGGCCTCGCATCCGGGAGGACAAGGGTTCAAATCCCCGTCCGGTCATCCAGATTTGGATTTTCGATGGATTCCTCAAATCATTCCAGGCGAATGCCGGTGTGCTTCCTTCAAAAGGCCATGGTCTAATTTCTTACCGTTCATTGCTCCCAGTCCATTCTTGCCTGTAATAACCTCGACGTAGACGAAGCGTAAAACCATAAAAAAAAAAGGATTACCATATCGCACACGTTCACTAATATGCGTAGTTTGATCGGTAAAAGTGAAAAAGAAACGAGCTTTTGAGTGTATAGTTGTACGAGTATCGAAAATTTAGGGTTGTTTACACACGTCTGTGTAAATTTGATCCTAGTTTGGACTCAGTTTAATCCTCGTTCCGTCAATTTAGGCAACCTAGGAAACCTTTATGAGACATTAAATTCTACCTAAAATCAAAACTTGCAAGAAGGTGATAATTATAATACTACAATTATAATATTAATATCCTCCTTATTTTGTAGAATATTAATAAAATTAAGGACGAAGTACAATATAGTTACTCTCGTTGTTTTGAAAAATAGTAATAAAAATATCTGTGCCTTACTTCATTTGGTGGTGTAGATGTTTACTGTAGTGGCTATTACACGTCAGTAGGGTCTTTGCGTTGAGATGTAAACGAAGTTGTTTCCCGTTTGTTTGCCTGGTGTGAAAGTGTTAGTAAGCGTTACTGTAAGTGTGGATGACTGCGATGGTGAATCTGTGGTAAGTGTATTTTTGCCCTAAACGAGATGTGGAAGAAGAGAGAGTGTTAAATCAGGTAACGGCTTATTCCGGCCTGCTCTTTCGGTAGATACCAGTAGCCGAGTTCAATATTCGAATCGAACCGAGCGGGGCGGTGTAACGGTTAGCGTTCTCGCCTCGCATACGGGAGGACGGCGGTTCGAATCCCTGTCCGGGCATCCAGATTTGGGTTTTCCATGGTTTCCCCAAATCACTCCAGGCAAATGCCGGGATGCTTCCTTCAAAAGGCCATGGCCGAATTCCTTCCCATTCCTTGCCCCCATCCTTGCCCCCCATCCTTTCCCGTCTCTAAAGACCTCGATGTTAAAAAGAAACGTAAAGCAGTTACAAAAAAAAAAAAATTAATATTCGACAGAAAAAGTATTGTCGTATTGTTGTATGCCATCAATTCTCGCTGCGCAGAAGTTTTTGTTTTAGCCCTTGACTTCGGTACGCAATATGGTGATTGGGAATAGTCAATCATCATCCCTCCAACACCAAATCAGAATAATATAAATTCTTTCCACCATCTGTGTCCAAACTAGGCAACGTCGTGTCTAGCGTCAGACAACGTGCGGTGACTCAATGACTCTGACAAATTGATGGCTAACTTTATTTAATGGCTTGTTTCAGTTTTAAGTTAATAAATAATACAGTCTAATTGAAAAAATCCTCCGTAAATTGCTACATCTTTTCATTTCTGCAATCATCCGAAAAGTAAGTTAAAAAAATTAAGAAACTTTACCGTATTGTATTACGCCTTTGCAACACATGTGTGTTTTAATGCTGCAGTCTTTTTTTTGTGTCCGAGTTCTTTAACTGTCTTTTTGGGTATCGCTATTTGAATACAGAAAACCTGACATTTTTCGCATACAGTTATGAAAAGGTTAAAATTGTGCTGGGATTAAGCAAGTAATAATAGGTTGCGTGTCCGAACATTATTGTTATAATTATGACTTTGCTCCGAAATTATCTAACATGCGAAGTGGTTTACTTCAGTGAGATCCTGTTTCTTCCACTACAGAAAGGATTAAAATTATGGTTACAGGAATGTTTAAGCCAATAAATAGTCTGCACCAATTATTTAAAATGGATGCTACGCTACGTAAAATATTGGGACAGATGTGGCTGAGTGAATAATTAATAAAGCGGATGTGAAGTAAAAAAGAACATGTCTTGCTATTGTTTATTTTCTGGACTACAGCGGGGATTTCACATCGCTTGCCGCTAGTATGCTGCCGTTACCGATAAGTAATCAAGGCAAAATTTGATTTTAGCTTCACTCCGTAGCATAGGGTATGCATGTGTTTTAATAGAATTGTACAATAAAATTTCCAGAAACGATCTACTCAGAATATACCTACAAAGATCATATGAACAACCTTTCACAAAGCAGAGGGGAAAAAAAACTTGTAAGCGTAGGTAACTATTTCAAAATGTAGCTACATTTTACCAAATAGCGTCAATTAGGTAATGGTGAATTTAAGTATATTCCGTCTTAAATTAAATGATTACTATTTAAAGTCATATTTATTATTTCTTTTTCCTCTCATATTTGACCAAAGTTGATAAATTAGGTATCATTTTAAAGATAAAGTTCTCCGCTTTGCTAACATAATGAATAAAGGAATCTTTCGAAATTCAACCCGTAAATGGTAAAATTGTGAACAATCAAGGTCACGGGTATGCGATAGTTCAGAGTCAAGCTGCTAGGCTTCGCTGGCGCCGTAACGAGAGACCGCTATATAGCATCACCACGTATCATGCAGATACTGATAAACAGTGTATGATTTTTAGAGTAACGAGCTTTTCGGACATACTTTTTTTATTTTTGTAACAAATCATAATTTCTAAGACGTTGATTTGCTACCTCCCTTTTATCAGTTGACAAGTATACAAAATGATATAGTTCAGAGTCAAGCTGCTCGTCAATAAGGAGTGATAGCAACACAACATGCCACATAGATATGGATAAACCGTCTGTTTTGTTCAGCTTAGATGTATTCATGTGAGGTCAGAACCTCGTTATTCATCGAATATCATTCGCGAAATTTTCGTACGGGTCACCTAGTAATATTTAAAAACTGGTTTCAGGTATGCTGCTGGCTGACAGTTTTTTCTTGTATAATGGCTCCGTAATACCATAACAAAGGAAGAAGTGAGACAAAACTGCCGATACGCTGCGCACATGTCTAAACGCAATCCATGAACTCTCCACATTTATCCTCACAATTACAGGAAAATAAATGTAGAAACTACTGTGAGGTACGTTGTGTATGCTGGCTGGTGTCAACAACCGCCTCTGCTGGTGCAAGGCGTGGTCGTTGACGTGATGTCGGTCAGTGTCGATCACTCCGCGATGTCTCCTCTGATCCGGGCCAAGGTGAAGTCTCCCGCGGGCAGGCACCGACTGCTCCGGCGCCCTTCACGTATTTATGTTTTATCAGTCGCTGTCCTATTCTCTTGTTCAGTATATATCACACAGAATTTTTTTTATTAGTCTATATTCTCCATACGAAAAAACCTACGTGGTCTTCCATTCATTCTCACTAATATCAACAGCATCGCGTGTCAGACTTTTTTGCCGATATCTCTAAAGTTCTTTCATATTCATTGATATATTTAAACTTTTAACATTACACGCTCCAACTCGCATAATGATCCTATTTATTCTGACGATTCCTACCTCATTGTTGTGACTAGCTAGCAAAATGTCCAGCGCTTCTCATCCTGTTGTCACATAAGTAATTAGTTATTGAACGTGTTCAGCGTGTAGATAAAAAAGGTAACAGCTAGTATTGGAACTACTACCGATGTGTAAACCACTCTGATGATACGTTGTAAAACAATAAACATCTTTAAACCGGCCTGTATAACGTTGTGAAATCGCTCAAAATGCGGGAGTGCAAATAACAGGAATTATGCTGGATTCCCCAACGTCGTTAGGGGCATAGTTGTGTAACGCGTAGAAAATATTGTTGCAAAGACCTGGTAATCAAAAAACTTTGTATGACGAATGAGCAAGCCCTCCTTCAACTACATCATACCGATAAAGAAAATAAACACGTGATTTGTTGCTGCTATCACAGCGATAAGTGATGCGACGATGGAGAGGTATTACGACTATCGATTTTATTCGTTATTCCACGTCACTTTATATTTGAGCGCTCAAATATAAAGTGACGTGGAATAACGAATAAAATCGATAGTCGTAATACCTCTCCATCGTCGCATCACTTGTCGCTGTGATAGCAGCAACAAATCACTTGTTTATTTTCTTTATTTGTATGGCTAAGCAAACTGAATGAATACACCAAGGTCCTCGGTTCGAATCCTGACCTGAGCTGCGATCTTATGGACTCTAATCCTGCAACGGTAACAATTTACATTAGTCAAGTATAAGCATACCAGGTCGTTCTATTGTAAAACTGTAGGCCTCTATTAGTAAGTAGCAAGGCTAGGATTAACCACGACAGAGGTGGCATACGCATCTAATCTGAACTGTCACTAGTCGAGTAAACAGGTCTTCAGCTTCTCCTTATGAAACACCCATAGATTCCATACGCACTGATATTACACGAAACACGTACAGCAGATGGAAGTATTCTTATGAGCAGATCGGGAATGAAACAGGGCTCCAAGCTGCCTGATTTTACCCTTTTACTCTATGTACCTCACTACCAATTTCTAATTTGTATTAATAAATTAGTCGACTGAGGAAAATTTTCAAAGATAAGGACAATTGCCAGACATTATTTTCACAAACGGAGTCCGTTGGCTCATGCCACCGTTACAAGAAGGGTCTGTAAAATCTGGAATGTGATTGACTGCTTTAATATTGAAGCATAGTTTCATATCGTCTGTTTTTAACTTAGTATCAGCACTGTGTTAGGATTTATTTATTTTTATTTATTTGCAATTTGGAGGAACAATGTTATGCTTCTTAATACATCGTACATCTTTCATTTTGCGTTAAATATTAACTATAAAACAATAGATAATTCAGAGGTCACCTGCTGTTTCGTGTTGGGTGAGCGCTAATGCTTTGGCCTCGCACTCGGAAGGACGCAGGTTCGAATCCTCGTCCGGCCATCCAGATTTACGTTTTACATGGAGGTTACTCCAGTTGGATGACGAGATGGTTCCTTCAAATGGACATGGAAGAATTTCTTCGCGTTCCTTGACCCCCCTTCTCCGTTCTTTTACGCCTCTAACGATCTTGATTAGGACGAGGCGTAACACGTAAAGTAAAAAGGAAAAAAGAGATCAACAGACGAGTAAGATTTGCGGAGACGGCATCCCATTACAGAAAACTCACGAAGTATTTTATTGTTTCAAAGAATGCAACCACTTCATGACTACCCATATTCATGGAGACAGATTAAATGCTTCTATTTATTGCGATCTACTGTAAGGCAATCAAACAAATAAGTCAAATTTGATGAGCTATGACCCGTCATTGATGGTTAGATGTTACGCTCAAAGAACAGCGTGAATATACTCCGTACCATTTGGAAAACCAGCGGGTGAAATACACGCTGCTGTGGTTAATTCAGAGGTTATTCAACATTCCTCTTATTTCTACGATCTTGGACCAATGAATTTAACAAATTTTCTCTCTATCAAAACACCCTCAAAGAAATTTTTCTAATAGTATTTTAGTAAGAAAAATTTAAGATACGTGAAGTTTTATAGCTAACGGTTTAAAATGAACAACGAAACGTTGAGAGTACATTTCATGTTATTTTTAAGGCCTAGTAACGCACAATATCTGTACACTTAAATCAATCGGAATTGTTTGGAGATTAATACCCTATAATCTTTTATTTTATTGATTCAGTTCCAATATTAGGGAATAAACGAAGTTCTACTTCTCTTGATTTGTTGGTGATATCAAATTTTGAAGTATTAACAGGAATAGTTCATAAATTCTCCTCTCATTTCCAACAAGCTGTCCACCGCTGATAATCTATCAGTGTCAGACACAACGCAACATGGCGACTGCTGACAAGATTTATGGCCAGTCAGGCAAGAAACGCGACAGGCTTTAGGGCTACGGCTATTTTTTGTTAACCTAACTAGAATCGGAAGAGATTGAGAGACGTAAGGAATTACACTAAGGTCTCTTTCGAGTAACCATCTCGCCATTCACTCTGGGTTCGCGTAGTGAAAGAGTTATTGATTAAGGTTATTCCCATTGATAAGCAAGTATGATTTAAACCAGTGGTTTCCAAAGGGGCTGTAACACCACCAGTGGGTATTGAAGAGATCGTGGCGAGCGTTTCTGGTCCAAGACAAATGTAGACGACGTTGAGCAGCCGCAACTCACTATTTTCCAATAATACATCCGTCTTTAAATGGTACACCAAAAAAGGTTTTTAATTGTATTCCCATCATCATATGTAGCCAAGTAGAATTTCCCGTAGTCAGAAATTTATTAGCTAAGAGAAGAAACAGATTATCAATAGTGGAACAAGGCGATTTAAGATTGCTGATTATAAATAAGGCATAGAAAAATAAGTGTCATTACACCTAGATCTGTCCTGATAGTAATAATATTTTTCATAATCTGTATTTGTTAATAAAACTGTGAACAATACACCAATGTTTTTAATATATTTTAACGGAGTGATATTAGAAATCTCTTTTTCTGAAAGCAATATCTACACTTCACCCAAGAATGGCGCCATCGAATCGCTGTTTCAAAAAGTGGATTACGAGCTTAAAGAGTTGGAGCACTATGGGTTACATTATTTACTACAAGAAGTGGAGCTGTGCGGTTTTTTTTTTTCTGAAAAGGGGTGGTGAGTAATTTTTTTGGGAAAACGGGTGGTAGACCGAAAATTTTAGAAACCTATTATTTTTCAACTGAGTGCAGTGGTTTAAACAGTACAAACAGTTACAAGCCATTATCACAGACAAGGGAGATTCTTAGGAGTTGTGAGACTGTAACGGTATAAAGAAAGTTTAGCAAGATAAACATTGTTTGCCTCTCCAGACTGAAAGGTCATAATGTCTTCTCAAGTATCACCTGACTCACATTGTTTGAACGTCTTTGTGACGGAGCGACGGAAAAATACCGTTAGAAGAGTGGTTGGTTGTCACTTTAGAGAAGTACCCAAACAGCAAACTTTTTCAAAGACAAGTATAAGAAACCTGTTTTGATTGTAGGATTATAAAAATGTCGAACCCAACTCCTCACCTTAGCTTTCCTGCATGATGACAGAGTATCGTGAAAACAGTTGTGAACCCCCGGTATGGTGAAAGCAACACTTTTGAACGTCCCGAAATAGAGAGAGACTTTACTGAGCCTGTCAAGGTGGGAGGAGCAGAATGTAACTCCAGATTAGGAAAAGTAACATTGATCTGCTCGAACATGGATGTAAGACATAGAATTTGGTCCCAATTGGAATTAGAAAACTAAAGATCCCGTACACACCGACTTAGCTCTTTGAACTAGAAAAAAGGTTTTTTTCACGTCGATCCTGCGAGGCAGGTAACACGAATGAATCGGTGTTGATTCATGCATTGTGTATGGCAGTTCACAATAGTTATAAGAGTGAACCTATCGTGGTAATTCCAGAGCCACCGCAATTAATTGCGATATGAAAACCCGATTCGAAAAACAGTGAACATTATTCCTAATTAATTTTATATTAGTTCTGCCGTGAAAACTTAATACGATCGTCCAAAAGCTAGCTAAACAATTATAAAGAAGGCATTCCTACATTAATAAATTATTTATTTACCTTTCATAGAATTAATATTTGCAGTTATGTTAGCAAAAAATACATGATGTTCAATTAAACACAATTTATCATAAAACATAAATAATAATGTAGAGGAGAGAAGTTTGTGGAAGGGTCTTACAAAAAAAAGGGGGGACATGACGTTTGGTAACATTTTAAGATATGCGGGATTGGTTAATTTGCTAGTGGAGGGAACAGTCGAAGATTAAAACTGTAGAGGTTCACAAAGATTGGAATATATGAAGTTGATAATTTAAAAAAATAGGCCGTGTAGGGTATGTTGAGATAAAGAGGTTATCGCAAGGTAAAAATAAAAGGAGGATTGCATCAAACCAATCGAGAGAATGATGACCAAAAAAAAAAAAATCAGTCATCCACTTGTTCCCACACGTTAAAGCAAAATTTTACAGTTCAACGTGAAACTTGTTGCAATGAAAGTAGAGCCAGCAAACCCGAACGTTAACGCTCATCCGTCAGCCATAGCTTCCGAACGTAAATGATTGGTATGTAACAGTTGACATCTGTACGGGTGTTACCATCGTGTTTTCTTTAAGGCAGCCTACAATTCATGTGTCCTTATTGAGAAATTTAATGGATGATGCAACATAAAAAATGCTAAGTTTTACCGACTAATTCATAAAGTTTGAAGGAATTTATTGTGGCAGAGAACTATTATTTTTTATCGATTTACGCCTCGTCAACGTCGATGTCATTAGAGGCGGGAAAGGACTTGGGACAAGGAACGGAAAAGAATTCGGCCGTGGCCTTTTGAAGGATCATCCCGGCATTCACCTGGAGTGATTTGGGAAAACCATGGAAAACCCAAATCTGGATGCCCGGACCCGGATTCAAACCGCCGTCCTCCCGAATACGTGGCCAGAGCGTAACAACTCACCCACCACGCTCGGTGTCACAAAAACACACAGTGCTGCATAGTTCGAACCCATCATTATATTAGAGATCTCGTAAGTGCTGTAGGGAAGTACGAGATAGGGTTTTCTGGCTAAGTGTCCGGTCGGGAATCGATCGCTTACCCCAGGAAGAACGGCGCTGACAAACTGGAGCATTCGCTCATTAATAAAGAAGTTCTGCAACTCACTGTTATTTGATGTGACGTGCGCCGTGATTACACAGCACATGTATGTGGCGCGTGTGTAATTGTAATCAATTCGAATGCCAGTTAAAACTTTATCAGAAAACAGATTGACGCGACGCTAAAAACAAAAACAATCAACCAGCAAAATAATGAATGTATAGCTGGGTTGATTTAAAAGATAATAGCTGCGGAACAAATGTCACTCTTACAGTTTTGGGCGATAGTGACAGATTGTCATTTAACACTAATGAGTGTTATATACAGGGTGTCCGTAAACAATGGATACCCCTTTACCTATCGAAAGGTATTACTGTGTCCTGCCAAATATAAAATTTTATCGTTAGTAAAAGTGCCACGGTTTTTAAGGTTTTGCCACATTTTAACTTTTTTATTTAAAAAAAAATCACTAATTGCGTTCTTTTTATATCATGCCATTTCTGCAAATGAATCTTCTTTTTCTCCTTTGGCATCTTTTCCCTACATTAGGGGTTGGCTTTCTTTGACGATTTTTTTTTTTTTTTTTTATTTCACGGTTACTACAAGCGTTTGATGAAAAACTGTATCTAAATACCCCATGAATTTCAGAAACTACTGATCCGGAAAATCCTTTCAAAACTTCCCATGTAGCCTTCCAAAGTTTACATGACAATTAGAGAGATCTTACTGCAGTATACCGCTTTGCAAAATAACTTAACCAGTAAATGTAACATGCGGCCTCGGTAGCGTAGGGGCTAGAGTTCTATCTGGTCGTGCCAAGGGTCACTGGTAGAGCCTAGCGGAGGGCATGGGCGAACAGTGTGTCTTGTGTCATCTTGCACTTGTATGAGCAGAAAAACACTCGGAAATACTTGAATACACAGGATGATTGCATAAAAACGCTGTAGCTGGCTGAATAGCTATCGGGCTGAAGTCATTAAAAAAATTAGAAATCTGTTACTTCAGCAGATATTTTTTCCCGCAAAAATCTTGTAAAACAAACTTATCATTAGATAGAGAATCGTAGGAATCGAATGATAAATATTTCGTGAAAACATTTTTAACTGTTTAAAACTTAACTTTTTGTGTACGATTTATACAGTCTTCTTAAAGACATTTCTGAAAACAAATAATAAACTATATTTAAAAATATTTCTTCAAACTTTTTTTTTATTGATTCAGTTTAATACACAACACGGAATTTCTTTTTGGCTTCAAGCGAATGTAACTAATTTCCACTTTTATAAGGTACTATGTTTTACATACGCCGCGTCGAATAGAAAACATTTAGTTTTAACTACCAAACCATCGATGGGGTGCTGACATTTAAATTATAAGCTGGTCATTATTGAGAATTAACATGAAACAAGAACTTACATTTCTTTACCTTTCAATGCATCTGTATAGCTTTCTTGTGTTCCTTGAAGGAAAAAATCTTTTTGATATTTTTTGTCGTTGTTTTAATACTTCTGGGTTTTTTCGTTCTTGGCAAGTTATCGGCCATTTTTGAAATCTCTGCTCCTATTCGTATGTAGACGCTAATACCTGACAATGGTTTCCTAACCAAATTGTCGTTTAAGTCTTCCAAAAATTTTTGAAAGCTTTACGATTCTTTTGAAAGAAAGTTTGATATTGATGCGATGTTTCAAGCCCGGATACCATAAAAACCCATAATACAGCACTGTAGTTCCTTAACAACTATAGTGGATTGGTACTTGCAGCACGGAAGCTAGTCTTTCCGACTTTTTTTTGTTAATCAGTAACATGAATACGTAACTGAAATCTTTATAACCCTAGTAATTTTCATAGTTACAGCTGATAATTTTCTGAATGCAGACAGTGATTTCAAGTAATAGGCGAGGTCTGAAGGTAATTAATTGTATGAAACTGAATGAAGGAGTACGGTATTATTTGAAGTTTCTTATTCCAGAAACAATGAAATTAAAACCACGTACCGTATATACGACTTTTCATCATGAAATTAAAGCCCTGTCCGTCTGCGCTGCATTGATTAAGTGGAACAAGGAAGTCTGTAAGGTCACGCGGCCTAAATTTATTTTGTCTACATAAAACATAGGTCTGAAATTACTCCCTAATAAACTGCTGAATTACCACTAGTATCCGTTTCACAACTCTGTCTTTATTTCATAGAGTCAAGGTAGTAATATCGTGAATGCCAGTTTATCACAGAGTTTATTAAAAGGCGGTCTATTGCAAAGGACTGAAATGAATATGGTCAGCAATATAGTAAAAATGCTATGTTTAAATAGCTGTGTTTAAAACTTACTAAAGTAAAAACCAGCGTTGATATTCAGTAAAATCTGGGAGTAGCATCATATAAAATTGTTAGGCCAACTAATTTGAAAGCAATCATGTCTTATATAGAGAAAACAGGAGAAATTATAGATACGCACAACGCAGATCAGATAGGAAGAATGTACAAAATAAAACATGAATATCTACATAATTTCATAAGAATCAAAAGTGTAACTGCTGCTATTCTCTCTTCTACTATATAATTTCGTAAGCTCACCCACTCACCTTAATAGCTATTGGTTGGAAAATAGTGACGTCATGGGCCAGCCTTCGCTCGCAAAACAGCGACCAGAGATACCATTACATGAAATTCGTGGTTATGTGTACAATTTAATAGCTAAGCAACTACTACCACATTAATTGCCATAATACAGTCATTAAGTTTGCTTTTCGTAGCATCTCATAGTTAAAAAAAATAGATATCCTTTACGGCTGAAAAAACGTCGAACTGCTTTTTAGTAATGTGTCGCTAATGAAAGAAACAAAAAACTTTAAAAGGTTTAAATTATTCATAATCTCTGCTATAACTACTAATGTCAATTTCCACTCCAGCATACGCTAAATGTCAATTGAATTAAACCTTTATCTAATATTGCTTCGAGACCAAAGTTAATACATTACAGTTTATTTACTTTATACGTATTTTACTGACTTTGGTTAGTAGCCTTTTTCATGTTCGCTGTGCGTGAGTTATTAGGTTATTTAAAGTCGACATCAGATAAAATATGTTACCGAATTGAGTATTTTGCAGATTATATCTTTAGCTTCAACGATTCAATAATCTGTATTAAGTTCTATGGCCAACGATTGTATTATGAATGTTTATCCAGCCTCAATAAAAAAACAACATGATGCTTTCGAAGCAAACAGAAATTCTTCAAATTTCACAGAGTGAACTTTTAAGGGGTGGTGTGCAAAGTAAAGCCTGTAGAAAAAACTGTTATTTCGTGATGAAAATGAGATTAACGCACTCCTTAGGCATTAGTATTCAAGAAAAAGTGTAAGGGAATTCGACAAAAACGTCAAAGGCGGCTCAAGATGTCTATTAACCCATAAGCAGCAATGTGCATAATCGTATGTTTAGGCGTGAATTACAACTTTGCTACATATTTTACGGCTTTCGGGTACACTTTTCCTTAAAGAATAAGTGACAAAGAAGCAGCTACCCGTATTTTCATCCCGAATTAACAGTTTTTTCTACTGGTCGTACTTTGCACACTAACCATTTGAGGGTCAAATACAAGTTCATATTTCAGCAAGTTCGAGTCTATGACCTTTGAAACTATTTTACGATACCACAATTGTCCCTGTCTGTGGTTAATAAGTCTATTAATACTTAATAGTTCTTCACGCCCAAGAGATTTTATTCATCCCAAGAGAGAAACACAAGACAAGTTCGTATTTAGTCTGATCACAAACTTTGACCCAAAAAACTATAACTGTTCTAGACCCGTGACGATACGCAAAAAACGGTCACGGGCTTACACTAGTAACAATAATAATTCCGTGTGGTCGTAATGATCCGGCGACTGTGTTTCTATTGGGTGGCTTAGTCGTCTTAACTTAATCCGGTAGTCATACCGAATTCAGGAGACCTCCAGTTCAACGTGAAATACGAACCACGGAAGCGTTCCGGCGTGCTTAACACTACACAGCAAACTGTTCCAGAGCTGAAAGTCGGGTTAAGTGATTATTAAAATCCCTACCGAGACTGGGATTCGAAACGGGGACATTTCGATTTCCAGTCAGACGCCTTAACCACTGAGCCATCAGATCATTCATTCTACCCACTGCTGAATTCCAGTGAGGCCACTGGGGTGAAGTTGCTGTGATACACTTAAATTGAATGAATTAAGGTATCATAATACGGCAGCTTTAGTCATTATAGTTAATTAACAAGTTATCTGAGACACACGTAACATGTTAAAACTTTTCGGTCTTTTTTCATTTATTTTGATCTCTCAGCGTTCACTACCTAAGGGGGCATCCACAAATTACGTGAGGTGTTTTTCCGGATTTCTGGACCCCCCCCTCCCCCTGGTGAGATTTCGTAAGATCTGGCCGGACCCCACCCCCCCCCCCCCCTCTGGTGAGATCTGGTCCGTGAGAACCCCCCCTAGAAATCGCCCTGGAAACTTTTGTAGACTTTTTTTTAGGTCACACCCTAACCGAAATACCCTCCTAAAACCGACTTTGCCGCAAATTGTAGACCTTTTTTTTTTGCTCTATTGTCCCCAAATTTTTCGCAAAATCTCACGTGAGATTTCCGTAGACCCCCCCCTCCCCCTTGGTGAGATCTGGTGAGATTTCGCCGGACCCCCCCCTCCCCTATTTCACCTCACGTAATTTATGGATGCCCCCTAACCAACCCTAGTCACTGAAGTTTCATTACAAGAACTCGAGCGTCCCAAGCTGGTTTCTTCCTACATAGAAACACGCTAGCATCCTGAGTTTCAGACGGATTACTTAATAAGCGGAAGATTATAACTAGACTCCCTGCCCAAACCTAAAATGACACATATTTAGAATAGCATAGAGTTTATATGATTGGCTTCATTTCATGTTAAATTTAAAAGTAGTTGTAAACATTTTTATTTCAGTAAAATATCCAAGTTTCCAACAGGGGCACTCGTTTAAATTCGAAGAAACTAGAATCTTAGAATGTGTCAAAGATTTTTGGGACCGCGTCTCGAAAATGATTGAAACCATAACAGCTGACATATTAGTGAACAAGGATAGAGGATGATGCCACTTTAGTGGGGTTTGGACACCGGCTCTCATTATGCTAAAGCAAGTGAGCAGGTACCGAGTAGAATCGTGAATGACGCCACCGCGTAGGTTCGGCATTTGTATTCTACCGTTTCCGTAACACCGTCGAAACAACTGCGTCGGTACGACTGAAGCTAGCTGAAAATAAGGGCGGAGATTGTGTTCCCCGAAACATTCCAACACAGTGTTCTTAGAACATTTTTACATATATATATATATATATATATATCAAACACCCTAAGACGCTTCGAGCATACACAACTTTTATATTTATGAATGTTTCTCGGGAAACAAATCGAGTAATACTATTATTTATACACAATATTTCGGCGACGTAAATCACGACGGAGTTTCATGTCACCGAAATATTGAGTAGAAATAATAGTATTATTCAGTTTGTTTTCTGAGAAACATACGTAAGTTTACAACGCCGAGAAAAACATCGTTTACTTTCACTTTTTTAGCGTTTCTAATCCCTATATTCAGACTCCGGCTGATATGTCATTCTTCACGTTAGAAAGGATTTTAGATGTGAAGGTGAAGAATAGTAAACAAGACAGAACGCGAGGAAAGTCTAGGAGAAACGAAATGCCCGGCCGAAAACTTTCTAGCGTTTCCAATTTGCTGCTCGCCTACGTCTCTTGCCGGATTTCTCGCTTAAGCGGCAAGACAAACGGCTCTAACTGGTAGCAGCGGCGTAAATCACAGTACACGGCGTCAGGTGTGAACGAAATACACGCTGCGCGCGCTCTCCAGACAGCATGGCCACGATATCAGTCTCCGCACTGCTTCCTACGACGTGCTTCACATACCAACTGCAAACTACGGCCTCAGCTATGTCCTGCACATATTCTTAATCTTCGCCTACCTTTACAGTTCGTCCGTTACGCTTTTTTCTTTATTAAAAAACTAGCTGACCCGGCAATGCTTCACTATTGCTGGACTTGAGTAGGCACATAGATTAAATGAAAAAATATTTACATGTAAATTTTAAACTGCTGTTTCATTCATTTTCAGTTGGAAAGGGTGAGAGGGGATGCGCTTTGGAAAACATATGGAGGCAGTATTTTTCTGTTTTTTCCAAAGTATAAGTGTACAAATTCTTATCTAAATCTGATAAAAAATGTGGTTTGCCTAAATTATGGGGTAAAAACGTAATGGGGTTGGAAAGGGGGAGAGGGGATGAATATTCGGAAACCATACGCAGGCAGTATTTTTCTGTTTGTTTTAAAGTATAAGTGTACAAATTCTTATCTAAATCGGATAAAAAAATGTGATTTGCCTAAATTATGGGGTAAAAACGTAATGGGGTTGGAAAGGGGGAGAGGGGATGAATATTCGGAAACTATACGTAGGCAGTATTTTTCTGTTTGTTTTAAAGTATAAGTGTACAAATTCTTATCTAAATCGGATAAAAAATGTGGTATTGCCTAAATTATGGGGTGAAAAAATTGTGAGGGTGGAAAGGGGACGAGGGGATGAATATTCGGAAACCGTATGTAGGCAGTATTTTTATGTTTGTTTTAAAGTATAAGTGTACAAATTCCTATCTAAATCGGATAAAAAATGTGGTTTTGCCTAAATTATGGGGTGTTATGGGGAATAGGGGGTGACCTTTTTGATTTTTTTTTCACAGAAACCTTTGCAGACGCACACTCGAAAACTCTCCAAAGTTTCATTGCAATCTGATAAATGGTATAGGAATGCATAGAAGACGAACAAACCCACAAACATTGATTTTTATATATAAGATTAACAAAAAACAATCCTGTCTCCTATTTGGTAAGAGATTTCCATAAACTCATTCCTTCATTCGCATTGACCCTTCTGCACAACACGAACTTTTATTTTAAATTATTTTAATGTTTGAAGTAAGTAAACGATTCGTCATACCTAAATAAAAAAGATATTCAAATGTTTCACGTTCTCATTATTTTTAAAACATTCAGGAGATTTAAAAAGTTAATATCAAATAATCTATATATCCTGCTGTTCCTAAACAACCTACTACAATTACTTTTGTTTATTTATGGGTTTACGCCTCGTCGACATCATTAGAGGCGGGATGGGATTGGGCACAAGGAACGCTACGGAATTCGGCCAAGGTATTTTTGAAGGAAGCATCCTGGAATTCGCCTTCAGTAATTTGCGGAAACCATGGAAAACCCAAATCTGGATGCCCGGACGGGGATTCGAACCAGCGCGGCGTCCTCCCGAATGCGAGGCCAGAGCGTTAACCACTCACCCACTATTACAATTACAGTTACAGTCTATTCGTTAGATTGTCCTTAAAGACTTCAAATTTAACAGGACGTAATATTCCTCGCTACATAGTTATACTAGTATTTCATCATATAATGCATCGGTATTTATATATTAAGAACGGCGTACTGTGTAATGTTAAAAACGTAACTATCTGTTACGATATGTAGGAAATAGTTCACATTAATTGACTAACATTGTTTATCTTTTGTTCAAATACGTATCGAGAAAATCTACATAAGATATTTGTGTCACTCTTGCAAAGAAGACGTTTAGCAGAATACGATTTTTGCAATCGTTTCTCTAAAATCGTCATGTAATGAGTTGACCGCAACCCACTCGCAGATGCGTAGATGACTGTTGTTAAGTGTGTTATATATACGGAGATTAGAGTAGTGAAAGTTTATTAATGAGACAGAAGCAGCGTTCATGCGGAGACGAAAACTATCAGTTACATCCGATTTGCGATACAGGAAAATGAACTTTTAATGACCACGAGGTGGGGGATACGAAAAAACACAGAAATTCAATTACTCCGCAAAAATATCAATTTCATTCGGTAATATAACGTGAGCTTAATGTTTAATTTGTGTACTCAATTTTTGTTAAATTGTAAATTTTTTAATTACAATCCAGATTTATTTCGGTTGTGGTTTTAAAATTAATGTAAGCCTTATCAACAGACGCAAAACAGTGTAACGATATGATTGAAACAATTTTGTATATCTAATAATGCAGAAATAATTTGATTAACGCACTTCGAGACAAAATCACGACGCTCTTTTCCACTTTTGCAATGAAGATGTGAAAACAAATTACCTCAAGAGAAGAGTTAGGCGTACTTTTCTAAGTAATACGTATGCTTGTTCACCAATACTTTAAATCCTCATACATTACAGATATTTTATTTTAAATTCTGATTGATTCCAGGTACTATACATGACTTCCATAATTTAATAATAATCGTGCACGTTTTTACGTTACCGAAGCTCTTCATGTAATTGTTTTTTCAAATTAATTAAAAAGTTATACCGAATTTTCAGCCACACATTCAATCGTATTTTAAGTGTATGGAATAGTCTTACAAAACGAACAGAAGGTTTAAGCTGAAGCCATATATTATTTGCTTCTTTTTTAATACTGAAAATTACCATTCATAATTACTTTATCGTTATTATTACTACCAGCAATGTAGTAAGTTGCAGCCTACGTGCTGTTAATATCTCATCGACTAGAAGCTTAATAATTTATCAAATTTCAAACGCATCAGACAAGAAACAGAAAATTTTAAATTGATAACAGAAATGATAAGAACTTTTAAGTTATAATGTAATAAACAAACAGTAACTGTATGACCAACAAAATGGTAAAAGCCTTATTTAAAATGACAGCAAATATTAATTACATAAAAATTATACAAGAGAAACTGTGCTGTCTTTTTGCAGTTAACCTTACCTTCAATTATGAGTATAAATTGATAATTTTCACTGTGTATCACTGCCGCTAAATAACTCACTGAAATCATTAGGTCACAAATTCCATATTTATAGCCAATCCAATTTTTTGTTATGGCTTTACGCGTCGTCGACGTCGACGTTATTAGAGGCGGGAAAGGACCGGGAAGGGGTGAGAATCGAGAAGGAATTTGGCCACGGCCTTTTAGTTATCATCCCGGCATTCGTCTGAAGTGATTTTTAGAAACTACAGAAACGCGAAATCTGGATAGCCGGAACGACATTCTAACATGCGTCTTCCCGAATGCGAGGACAGAGCGTTACCGCTCACCAACACGCTTGGTGAATCATCTGTTCTCTTTTTTCTTCCGTAATCCTAGGTTTATATGCGTACAATACTACCGCAAAGCTTTCTTGAAAGGAAACAATTACTGATAGTGGCAGAAAAGGCCACCAGAGTTTGTGGAGGAAGAGCTTCGAATGCCACACCATGACCTTGTATGAAGAGGCAAGAAATGCCGGTGTTTGGATTACTTTCAATACTTGCTGAAAAATAAGAAGGAAGCTTTTTAATACTGTACATTTACTTGAATTCTGTTAACCAAGATTCTATTTTGTTCTTCCCTGCACTGTGAGCGCTGGGTACCCAACGGATGTATGCAGCCAGTGCTACACCACTACGTAGTGGTAGTGAGGGCATAGGCGCTGCATCAGAGAGATGACACAATATAGCAGGAGCCAGGCTGCACGCGTTATTTCGCTTGATTAACGACGTCAGCCCTCAGGGATAACTCCAGAACATGGCGCTCATTCAACTCTGACTAAACACTGCCTCATCTGCATCAACATCAGAGAAACCAGCAGTAAAGAGAGAGGCACAAGTGATTACAGCATCAGTTCGACCAATCTGCTCGATGAGAAATAGGGAATCGTTAATTGTCTTTGTCACGGGTGATATACACGCGAAAACTGTGATAAGTAGAGAAGTGTTGCAACGGAGTAACTGGTCAGCTATGTAGTTTACCAATGAAATAATTAAGAAAACCACTTATCAAATATAAAACTTCAAATGTGTCAGCGTTATATTGATGACAGTAGTGGTTTCTAATCAGCTAAGCTCCATACTCAAAACTAGGGGGAGAAAACTCGCCGACACTATCGATTTGTTGGAATTCACTTGGAACTCAAAATTAGAACACGTGGTTTACAACTCTTTACTTTAATAAATGTGTTGCGGAGTTGCTTACTTAAAATAGGCGTAAATATGAAATTCATGCATAAAGTAGGAAGCAACTAAAATGTACAAAACTATTGTAAGTAATTAGAGATTCTGCAGCAGGTTCATTAACGAAATCTCCGCAATATATGTGTGAACATTATAATAATTATGACTCTAAACTTTGGGTGCTTGAACTACGTCACAAGCATCAATCAGCAGAAAATGAAATGACTCAACTACCAGTATGGCCACCAGGTCAAAGTATTTTACTTATTTGGGGTGTGTCTCCTCCACATCATTTTCTACCTTTTTTCTGAAGTGATTTGGGAAAACCCTGCTATCATTGGCACTTGGGGGCCGATGCCATCATTTGCACTTTTGGGTAATCACTGCCATATGTGAAGTTACAAACTTCCGAGCCCCTGCCGAAGAAGTTAATATGGAGCCGAATTCTTTCCCAAACACTGATCCTGTTTAACATCACGACAGATAAGAACGCTTTCGTGGAGAGGACAACATGGCACCAAATTAGTAGATGGGTCTCAGATACGGTGGCTGGTTATCTCGCAATAGTTTTCGCTTGTCAGAACATAATAAAAAATTGTTTTGACTCCTATATCTATTATTATATTCCAGCTGAGTTTCATTGACGAGTTCACGTAAGGTCACATGATGCACCAACTCACCAATGAGGCTAGCCTGTTAAAGGGCCAATACATTGCATAGGGAAGGTAGAACGGACCACGGTTCAAATCCCGGCAGTGATTGAGTTGTAGGAGGTTTCTCGTAATCACGTAGGCGAATGCTGGGACTGTCTCCAACATCCAAACTTATCATACAGAACACAAATTACACATTTCACAGACAGTTGGTAACGCTAAAGCCCCCTCGTTAAGTTTTTTAGACAGAGTCAGACGATGCGAGAATAGAAACTCCACCATAAAGGTGAGCTAAATAGGCCTGCAGGAACATAAAACGATACGCTTAAAATAATGCAGCGTGGGGTTTATGATTCTACCGAGGCTGGTACTAGAAATGACAAAGATTCGGTATCCGGCACGGCCATCCAGATTTTTGTTTTGCATAATTTCTTGAAATCACCCATGTCAAATGCCAAGATGGTTTCTTCCAAAGTTTATTGTCGAATTACTTGACCACAGATCATCTACTGGCTCTAATGAACTTGACGTCAACTATCCTTAAAGCCCCCCCTCCCCTCAAAAAAATATTGATTACAAAATATGCATAAAACTGAAATAAAGCGTATTTGCGTAATACACTATTCACTCAGAATTGGCGGCTCAAGGTCATGTTTCCCTGGCCTTGCTCCTCACCTCATCACCCCATCCCCTCCTTTCTCTCTGAACTGTACTCTATGTCAAGGAAGACGAGTGGTGTATTTCCCCTTCGCATATAGAGATAAGGCCATCGGAGTGGGGTAGAGATGTCTGACCTAGAGCCACCTTCATAACTATAATTTGATCACAAACATACTACTGCCGGATCAGTCAATTATTACAAAGCTAAACCAAACAATTCTGACTGCAAGTCCTATGAATTTTTTAATTATATCTTGATATATTATATCGACACCTAAATGAGAGTTTGGTTCAATCGGGTTTAATAAAACTTGATTAGTAAGCAAGTTTGATTAAAGTGTGTCTGTTTCTAATTGTGACATGTTTTTGGTGTGTTGCAGCTGGCCACGACCACGAGCACGGAGGTGGGAACCATCACCATCACCACCATCACGACCACGACCAAGAGGATTCGCACGACCACTCTACGGAGGAACTGGCCTCGGCCGCCGTACACACCTTGCTGTCCAACTTCAGCGTGGCGGGACACAAGTGAATCCTTTCTAGGGCAGTACCTAAGGGAATCATTTGTTCCTGTTAACACATGCGTGAAAAAGTCTGACAAGGCGTTTTTTTAACAAGTATTTTTAATAATAACTGCACCAAGTTCCTGAATGTTTCATACCTAGACCCAGAGAAATGCTACGATGTGACGTGATTGGCACATTCAAACACAAATGTCACTCACATTCCAATGGCAGATTATATATCTCGTTCTTCTTTTCCCCTGAACACTACACCCAAGAATGAGGCATCCTCTACTCGCCGAACTTGTAAAGAAATCGAGTGTCTTCGGTACAATATGTTAGAAATACCAAAAGTAGATGGATATTACCTGAAAAGAATGAATTGTTTAAAATTGTTTTGGAACTCATAGCAAAGCAAACCATTTCTCTTCTGACTGAAGTGGTAACTTTATAATTTTGTACATTTACCTCCTGAAAGAAATTCGGCTGGTCCGAATTTAGAGTTTCTTTAGATTATGGAGATAAATTACGTAGTTTACAGAATTGATTCACTTCGCTTTGGGTAATTTAGAGCAAGTTTGATGCACGCGTCATTTTTGCACAAAGAATTGAAAGGTATGCAGGCTTTACAGACAAGAATGAACTCCCGGGGTCAATTTTGGTCTTAATATTGCCGAAGCTAATATTGTGTAAAATTGGAGGTCTAAGTGTGCAACGGACAAAGAAACACTATTTCTGACACTAAGGAAGTGAGGTAAGTTGTTCATTGGTAAGCACGCATCGTGAAAACATTGTTACATCTGTCAGTCACGAAACGATCTTCTTTGAATGTATTAGCCAGCAGCTACAGTAGTACAGAGAAGTGAATTTGCCCGCAATAATATAAAAATTCTACTTGAAAGCTGCTTTTTAAGACTGCTCAAATCACAAGCACAAGACATAAAACTAAAGGGAATATCGGAATTTTTGCGCCAGATATATAACCCAGCACAATTATTTTCTGCGTGATAACAGTTAATTATATAATAATACTGCACGTAGTTTACTCCGAAACATAAAATGTGGTTAGTTTTTATGTCATATATGACGAATTAGACAAACAAATGTTATTGTCACTGGTAAGGATTACTTCCAAGTAATACAGAGTAAAATGTTATTTCCAGCGTCTATTAATGAAATAAGTGCAGATTGGTCTTCTTCACTTCTGCCAGATAAGTCACTCGTTATCGTGTTTATAGATTCACGAAGTCGTGATATAATGTTTGTGTTTTCTCAAGTTAACCGCAATGGGTAATGCCTTCAGGAGAAAATATAAGGTTGATGACGTAAGATATATATATATATAATTTTACCACTGAAGCAGAAATGGACTCCAATAATTATTAAAGAATTACTGGCTTGAAATTTGCTGCATCACTTTAAACAGAAGAATATCAGCAATAATAGTTTGAGGCTTTAAATACGAGTATATACACGATAAGTTGCTTCAATGCATAAAGACCATAAATCATAATAAATACAACCCTATAAAATAGTTGCAGTGAAAGGAATGCGATGCTTTTGGAGGAAAAGACAATGTTATTCTAATATATTTCTTATTTTAAAGAATCTTCATAGATTGTTTCCTACGTTTAATTCTTTTTCTTTTAAAAACAAAAATAAAAAATTACTACACCTGTTTAGCTTTCATGAATACTAGGTGTAGCTACCAAGTTTCGGAAAACATCCACTGCATTTACTTATCACTGAATCAGAAAACTCTAATTTACGATTTTATCTTTTTTTTCTAATTACATTTTTACTGACTGTCGACAACAGGTTCAGTAAACCGCTATTGAATGCAAATCTGTTGGAAATCAATCATAATATCTACTAAGAAAACATCCTGGTTTTAGCCTGAGAAAAATTTAGAAAATATTGTAAGTCGATTCCTTCAGCATAGCGGTCATGCTTGGTCTACCTTCATCGTGGTGGGTAGTTTAAGTTCTTCAAGGTAATGGGAGAGCAAATGTATGTATTTATCGAGTGATGTTCAAAGTTTTTGCAAACGAGATTTTCTACACAGAATTCTCGTATTTATACGTTGCATAGTTAAGGTATCGTGCCTGATAAACTTTTCAACACACCACATCAATTACTGTTAGAGATAGCAGTCAGTGCTCATTGGTAAGGACTCGAGGAGCAATGAGTATATTGGTCGCTCGCCACTGTTTGACTAGGCAGGTAGTGTGGTGCTGCTCTAGTCGACAACTTCGCCTGTAGAGTGGGAACCAACCTCCGTTACGTCTCAGCCTAGGTACTTTATTTGTTATTGATGTTGTTATCGTTGTTATTGTTATTGAAGTCATGCATGCGATGAAAGGCGTTCAATTCTAAACTCGGCGACGGAGCAAGCAGCCAGCTCACTGGCTGTAACTTTGCGCTCTGCTCGCCGAGGGTACGTTTTTCTACTTCTGGCGGTCTCTAAAGATCGCTGAGAGTAATAAATACCTGGTAACTAAATATAAGCAAAACAAAAAAAAAGTGTCTTCAAGCCTGCACAAATGTTGTAATTTTTGTTTGAGGTACGCACATAGTATTGACTGCTGACGTAAATAACTCAGTATTCCTACAATATTTTTATATAACTGTTGTAAATAAAAACTATTCAATCCATATTGTTCTGTATGTACCATTGTTGTTCAATATTCTTATTATATTGCAAATAAAGACTACTTTTTGTACTATGGCACGAATATTTGTGTAGTACTATTAGGCTAAGTGAAAATCAGATTTATTAACGTATTTATTTCAGTATAAATGATTACTCCGTAAAGCACGTAGGTCTTTAAAGATTTAGAATGTAAAATTTGATTAGATGAACGAGTCTATATTTTTTTTCTCGTATTTATTGTAGACGAAACATTCAACTGGATTTGTTTCTGGAATACAGATGACTGATGCACATATTGTTCAACTTTGTTGAAAGTACTCTGTATGCCAAAAGTTACAGCGGTGCTGTGATTAAATCACACACTTGATGAAGCTATAACGAAACCACGTAAAAAACAGTACTAATATTTCGAATTTCTTTTACTGCACACTAGCACATGGGCGCTTGTCCTCGGGATGCACGCTTTTTAATTAAATTTTTGTCTCGAATTTCCAATCTGATTCTGATAAATTCATTCAGTTAGATCCACGATGAAAGTTTCAATTTTTCCAGATCGAACAGTGATGTTTTAAGAAGGAACATTGTTTTCACTTGTAGTTATCGATTAACACGTAAGGGGTAGCATATATACTCGGACGTTTTCACTCACCACCAACTGAATATGGAAGTCGATTAAAATTCAGGTCGATATTATACGAATCTTTGGTTAAAAGAAAAGGGGACTACTGTTACAAGCCACTGACGAACGTTATATAAAATACTTGTGGCAGAGTCTGTTAAGTGTTCCATACTTAAGCTACATTTTTATGCCAACTTTACCTTTCTTCATTTTTTCTTTTATAATATTCGTTCATTGCCCTTTTTGTTCATCAGATCCAATTTGAAGTAATATTGTGTATTCTCTATACTATCTTTCAATGGCTGTTAAAATTTAAAAAATGATTTGTTAATCAAAAGGCAACATAAGACATAATATTTACAAACTATCCTGTTTTAGTGTACTTTTCAATGCAGTGATATAATATTTCCCCTACCTCATGTATTTCTTGACGAAAAAATATCTGTTGTTAATGTTTTCGTACATCGGAAGTGTATTTCATTCCCGGTTTGTTTACGGACATTTTGGATAGCTTTACTCTATTTGTAGATGCTTTGACAAAATATCTTCTTCAAAACGTCGCTCAAGTTTTTCACAAGCTAATAATGGTTTGACGTTTTCTTTTGTGAGAAATTTAATTTTAATTCGTCGTTCCACATTCATTCATTTTTATTCAATAAATGACACTGTATAATATCGATCGTTAAAATGATGAAGTAAGCTGGTGGTTCTAGCTGTGGTTCAAGAATCTCCGGGTGCTATAGTTTTTGTTTACTTTTATTAGGAGCTAACTTTATGAAGAGCAACCATCGTATGTTGGTCATTAGCGAATCTGCAATAGTGTTCAAAGATTTACAAATACGTGTGACGTAGTATCCCGTACACACATTACTGTATTCCGTTTCAAAGAGTATAAAACCATTATTTTCAATGAACTCGCTGGATAACAATTGGTTGTGATCTGTTACACAACTGAGCTGACAAGTTGTTCCTTTATTCACCGTACATCTGCAAGGTTTTCCTTCACATAGGACCAAGCACAATAGTGGATTCACTAAGCAATATAAGCTACTTGCTTTGTAGTTCTGTTACTTTTTTCGAAAATAAGAAGTTTTCTGAGAGATTTGTTATTTTATTTCACAACTAACGATGTGAATTTCTCGCTAAGAATCTTATTATTGCTTATTACATATTGACAATCCTCAACCTTTTGAAGACATCACTTAGTTTCTTCAAAATTTTACCCAGTCTTTCGACTTTAGCAAACTCCATTCAACAGAAAAATAAAAACAACAAGAATATACACTTTGTGCTAAATTGTGAGAAGGATTGCAGCATCCTCTCAGCATTTTTACACCATATCTGATCTCTGCTGGAGCCATGTTCGGCAGTTTTCAGAAAGCAGAGACCCTATGTTTAATTCATTCCTAACCATCTATAGTCGAGTACATTAGTATGGTTGACTAATAACACATTCTAAGACTTCCAGTATACTCAAAATTTATTCTTAAGCATCAATGAATATTGAAGCATGTCGAAATATAGTTGTACTGTCTCCCATCTATCCGTTTACATCCTATACAGGTAATATTAGGAGCGATACCCTGATATTTTTGCAGATAAGATGCTGAGCTAATCGTAGTGGATTATTCGGCTCCTCGTCCGTCATTACATCACTTAAAGTGATAAAAGAATGTTTGACGTTACGTGATTTGTCCACGCTGCATAGATTCCTTTAAAGCAGATTCTTTGCGGAGTTGACTTCATTTTGTCGATCTGGAATAATCTCAATCTTATATTATCACAGTTAGAACAATTCACTGCAAATCTTGTCATATCTCTCGAGTGACCCTTCACAGATATTCTTTCCCACAAATTCCATTCGAATTACTAATTTTTTCTTGATGTATGAATTGCTCTCATTAACTGATTTTTGATAATCATGTTCCGCAATGTATCTTCATTTATTTGTACGATTAATTAAAGATCTTAATGATGCTAATTTTACACCTTTCAAGACACCTACAAAATCAAGGTAGCCTCAAAATCTTGTCAGCTTACTACTGGTTTTTAAACAGCCACCAAACAACTTACGATATTTTGGTGCAATCATTAGCAGAAGAAAAACAGCAGAGGAGAAAATTCTCTCAATATAGCAATTATAACAAACAAGTTCTGTCTTCTGCTAATTATATTCATACCTAACGACTATCTTAGACACTAACCGTTTGGAGCAAGAGCAATAGGAAAAACTATCAAGTTAAAATATCATTCATAATTTTTAATTCTAAAATATCATCAACCAGCTTGAAATCTATGTTTTGAAAATGCTTCGATCTGTTAACATAAACTATTCATATATTTTAATTCATTGTTTCAGATATTATTTTTGCTTTACGAAACAAGACAAGAATTTTATTTAAAAAAAAAAAACTACTATTAAGAGTTGAATAGAAATTATAAAAAAATAATTTGGTCCAAGTGGAAACATACTTTTTAGCTGCCTTTTGTTAAAATTATGGATCCCTGTCATATCGAAAACTAATAATTTATCTAAATATTAAACCACTTAGGCTCTGGCGAGAAAATACTTCTTGTGAGTAATAATCACTTAACTAAATCCTAATATTTCATCGTGTTTTGCTGGACTGAAAGACCATTAGCGACTGATTCAAAATTTGTAGTAACTTACAGTATGAAGAAACAGAAAATTTTTCTTTTAAAATCTGATTGCGACAACTACTATTTGTTTATAGAGTACGAGCTGGCTCGTGCAATACAATGTTTTTAAAGAATTTCTCTGTTTACTTGATACCAGAAAAATACATTTGCTACTTCGAATTTCTGTAATACCAAATTCGAAAATATTCTAATACTCTTAATTCTTTATTTTTAAAGTTTTACATTTTTATATTAAATGTTTGAAAGGAATTACATAGTTTAATATTGTAACATTTGAAATTGATGTATATAATAGTTATATTGTGCGATGACTGTGTTGCTCCTGTTTGTAGAGATCATTGTGTATTTTCTGACTAAGAATACTTTCAGCTGTAATCAAACTGCTGCTTCCAAAACATAAACCAAACAACATTTTAAAAAATCTTGTATTCTTTAATTATAACTGTATCTGTAAATAAATTAAAAAAGTAAATATTTTGATCAAATCTAGATTTAAACTTTGTAGATATTTATAAAATCTGCTTTTATCAATGTTCACAACCAAACAAAATGGAAAACAAATAACTGAACTGTTAAATAAAATAATGTTACCTGGATTATTCAATAGTGATTGAACCTAAAGTTTGAATCGACTAAACTTACTTCAACCACAATATTAAGTTGAATAACGTTTTTAGTTTTGCTATATTTAGCATCTAGATACAAATAAATTGATACCTTCTGTTTTCAGATTTGTTGGGGAAGATTCATGTAACAATATGCGATTTCTGTACTGCATCAGAACACTCCATAGAAACCATTTCAAATTTTTGTTTGATGTGAATGCACTACTTTGTATTCAAGACCATTTGAAGTACTCATATCAAGAAAAACACCGGTATCACTTCCGTGCAGATAAACATCCACCCTATTCTGGCTTCCAACTGTATAGTGAACGTTTATTTCCGTGCTCTCTTCAAGTTTTTTTTTTTTTTTTTTTTTTTTTTTTTTTTTTTTTTTTTTTTTTTTTTTTTTTTAAAAATACCAAACATGGATTTGCTTAAAAGTTTAAGGCTCATTCTGAGCTGAAATGGTGATTTACAGATTATCATCTGAAACTTATACTTGGATTTGGCGAGAAACAAAAAATTCAGCTTAAGAAAGGTAAATAAGAAACTACTAGGGAATAATCGCTTGGAATGGCTAAGATCAGGACTGACAGAAACAAAAGAACAAAAGCAAGAATACAGAACAGTTTTGTTAATTTCCGGCTTAAACAGTCAACAGCAGAGTACGGAGGTTAAAGGATTTCAGTCATTTAACAGTTATCAACACTATAACTAATTCCAGCTACTTGTGTAGGAAAGTTCAAAATAAAATTTATTGGTGGCACCACGACCAGGGAGACATGTCGCCACGAGTAAAGTTGTTTCTCAAACCACCAATAACCTACCGACAGCGCGAGAGACATTCACACCACGTACTCTGCTGTAAGAGATCGGATGTAAGAACGAAACTGCAAAAGCCACCTTTCACTCCTGACAGTGGTCAAACTAGGTGTGATGACGAGGGTTCAGCTCTTTAGGAGAAGTCATATTTTTTTTCCTGCCTTATCTTTGAGCTGTAATTCTCAATTAAACACTGATTCAACATATTTGATTGAATTTTAATGTATTTTATATAGCATATTAATGCACATTCAGGCTATTTTCTTAGTTTTAGTCATATAGATAATATTTATGGTCATATGGTCATATTTTAGGAAAAATCTGGTAATTTTTAATAATACCGGCAATTCGCTAGATTTAATAGATGAGAAGAAATTAAGATAATTATTCGTAAAATTGTACTCCTATTATACAAAACTAATTGTCACTACATTGGTCAGAATTCGCCGGTCAAGAATTAAAGTTATACATTAATGTCACTCTCTAAACGTTAATGTTACGCCCGCCTTTTAATCTGGATATTGCAGCAGCAGCATACATGCCTGTGGCGATCCACGTCAATCAATGCCTATGTCTCATTGCCATCAATACTTTTGAAAATAATTCCTCAGTCAGTGTTAAATCTGCAGAGGATCAGAAAATACCATCATGACAAATATATATATATATATATATATATATATATATATATATATATATATTCTGAAATTGTAATGTTACGAAATTACCTAAAGGAATTTGAAGAGGAGTACAGACGAAAGAGCTCTATTCTGTAAATTATTTGAAATTAAAGTGACTTCAACAAAGCGATTTAAAATTTAATTTCCCAATAGTGCTGTAAGTGCACGAAAGCAAATTATGCTGCCTACGTGAAAGCGACACTGCTAGATAAAATAAATGATATACAATTAAGCATGTTTTGATGTACAGTAAATTTAATGTTTGCTCATATTTTCTCATTTTAGGTCATATTTGCTTGGATATTTATCTACTTTTTTGTCATAAAGGTCCGAACTCTCTCTGCTACTGTTCTGTGTATTATGACTCCTTCCTACAGTCAACTGAGGAAATCGAACAAAAATTAAGATTTAAAAGCGAGAAATAAAAATGCGTTGTTACTGTAGAAAAACCATGCTCCCACGTATGTTTTGATAGTCATAATTTCGTATGATCTTATTAACCTAGTGGCAGAATCGTAGCCACCTAAACTTTCCCGCAATCCCACAGACTAAACCTTAACTTAAAATCCGAACCTCGGAACGTTCTGTGCAGTGGTTCTTAATCTTTTATAGAGGCATAATTTTTTACCTATGAGTATATTATTAACATCTGGAACATACTTTATTGTTCCACTATAACACAATAAATCTAAAAGCATGTTTTGACAACAAAGTTATGAAACTGGAAGGGAAGTACTAAAACCTAATTACATGTTGACCACACTCTAAATATTTCAGTTAATAACACTCTTACTGTAGGCTGGACGCGACACTGTACCACTGACCAACGTGCACAAAATAAAGCAAACAAGACCTGACACCTTTTATTATTGTTTACTTCATCACTCTTATGTTACCAACCCTACCACTTCCATAAAATCTCAGTAGGTGTATTTTCATACATTTGGGTGCAGTAAACCACAATAATAAACCTATCAATCAACCACAAAAATCTGGTCAGCAGATCGTTTCCACCAAAAAGCGACTTGGCAGACCAGTTGCATTTTAATATCCTGATGGAGTTAGTTACTTCTAATCGTGGAACCTCAGCAGTCAACTTGATAAGGTGGTGGTCCGTGCAGCAGCCTTCCGGTCTATAATATGTTTGTTGTTTTATGTATTACCGATTCTTGTTTTTGTTGATAGTATATCCTTTGTACGAAAATTTGCCTTTTCGTAGGATAGGATAGTCGATAGCTTATCGATGTCATACAACAGTTCTCATTCTGATATTAGATAGACTCTCTTATTACGTGGGTCGCGAAAAATGTTTTACTTAAAAGTGGGTCGTGCACCAATAAAGGTTGGGAATCGCTGTTCTAGTGTATTTCACATCAACAAGCTTTGCCAGACTATTGCGCCAGTAAAAAATTCAGCCGACACCGGGATTCGAAACGGGGATATATTGTCTCCAACTCACATTCTTTAAACACACAATAGTTATCTGGTGGCTCAGGTTGTTAGAGTTGCCGTACGCTTAAACAACGCGCTACACACAAACGCCCAGTGTAACCTACCAACGTTGCTGCCAGACATTTGCCGTCGCATTGCAGCCAGCGGCGGTGCTTTGTGGCGGACTCAACGAACCGTCTGCAAATGGAGCGCCAATTAAATTATTTACTTATTAATCGAGCGCCGCTTGTGGGCAGAAATGGGGGTTTGGCAGCGTTCAAACTGGGATGCAATTAGACGCTCCACTGCTGACGCGATCAGACCGTTGGAAACGTAGAGGTAACTAATGCAGTCGGTACTCACCGGTTTATCTCTTCAGGCTTACTGCCGTTGGCAATTACCAAGAGGCGTTTTTACATTTTACAGTCATCTATACGCCACAATTAACAAAACTGTGCGTGCAAAGGATGCAGAGGAAGAAAGAAGACAAACAGATACCAGTATGGTTACAGATATTATCTCTGTATGTAGAGGGAGGAATCAAGTAAATAAAATAATTGAGGATAACATAAAGGTTCAAGGAGAAACAATCAGCATGGCGTAATTTGCTGTCTCGTGGCAATCCATAGCGGAAATGGCAATCAGGACTGAGGTTAGAATCTCCGCGCGGCCATCAAGATGTCAGTTTTTCATGTTTTCCCTAAATCATTATAGTCGAATCCCCGGATGGTTCCTTCGAAAGGCAACTGCGGAATTCCATTCCCAATACCCTCCACGTCCTAATGATTTCGACGTTGATTAGCATCAGTAAATCCATTAAATAATCCGACAAACGTGATTTATATTCGCATCCTGAAGATTGCGTAAACAGATCGTGGATTCAGTTTAGTACTCAAACCAATTTGTAAAAGGTTTTATTCAAATTTCAGTTACAAATTTTAAATCCAGTACGTTATTCCTTCTTAGAAATTGTTTTATAAAAGGTATATATAAATAAAACACAAAAAGCTTCATTTTTTAAAAAAGGTAGTAGTTCTTTGGAAATTTCGAAAAATGTATCTTCCGTACATATTTTCAATAAGGATATACTTTAATAAACGATTCTTTTTCCCGAAAAATATGCAATCAAGTTTAAAAAAAATATAAGAGGGAATTAAATTTTAATATTTTCTTTCTAAAACGTGATAAAAATCGTGAAATAAAAACACAATTTTTGCTGTGTCAACAGGTTTACAGCTTTAGATTTGATGCGCATGTAAATTCTCCCTCCAACTGAAGCTCCCAATAATAATTATTATTATTCTAGTATTTATCAAAATTATTCGTTGTAATCGTGTTTTGGTTCATAAGAAGTAAGAGAAAATTACAAGATAATTCCGGGAAGGGCCAGTAACTCTCGCGAACTAAGGATTCTGCAAACGGATGGCATATTAAATTCCCTAAAAATACTAAATAAACATTTTTAAGAAAAATCAATGAGTTGTGAAATACTCTTCCAAATGATACGCACAAATAAAACACACAAAAAATGAAAAAAACTACGGTGGAACATAGTGAAATATGAAACTTTTGAGTAAAATTATTCCGATTCATGGAACTTTCAACCAAATGACGTTTTTGTCCTGCAGTACGAAATTTGTTAAAATCACTCACTTTATTCTTTTGCAAAAACAGTAGATTACAAATAGTTCGATATAATTTTGCTACAAATTTTAGGAGGTTACATTTCATTCCAAATTTTGAAAGAATTTTCAGATCGGTAATTTCTTAAATATAAGTGGGTGGTTGTTTTTGTTTTTGTTTTTGTTTTTCGCAAAAGTCATACTTAGTGTGTGAAACAAAAAGAAACATCCATACATTATAAAAGTCAGCGGATTGCCAGCTTTCATTTGATACTCATGAAGCCTGTCTGAAGAAATGTCTTTTTCTAGCTCTACTAAAACCTTTATGATTGGTATCGTCTCCTATTTTTTCCAAATTTATCATGTTAAGATTAGTTGGACCAAATAAGTGCACAATTACAAATTTTTAATTAAAAGGTTCAACCCGCTAGTGTGGCGCTCGCGTTTAATTGATCAGGTTCTTTTAATAATAATATCAAACCCCGGCAGCCGTTGTCCTGTCTGTGTATATTTATTTTCCGCTATAGATATAAAACTGAAAAGTCTGCATGTAATCTAAAATATGTCATTAGCTGTAAAAATGTGGAAAAATGAAAGATGGCTCATACTTACAAGATTCCATTATTTATGTTGGTATAAATTGATGGTGCACTATATACGTTTTTTATTAATTTTTTTGACTATTTCATTCCCTATATAACAGAACCAACTTAAAATAATTCTAACATTTTGCATAAAGCAGTGTATGCGATTTGTTTAAAAATCAAAGAGTGAACAAACTACGAAGTAGTACAGTCTTTGGTGTTAGCAAAATGTGATTTGATAGCCTAATGACAATTCTCAATGGAATTATTCGTTTTTGTGGTGAGTTACAACAAAGTGGATAATATAAAATCCGTCTCCATGAAAAAATACACATATTTGCCAACTTTCATGGTAATTGGTCAGACGGGGTGGAAGTTTATTAATTTAGGATATACCAACATCCATTTTTATATATGTAGATATAATATTTTGTAAAGTTAGTTAAGCACGAGTCTGACCAGCCTTTGATGATGAAATTTTAACATAAGGATGTTTGTTCCCTGCATAATGATTACACGCTGACAAAGAGATCACGTTATGGAGGATCGAACTTGAATCAATGACGTAAAACGGGCGGTGTTGTCGAGCCACAGCGGACAATACTCGTCATCACTTTGTCGGTAGTTACCAACCACTAAAGATGAGTTAAATAGTAGCAAACCCGTCTCTCGTTAGCTTTGCCTCACTACCATGCTTTCCATCTATTCAGTTCGCCATATATACAGCCAGTTCAGTAATTGTTATCTGAAATAAAGGCTATCGGACTTTTCCTTGCAGATCAGGCTATCCACTTAAATGTATGCAGTCTTCAGTCATCAATAAATAAGATTCTGCAACCGTTAGTCGCCTATATTGTTAATTGTTACCTCGGCTAGCCTTCTTTACCCTCGTTATCCAACGTATAATGGAGCGGTGTCAAATTACTGACTATTTACCATCAGAATTAGTAGCTAACAAGACATTGTACAACATTAAGATCGCAAGAGGATAGGAAGAGATGCAAGCTTAGATGACGTCTCAGGATAAGAAGACTTTCAAGATCAGAGCGTAGCGATATCCTGAAGGTCAGTAAAATTCCACCCTATAGTCCGCTCAGATACAGCACACACAAAACCAACCACACAATCTCTCGGCGATTTTTACACCTGGCCTCCGCGAACAGGCAGTCCTGATTGTGGATTTTAGGCGGATTTCCACAATCACATAGGCGAATGCTTGGACGGTCCCCACTTTCCACCTCATAAACTACGAAATTCACAAACAAAGGTACACCAATCATAGCAAACATAAGTTACACAAATCGCAAACAGGTGGCAATCATTGAACTTCCCCCATTAGAATAGCCTCTTACCGGGAAGCGGGAGAGTTGCCAATCCGCCACTCAAGCAGTTGAGGTTACTGCGCTTTACATCCTAAGAGATTCATGATGATCAGTACACAAATCGCAAACAGGTGGCAATCCTTGAACTTCCCCCATTAGAATAGCCTCTTACCGGAAGCGGGAGAGTTGCCAATCCACCACTCAAGCAGTTGAGGTTACTGCGCTTTACATCCTAAAAGATTCATGTTGATCAGTACCTATTACTGTAAGAGGCCTCATCATGATTGATAATGTATTATAAATAAATAAGTAAAGGTTCAGAAGTTACAATGGTGAGACAGGAACAAATGAATCCATAAGCTTCCGTCTTTTATTCAGAAGGTATGTAACCATGAAAACAGGAGGTTATTAAGAAATTACTGAGCGGAATCAACAAAATAGTTGGTGAAAGATTTATATTATTCACCAACTATTTACACATTTACTAACATCAAAGCTCGTCAAAAATAACGGGTTTAACTGAGTGTTATGGTGATTTATTTCTCTGCAGTTGCTTAACTAAATAGAATTGTTATAAAATAAATCTCTCTGTAATTTCTCGTCCCTTGTGTTGTAGAAAAAAGCTTCAGTTATCAACTTTATTCAGGTTGTATTTCAGCCTAACCACAATCTCCGCTAATATTGTCGCCAGAAAAGCAAAGCTTCAATCACACGCGAATTAACATATTCTGTGTATCGCATGTCAATGTCACCATGCATCGCCATATAAACTTGATACAAAATCTTCACCTTTCTTTCTTATTATTTGCGATGAAGATCGATGTTTTAACTGTTGACACAGCTTACATGCAGCTGAAATAATGGCCCCAGTGAAAACGAAGGGTGCTAAAAATAAATCTTAACAATTTACGTTATGCCACGTAATATTAGTTTTAATTGTGGTTTAGGCAGCATAGGTCGCGATCAATTTGGATCTTCTTTCATTCAATCCAAGTAATGATTTCAGTGTAAAAACGAACTCATAATTAATACATCAATTTAAACGAAATACTTACTTTTCTTTCAGTGTTCTGGCAATACATTTCTTAGCAATTGCTTAACTAAATAGAATTGTTATAAAATTCAATGTAATTCCTCATGCCTTGTGCTGTATCAAAAGGTTTCCGTTTCCATCCTGGTCCAGGTTGCATTTCAATCTAACCACATACTACCGGTACGCTAAACTTGCCGCCAGAAAACAATACTTCCATCTCACGCTTATTAATACATGTACTGTATCGCATTTTAGTGGCAATAATACATAGCGATATAAATTTGTTCAAAAATCTTTATGGGTTCTTACACTTTTTTTTGTTATCCGTGATTCAGATCGATATTACAGCTTTTGAGTGTTGATACAGTTACAAGTTGCTGAAATAATAGCCTCAATAATATTGACCAGTGAAAGCAAAGGAAATTATAATAAATCTTATAAACGTACATTATGCCACATAAGATTTGTTGTCTAGACTATACAGATCGCGATCAGTGAGCATTTATTTCCGTTTAAACGAATTAATAATTCCAATAATAGGACACAGCTTAAATAATCTTGAAAAAAAAATTAAATTATTCATGCCCTCTGCGGTAGCATCAACTGCCACTTGTAATTATGACCCATGATAAATAACAATCTAATCAAAACTTTCGCTAACATTGATGCTCGAAAATTAAATCTTTTATCTTACACATCTACGGACAAAAAATTTAAGAAATACTTCTATATATCAAACGAATATTACGTAAATATAATCATCTAATGATTGACATGTCGATTTTAACGTAATGCATACTTTTCTTTCAGTGTACTGACAGTTAATTTATTGGTGGATGCTTAGAAATTTAATTAGTTATTAAATATTGTGCATTACCTAGAACATCTCTGGTCGCAAGTTCAGCTACGAAGGCAATAAACGTGACGTCATAGTGTGACGTAATGGCATTACAGATGACCAAAACTTGCGTTTTATAGGTATAGACTGATACATCTACATCCATACTCTGCAATTCACAATTATTGTGGATGGCAGAGAGTGTTTTGCACCGAAACAAGGACGCCAAGAGACTATTACTTCCATAATGCATTAACCACAGGATATCTAACGCCATTACTTAGAGTTAGTGCATAAAAACAATCACTACCACCGAGCGTGGTAGGTTGATGGTAAGGCTCTGGCCTCGCATTCGTGAGGCAGTAGGTTTGAATCCCCGTCCGTTCATCCAGATTTCGGTTTTGCTTGGTTTCTCGAAATCAAGCCAGGTGACTGCCAAAATGGTTCTTCAATAAAAGACCACGGCCGAATTTCTTCCTGGTGCTTGCACACAGTCCTTTCCGATCGCTAATGACCTCAACATCGACGAAACGTAAAGAAATTAAAAAAGAATCCATTAAAACAAACTTAGAGCCATAGGTTACAGGAGCTCGATTTGAAACGTCTTAAGAAATACGGCGACAAACAGGATAGGTGTGAACCAATGAAGCATTAAAAGCTGCATATGAAGGGAAGATAAATAAGATATAATCTTGGGCACTGAAGTGCAAGCAAGTTTTCCTTTGAATTAGGGATGATAAGTTAAATACCCGACATAAATTACAGAAATTCGAGATAAATAAGTGGAACAATTAGATAGCAGCCAGATGTCACAATTATCCAATTTATTTTTACATAAATGAATTGTACAATCAACTCTTAGATTAGTCTGATCCTGGCAGTGTAGGGACTTGCTCGCTCGCCTAGCATTTTAAGGATCGCTGGTGAATGCGATCTTGGGAATATGTGATTTTAATTAATTGTTGTATTTGACTTGTGTTGTCCTCACTACAGTTTTCCGCAATTACATAAGCGAGGCCTAATGCAATAGTTAGAATAGTATAAATATAAATTGGAGTTCTGTCTGAATGATCGCTGAAACAGAAATCCATATTTTTAAAAAATTAATAAAGCTGCTGTAGAAATAATCGTTAGAATACTTTTGTGTTGCTCTTTTTGTATTCTGCACCTGAAATTTCAGTTGCTTAGTTGCAAAACTCAGAGAAAGAGAGAGAGAGATAGGTATCTTTTAAAAAAATCCGATCACCAAAAGCTTCTTACAGATTCTTGACGTCATTAAATAAACAGTTCATATGAAAATATAATCCTCAAACATCATACGGTTCCATCAATACCAATTACGTATATTATATATGACATGTAGCTGAGCGTAAGCTTTTTTCTCCACGTGTCGCATTGAAACAGGATGAAATTCCCTTAACTCAAACAATTTGTTTCTCCGCATACTATAACAAAACTGCGTTGAGAGTAATTTATTTGAATCAAATTCTTCTGAAGCCTTGTTAACGCGAGGTCACTATTTCCCAGACAAACCACTAAAATAAGGAGACCAATCTTTCATTCTATGTGATGAGGTGACGAGAAGGTAGGAGCAATCCGTCTGGGATTATTTCCCGGGAGGTGTAGTAGGCATTACTCGGGCGGCGATCTTGTGGCTTAGTGATTAAGGTGTCAGATGGAAGATCGAAAGGTTTACAGTTAATTCCCCAGTTTCGGCTGGGATTTTCAAAAGCTCTTAGCCTGTCCTTCACCTCTCTCAAGCTTGCTTTATATATGTGAAGAACACTAGAATGCTATCGTGTTTCAGATTTCTCGTTAAACTTTATGTTCCCTATACCCGTTAAGATTGCAGTGTTATGTTAGTCGGATTGGGCAGCTAATAAGGAATTTGTCAAAAGGTCATTGAGATCACAAGAACTTACTATTACTGACGTATGTACAAACCTTTCGACCTCACTAGTATATATGAAAAGGCCAAATAGATTTCTTCTGATGCCTAAACTAAAAATTATTATCATGGACCTAATAACACTGTGTATGAAATGGTGTTATATCTTATATCTTTAAACGAGCAATTCTTGTATATATATATTTCGGATCTCGGAAACGGCTATGAAGATTTGGATGAAATTAGTTATTTAGATAATATTTTTACATCTAAGATTACCTAAATAGTTGTCTCCCCAACAAAAAAGCAAGTTTACAAAATACGAACGATTTTTTCACTGGGTATCTCGAAAATGGCACTAGCGCCATCTCGTAGACAATTCAGGTACCAAAAAGCCTACAAATAGTTTCTTTGATTTCAAAGAATATTTAAACGAACAGTTCTTGTATACTCGCTGACCCGTGGAAATATTAGCACTGCAAGTTTAATTGTAAAACATTTAAAAAGGAAGATAATTAAAAATTTGTGATTGGTTTTGTTAGAGGTGATACTTTACAGAAACTTCTTTGAAAATAATATTACCGGTACCAGTTATAAAGTAATCATCATTTACTTTTTGACCGTAAAAAGTGGTTGTTAGTTTGTCATTAGATACTACCAAGCGAGGTATGAGCACAGTTTTATCGGAGTGAATGAATTTAGCACTGATGATGTTCTATCATTACCGTGATGTTACAGTCTGATGATGAATTCTTATAGAACTCGACGAAACATATCGAAAATAAAGAATAAATGTTCTTGACATCTCGCTTGGTTTTCGAGATATAGCATGTCAAAAATCAGTTGTAGGTATAGTTCCTTGTACTTTTGGCGACGTTTCTTCTGGTCCAGGCCGTATTTCAACCTAACAACAACCATTAGAAACAAAATAAAACATAGAAAGTACATTTCCACCGTGTAGACATAGTGGTTTTAGTGGATTTTTTTTCTGGTCCAAGCGGGATCTAATTCTAACCTCTTCACGTGAGATATCAATAGATTCTTTATTTTCGATTTGTCTCGACGAGTTTCATACGAATTCATTATCAAACTTGGCTATGGCAAACTTTATCTTCTGGTCCAGGTCGCATTTCAACCAACCACGTCAATTTTGAGATACGATATTTCGAGCACTAAGCAAGATATATTAAAAAAATATTTTTTACTTTCAATTTTTCTCGTCGAGTTACATGAGAATCCTTCAACAAGGATTATCGTAGAAGCCCCTGAATTACCACAAATCTCGCACCATTAATTAATACCTGACTGGCATTAAGATATCTATTTAACATAATAATAGCATTTTTCTTTGAAAGCAATTTATAAGACGGCCTCGCAGATCGATCTAGCGATTTGGATGAAATTTCATACGTAGATAACGTTTTGCTTTTCAAGTTTTTAACACGATTTAAAAAAAAAAAAAAAAAAAGAGCAATTTTTGTATTTGGTTTCTCGAAAACGGCTCTAACCTCATTACGTAGAAGGTTCAGGTACCAGTATGCCTACTGATGTTAGTTAAGCTTCTCTTTGGTTAACTGTGCACCTCAAACTGTCTAGGATGCCTTCAAGCCTTTTACTTTAATCAAACTTTACTCGAAATCTAGTATAGTGAACAGAAATCGAAAGATGCCGAGTCACCCAGGTACTTGTTTTATAATTGTGCAGTGAAACTAAGAAACGAGAATTAAAGATTAATGTTTTGCGTAAGGAAGAGACGGAATATAGTTTTTTTTTTTTTAATTTCACAAACATGATCGATGGCGTCAAATATTCACATCTATTTTGTTGATTACGCTGTCAAATAGAAACACGATACAAGGCGATTCTAAACATGATATTCATGTGTGTATGTTTGACAAACACATACGCGTTAATGAACAATATCGTATACCAAAACAGACAGTCTTTAATAAACTATAGACCTTTGACCTAATATATTGCAAATTGTCCTCAGTGACACATTGTAAATAAATATTTCGCGAAGACAGTTAATAAAAATGAGGATGTAGCTATAATCGCCAAATGCACTACCATGACATTACAATAGAAACAAAACCGAGAAATGAAAACAGAATATTCTGTAGAAAAAAAATCAGAAGAGATTGCAGCTTAAATTTGACAATGATAAAATAGATGCACTGCCAGTATCCGGTTGTGATATATTGATAATAACACACCGAGCGTGGTGGTGTAACGGATAGCGTTCTGGCCTCGCATTCGGTAGGACGGCGGTTCGAATCCCCGTCCGGGCATCCAGATTTGGGTTTTCCATGGTTTCCCCAAATCACTCCAGGCGAATGCCGGGATGCTTCCTTCAAAAGGCCATGGCCGAATTCCTTCCCATTCCTTGCCCCCATCCTTTCCCGTCTCTAAAGACCACGTTGTTAAAAAGGGACGTTAAACTGTTAAAAAAAAAAAAAAAAAAAAAAAAAAAAAAAAAAAAAAAAAGATAATAACACTGTATGATCCCAGAAATTTCACTTCATGCAGCTTTCATAGCAGACCGGAGTGCCATCGAGCCTGGTGGAGAGCGACGTCTTTTTTTTATTGCTTTACGCTTCGTCAACGTCTAGATCATTAGAGGCGGGATAGGATTGGGGACAAGAAACGAAAAGGAATTCGGCCATGGCCTTTTTGAAGGAAGCGTCCCGGCATTCGCCTGGAGTGATTTGGGGAAACCAAGGAAAACCCAAATCTATATGCCCGGACGGGGATTCGAACCGTCGTCCTCCCGAATGCGAGGCCAGAACGTTAACCGTTCACCCACCACGCTCGGTGAGAGCGATGTCGTTCGCCATCATGGAATTCGGGAGGACGGGAGCTCAAATTCCTCTATGGACATCCTGATTACGGTTTTCAATGATTACCCGTAGCCACTCCAGCTGAATGCTGGAGATTCCGATGGACTTGGTTATCCTACGTGTCTGGTTCGCCCAGCGACGCAAATGCATATCTCTCAAGAAATAATCTTGGGATTGTTATACTCTTTTGTGTTGCAAGGTAAACCATAGTTGACCACGTACTGTGGCAATGGGGCGATCATAGACGTTGCCGTCAGCTGTATGAAAGTTTCTCTCGAAAATGTCAACGTGCGCTTTTTTCTTGTGTTCTGATAAGAATGCATACTGTATTCCTGGAGGATTGGCAGTATTAACCTCCTCCGTCGGGTGAAGCACCCCGTCTCGTTCCAGGTGCTGCCTTCGACCGGCCTTCAGCATTGTGAACCGCATTAATCATTCGTAGTTGTGGTGTTCATTTAAGGACTCGTTCAGTTTTCGCTGCATATGGTTCAGTAGGTGTCATGAGACTCGGTTTATCGTTAACTTCCATTCTTTGGCGACCCGATTTCTATGCCTGATCTGCGAAAGGAGCTGCGATGGAAGCTCGGGATGTGGTTTGAGTAGCGCCATTTCTTTCACTGTAGAATCAAAGAAACTAAGAAGTTCTTCAGCGTTCTTGTTTTCTGTAGCTCCTTCAGTTAATTTTATTATAATATAATAAATACCTTTTATCCATTTGTGGGAAGCAGCACACAAAATTTTAGTCTGTCCCCGCTATGAAGTGTTTTCATTATTTATTAGTGAATTCTTATGTACTGGGGTCACAAACTTTTCATCTTTGCAATATATTGTAAGAATTTATATACACAATAACCAGTTTACCAATAAGAAAACGATGATTCAGTTTAGAAAAAGTAATTAAATAGCCGAAAAAATTGGAATTCAAAAGATGATTACTAAGTTTCAATGACAACTTAAGCACACATACTATTCCTGATGACCAACGTAAGCGTTTACTCGATAGTTTCAATAGATGTAAACTTAGCTTTCACATATTGTAAAAATTATGTTTGAATTTGGCCAACATTTAGTACGTCATTGTAATTATAAAATCATTATCTGGTATTTAAATGGTTGGAATCGGAAAAGATTATAGTGATGAATCATTTTCAAGATCTGGTAGACGTCTGAACCGTTCCGAAGGATTTTTTTTTTTTAATATCTGATTGATACAGACGTTTTGGAAATTCTGCTATAAATTATTCATTTTATAAGCAGTTTGACGAAAATGTTTGCACTTGAAAGGGCAGTTTGTGTTAGTGCATTACTCGGAACAGTTGATAAATAAGTGACACATATAAGGAAAAAATTGTACACAATACTAAAAGTAAACTCTAATAACATGCGATTGGCCCCTAAACAATATGACATGTAGGGTCTCCTACTATTGCAGCTGATACCAAGTGCATGCAACCTATTACAAACACGGCAGGCTGAATTATAGCGATCTGGGGCCAAAACTTACGTTAGCTGGTTTTAGTAAACGTGTCGAATTGTGATGTCTTCAACGATATATGGAACACTGTTGTATAGAAAGTATTCTCAATTATTTAACAACTCACATCATGAAATATAGTCTTAACAAGTTCTTTCGTCAATTCTCTCCGGCGGAGAACCTGTGAAGACTACGTTCAGCAATACGTGGGGAAAGTTTTAATTCTCACAATTCAGATCATGTTTAAAATAATGATTAAAATGGCTACATATATTTCTACTACCTTGTAAAGGAATTTATTGCATATTAAGGACGGCTCGATAACTCTAATCTGTAGCTTACTCAGTTACAATATCGAATTTGATTATTGGTGTGTGGTGTTAACTTGAAGCGAAATTGTGTGGACTATTAGTAAAAAATTAACAAGCGTTTTGCGTTTAAACTCGTTTTTTACAGTACAAGGGAGAATATTCAGTTAGCCTGTTAATGGGGGATTATAATGTGGAAATTCTTATTCATAAAAGTGTCTCTGAACTTGGTTATAACAGATATAGTACGATAAACTTGGCATCACTCGAAACATTTAAAAACTAAAAGAATTGTGCACTTCGAAATGGATGAGTATTAAGTAAAAATGCAGACACTGTAACCACTGTCCAGCATTTTGCATAATCGTTCTTTAAGTCGTCGATTAAAACCAGGCACACGTGGTTCCTAGCACGGGAACTACGGTTACGGTAACATGTAAGTAAAAATATTCAGTAAGTTTTTCAAACAAACCCGCCGGTAAGGCAGCATGCATTAAGAAGATCTGGTGCTTTGAAAGGTTTCATCTACGTTTTACGTGTATTTTAATGTAATTTATTTGAGAAAACCGAAGAAATAAATAATCAGAGTTATTTGAAAGTACGTACAAATTAGCCAAATCTATCCATAGAGCTGGTATTGAGTCTGTAGAACAGTACATCTATCTTGGCCAACTGATCAACATGAATAGCGACTCAAAGTATGACATCTACAGACGCATAAAGCTGGGCTGGAGAGCATACAGAAGAAACTCCACAGTTTTTAAATCAAACATACCAGTACATCTTTTTTTTTTTAAAAAAAAAAAAAAAAAAAAAAAAAAAAAAACAGGTATTTGAACAATGTGTATTACATGCCTGCCACACTTGGGCCCTAAACAGTCAAATGAAGCAAAAACTGCGAACTCCCCAGGGAAGTATGGAAAGAGCAATGTGTTTACAAGAAGAAACAGGAAAAGGGCCATCTTCATTTATTCGATAACCAAAGTGACAGAAATCTCAAAAAGAGTTACAACACAAAAATGACAATGGGCTGGTCACATTACTAGAAAAAGAGACGACAGATGGACTTCGGCAATTCTGGATTGGATACCAAGGAACCTGAAAAGAGGAAAAGGAAGATCCCCGGATCATTGGGACAGAGACGTGCCACGAATAACAGCCATGAACTGGAAGAGAGTTGCTCAGGATCGATCAGCTTGGAAGGAATTAGAACCAAATTATGCAACATTAAATTGTAAAATATAGCTCATCTGGCTTAAAGAGGCTGCATCCTTAAACAAGGATTGATAAAGCTGTAAAAATAAATAAATAAATAAATCCATAGAGCAAGAAGTCAATAACAATATTAACAGAATCCAACGAGAAAAATCAAAGTTACATAATCCTGAAAAACCACAGTTTGTAAAAAATAATTCGTAATTGTCATAAACAATAAATAGTAGCAAAATAGAATGCACGCAGAAAAAATAATGTTGATACAAAGTGGTTATCTTCAGTGTAGATGTAATCTCAGGTACAGATTGGATCAAATATCTTTGGTGGCTATCTTTTGAGGTTAGGAACAGATTATCATTTTCTGCTATTGCATCCGGTCATATAGAGGCATGACATACCGCATATTTTAAGGAAGATCCAAAGCTTTCAAACTGTCTAAACTCCACCAAAATCTGTTATGTAGTTTTTACGTGATCGCACTTCAAACACAACCAAATAAACAGAGCAAATTTTTTTCCTAATAAATGATTTTAAAACTGAATTTTGCTACAGTAAATGATGAATCATTAATGTCAAGAGCAATTGATTAGAAGTTTATTGACAATCAAAAGCAAACAGATATTGATTATATCCGTCACTACAGTAAATTTGTCGGATTTTTTTTTTTTTTTTTTTAATGCAATGTGTTTTAGAAAAGGTTTTAATTAATTTGGGTGCCATTTACAAATAAGTACAGAACCTAGAGAAAGTTTATATCCCTCTCTACAAAACCGTGTGAATAGTAAATATTATATTTGGCTTCTAGTAATGCTGTTGTTAGTTCCAAATTTTTTTGTCAAGTTTTAGTCAGGGGGAAGTATGTTAATAGTTTTTATAGCACTTTTTCAAATTCCTAGCGTCTTTATTTCACGCATAAGGGGGTGGGAAGATTTTCTTTTTTAGGTAAGGTGGTCAGGAATTGTAACAAATTACCAAGAGAAGTGATGAATCATTTACAAAACAAAAAAAAAAAAAAAAAAAAAAAAAAAACGCTGAAATAATTTAAAATTGAAATTGTTAGAAGGATAAAGTGGGTGGGAAAAGGAAAGGGGAAGAAGGTGTGTGTAGAGAAGTTGCCACCGGAGCAAGCGTTCCATCGAAATTAATTTAAATTTAAAAAATATATCCTATTGATATAATTATTCAAATAATTCTAAGACATAAGTATTGAGAATCTTTTGGGTTTTTTAAAGATTTTTGGCGTATTTGAAGAACATATCACTCAAAACAACTTATCAAAATCACTGAAGGAGTGTAAAGCTGGAATTCGTAAGGGTAAAATCTAGGTGGATGGTGAAAAATCATTTCATGGGAATGTAGACATTGCCACCATAGCGTGACGCAACTGAAATTAAATTGAAAAATTTAAGGAGGATAATGGTATGCCCACATTCATACTCTCATTAGGGATATATTGTTTATTAAATGCAGGAGATTGTAATTGTTTTACACACATCATCAAAATTTTCCTGTGTTACCTGAATTAAAAATAGTAATATATACGTTAAAAAAATGAGAATCGTATGCATCATTATCTCAGCATTCTCTACAATAAACACTATGTGTGAGTATTTAACACGCAACTAAAAAAAAAATGTTATAGATAAACTGCGCTGAGAAAAATGCCTAATATCCTGTTCAGAATTGAAGTAGGAATCTTTCACCATTTCTTCAAAAGATAATCAAAGATTAATAGAGAATTATTTTACCATAGGATATTAGCTGGTGTAATTATCCGTAACGTAAATTGTTTTGCTTCCAGTATAGTTGGAGTGATAGAGCTTCACGCTTCTCGTGGCCAGTACGGCTTGAGGAAGAGGAGAATCTTGCAACACCGACTTTCTAAAAATAACTACACCCTAAAAATAACTACATGTAGATGTACATGAATAATTTTTCTTCCTCTTCTTACATTTCAGTCTGTTATTAAGTAACAATTATTCTAACTCTCTGTAGATAGCAGTAATCTGCTACTGTCCGGTATGGTCTAGTGGCTAGGATACCTGGCTCTCACCCAGGAGGCTCGGGTTCGATTCCCGGTACCGGAAATTTTTTTTATAATATCAATTATCTCAAGAGGACCATTGAGTTATATTGAAAAGGTCATTCTGATTTTCAGGACTTTTCGTCATTATTCAAAGTAATGTTTTCCTACTATGTTCTACATTACTGAAACTTCTAAGAAAAAAAAAAGTTATGTGAGGAGCAAAGTGTTTAGTTGTATAATTCTTGATTTCCCCACTGGGCCAATTCGTATGAATTTTTATACATTAAATCCAGTAATGTTAACATTTAGTGGCTATAAACTCTCCGAGTAGGCCTTTGCGAAATCTCTCAATGTAGTTAAGTGACATGTGTGAGCTCTTAATTCATTCCATTCGAAACAAAATTTTTTGGTAAATTGTCACCAGATTTTCTAGATCATAGTTAATGAATGGTTTTGTTCACAAGCGTACAGAAACACTTCTTTTAAAATATCTAGTGGTTGTAATTATTTTAAATCCCTGTCGCTGGACTAATGTAATTAGGAATACTTAAAAGTTGAATTAAACGAATTATTTAAATAATTTACCCTAAATAATAGCTTTGTGTTCGACTATTGTGATTGTTACGTGTATCAGCTGATAGCCTTTATTTCGTTAGAAACAGTAAACATTTTAAGACATGAAAGTAACCAATCACAGTAGCTTCATCGAACGTTTTGTATATGAAGATATCTGAATAGCAGATTTCATTTTATGTTATTGCGATCTTTAAAAATTCCTATTCTCAAAATGCACCTATGACATATAGGGGTTATTTTAATGTAATTATTAATTTCAGTAAGTCAATGGAGCATTAAAATTTACAAATTCTAAACACTAAAAAAATTAGAATAATTGTATTTTTTAAAATTTCTTGAGACTGTTAAGTTTAATTACCATAAATGTTATCCTCCCATTGAGGCTTCTTTTTTTGAGGCCTAAGAAATATCTCTCAGTCACTTTTATCCATGAATCATCAGAAAAAACCAGTCATTGAGCAGTGCAAAAAGAAATTCATTGAAATTAGTTTCACAAGCGGTTGCATTCGGGTAATATACTGTTGAGAAAAATGGGTGGCTACTAAGGATCTCCCGTAACATTACAAAGTTTTATATGTAGGAAGATTGTGGAAATAGAAAAAAATGATCAGAAAGAGGAATCAGACAAACATGCAATAAACGGTGTTCTTTAGGCTCGACTGATAAACATGGAAGGGAAATTAATGAATTAATTGGGAAAGGCGAAAAACACACACTGTATTCTTTCCTCTCCTTCTCGTGTGTCATTTTACTTATACGGATTCTTTACCAAAGATTATCTATTTTACAGCCTTGACACGTATTTCAGAAAGTTCAGTGGGAACGGATGGGTTCGTTACCATAAAAAGTATATGCTTATCTTTACTGGTTTATTCCAAGTAGCTTCACGAATTAATTAACAAGTATCAGTTAAATTAGCCGATTAAATTCTTCTTTGTATATTCATTTATGAATGTTCATAATGTTACTGTCTTAGACAGTAATCTTGATCTCCACTAAAATGTGAGTTAACCACATTAAGTCTTGCACGATAAAGGCTTAAATAACTTATCACTGACTCTTCACGGTTTACGCCTCGTCGACGCCGTGGTCATTAGAGTTGACTCTTCAGAAAACAATGATTAAATGATTCCATGATTTATCATCAAAAGATTCACTAATAAGCTCAATCTTCACTTTAAAGATCTCAATGATTTATTGCTAGCGTTTCCACAAAATGCATACATTATTCAAATCTAAGGCTTTATTGTCATTTCACTTTTTCCAATACGATAGCATACAGCAAGTATTCGTGCAGTGAGCCGACAAATGGTGTGTCCATTTAAGCCAATTTGATTACGTAATCGATAAAATGTCCACGTACAAGTCTATCAACACCAACTGGAACTACACTACTGTTTGTGAAAATTGCAGCACAAAGAAGGAGACATGTGATTTCAATGCAATTTCTTCCACAGATTAGGGACATGATAACACACATATGATTAGAATTACAGAACTGTATACGCATTTTGACAGTGAGAATTCAGCACGTGTTGCAATCAAAACCTCGAGACGTCAATAGCGAGGCCTGAGCAATATAAAAACAAATCGATCGAATTAGATATTCCAGTACAATGAAAGTGACATGAGCCTACCTAAATATATAAACTAAGTCAATTCATACATCAGTAATCACCAGCCACTGACATAAATTACAAGCCACAACTAAATTCAGACATGTTCTTGAAAATTTCCACGAAGTCTTATTATTTTGCTGCTAAAAATAGCTTTGTACGTATTTATTAACATTTTTTTTACGGCTTAAATGTCATTTCGAAATGGAGTGAGTTCAGAAGCAGGTATAGGATTGAGAGTAAGCAGCGGTAAAAAAATCGACCATGGTCGACATGCAGGAACAATCCGGGCATTCGCCTGGATTGATTTCGGGAGAAAAACTTGGAAAACTGAAATCTGAATGGCCATGCAGGTATTCTAGCTGTCGAATTCCAGGCAGGAATATTAACCATTCGCCAGCCAGGCGCGGTTTAACCTGAACAGGCCTCATATGGGTATTTCTACTTTCAGTTAAGTTGAATTGTGTATCTGACGACTTAATTCATAGGTCGGTTAAGGGTTTATGGAGGGGAAAAAACCTTTCCTCCGAGGAAGTAAATTAGTGTCTGAATCACAATATGGAGAAAGTTTTATAATGATTTTTTTGTTTTCTGAACCTGTAGTAAAACCTTAATTGAGTGACGAAGAAACGGTAAGAATGCATGCAAGTAATTTCCTGCTCTGGTGGATCGCCTGTGGTTTCCCTTTAAAATGGGCAGAATGTCTGGCAGCCCCTTTAGTAGACTCTCGCTCTAACGATGTCTCCTCCTGGTAATAAACTCGCCTGCAACTCAGTTACTGAACTGAGCTGTCAGAGCGGCACTACCAACCTGGGTCGGCGTTGAAGGAATAGCTACCTGTAAAACTGACACGCTTTCTGCGCGATTGGTGGTAGCAATAATTTTGGATACGACTGGTATTAAACACCGGAGATCATAGGAATTGAAAAACCCAGCTATGTCTAGGCGTATGAACCATCACGGCGCTAAGTTGAATTAATATCATAATTTCGTGTAATCTCAAAAACCTAGTAACACAGTTTCTTTTCGGATTCGGAATGAACCTGAATGTAGCCGCCTAAGCTAACTTGAAAAAAAAGTAAAAGCGTATGGCAATGTAGGCCGGGATATCCCGAAAGATTGTTCGACAGCCTGCGTCATAAGAGTTTCGATTTGCTGCGCATTCGTCCTCTGCAATAGCTTGGACCTGCAGCTTAACGTGGATTCCAAGACACAAAAGCTCCTGGCGTGGCTCATATGATCACACATAACTCTTAAAAATTCCTGGCCATATCGGGATATGCAAGCGAAATCAGGACTTAAGCCAGTACTGTCGAATGAAATCACCTTAACAATTGAGTCACTACACCGCTCAGCTACTCTAGTAACAGTTTAACGTATAATCAGAACCACCTACTGATGCCATCAAACAGCGCAACACAGCCGACGATTTCTGTTCTAGTTCATTAATAATGTCTATATCTTTTCCCTATATAGCATAAAATAATGGGGACCGAAGGGTTTACGTACTAAAACTATTCTCTCCCTTGTGCTAATATATTCTTCAGACTCCAGTTACTTTCAGAAAATTCAGAATCAACGAAGCTGTACAGCTATATTAATTTCAAGAAGTAAATCAGTGAAGTATAAGAAAGAAAAATGACTGTATTTCTGTAATCTTCGTTGATCAACTTACTTTTAAATCATTAACAGATGCCGGAAGCAATGAAGAGATTATATTATCCTCAACGAATTAAACTGTTTCTTCTTCTATATTGCATACACCTACGTGTGCAGTGATTTTATACACGCTTAAATCTGTCCCTCCTAATTTTAACATATTTTTGTCAACTCTTATTACCAATCACGCTACATTCAATCACTGGATTCCATGTTGCTACACTAAAGTCATGTATCTGGTTTAAAGAACCAAATAATCAAACCTTGTAATCCGTTTCTTTTCTATCCGGCTACCTACCAACCACGTGCCACTGGCCACCTGTTGTACACAGGTGGCCAGTGTGAATCATTAGGTGGGGGACAGGACTTATGGCCTGCCGAATTCAGACCGGTGCACTAAGTCAATAGGAGGAAAGTCTGTGTTGTCGTCTGGCTGCGAAACGTCTAACTTTCTGTGTTCTGTACGATAACTGTATTTATGTTTGTGAAATGTGTAGTTTGTAGAGCCTTGAGGCGGAGTCCCCTACTTAACCTGAAAATTTGCCAGGCTTTGATTTTGTGCCAATCTACGGCCGTCTGATCTACCACATTCGAGACAAGTGTTTGATCATTGGAGAACGGAATCCTAAATCTGCGAGGCTTGACTTGTTGTTAATACCGAGCCTGATGGATGAGCAGTAACCTTCAAACTTGGCATTTCAGAAGACACCGGTTCAAATCCTGGTCGAATCAGACGGATTTCGGTTTTCCGTGGTTTCCAGAAATCACTCCAGGGCTCAAACCAGTCAGTCCTGTGTAAGACGCCATGTACCATAATGGCGCACATCAATCTGAACCAATGGGAAAGGCTAAGTAAGCAGCATTACAAAAAAATTATTTTCGTAAATTATCTATACCTATGAAATGCCACGATGCTTTGTCACGCGGCGACGTCACATTTCTCGCCTCTGCTTACAACTACCAGAAATGCTGTTATAGGTTATGTGCGTTATTTAATAACAGTTCTATTTAGCTAAGCATCCGCGAATAAATAAAATGTTAGAATTCTGAAAGAAAAGTATGTATTTCGTTACACATTTATATTAAATATTAGTTGCTTATATTTATTTAATATTCGTTCGAAGTAGGAGTATTCTTTATTTTTACTATGGCTTTACGCCTCGTCGACGTCGAGGTTATTAGAGGCGGGATGGGATTGGGGACAAGGAGCGGGAAGGAATTCGGCCATGGCCTTTTGAAGGAAGCATTCCGGCATTCGCTAGGAGTGATTTGGGGAAACTATGGAAAACCCAAATCTGGATGCCAGGACGGGGATTCGAGCCGGCGTCCTCCCGAATGCAAGGCCAGAGTAGAAGTATTCATTAAATTCTTTCCCATTGATATGTAAGATAAAAGCTCTAATTTTCGATTAGCAATGTTAGCGTTAGTTTTCAATAGATTGTTATTTAGCCTCGGCATTTGCGTTACAGCAGAGGGCATGAGTAACATAATTAAAAAAAAAATCAATTGTATTCATTGGAATTCTGTTAATAGATTCATTACTTACCACTCAGAGTGCTGTGAACGTAATATTACGTTCCACAAACTCTCACGAAAAATGAGGTGAATGTAATATTACGTTCCTTAACATATGTATCACGATTTTCTTTGGCTAAAAACGTAACGGTACGTTCGTAGCGTGACTCAGAAGGCTTCTCTGTGGATTTTAGTTTATAAGCCCCCCCACCAGAGTTCACCACCTTCCTGAAAGTTATGGAGTAACTACACTCTACACAGTAATAAATGAAAGCTGAGGTGTACTTAAGCACAGCTATTTATTATGCAAGAGGTTGCATACACAATAACAGAACACGCGGTAGCGCGACACAGATAAAAAGAACAAGTTCATACGCGGCACGTGGCTAGCAGCCGACTGGCTCCAAGTAGTACGGTTGTCTCCCACCTGGTCTAGTTGGCGCTCCCGTCGGCTCGATCAGGGCGCCGGCTGTTGGCAAAGAGATGAACCATGGCGTGGTCGATTGCAACGCCGACTGGTGGCGAAGATTTGTACTTTAGGCTGGGCAAGGCTCCGCCACAACCACTCTCCCCCCAGTGACTTACTCAGGGAGAGTAAGGAACGAGACTCGCTTCTTGCCACCGGTGCTGGTGTCTGCACGGGAACCCCTCGCGTAGGTTCTCATGGGTCGGTCCATTGATGTAGATGTGTGCGTCAGTGCTGGTGGATGTTCTGCCCGGGGGGCGTCGGTCTGGTCGTGGTCTGTTTTGGCGATGAAGGCAGGCTTCAAGCATGTCCACTGAGACTGCCTTGTCCTCCCCGTTGATTTTAATCACGAACACTCTGTCACTGATGCGCCTAACGACCTCATGCGGCCCTGTGTAAGGTGGTTCAAGAGGCTTCTTCACAGAGTCTACACGTTTGAAGACGTGGGTACAGGTGTATAGGTTTTTCAGTAGAAACAGGCGAGCCTTGGTGTGGTGAGCCGTTGGTGTGGGCCTGGCGGCGCGGATGTGCTCTCGAAACTTCTCCAGGAAGAACTGTGGATCAGCTGGAGTGTCTTCAGAGATGAAGAATTCGCCAGGCAGTCGAAGCGGCGTCCCAAAGAGCAGTTCAGCTGGAGAGGCCTTCAGATCCTCCTTGTAGGCGGTGCGTAGGCCGAGGAGAATGGTTGGCAGTAGGTCTGGCCAACGTAGGTGAGTATTGCACATCAAAGCGGCCTTTAACGAACGGTGCCAGCGTTCGACGAGTCCATTGGACTGCGGATGGTACGGCGTGGTGCGAATTCGCTGAGCTCCTATCAGGCGCGATAGTGCGGTGAAGAGAGCTGACTCAAATTGTGGACCTTGATCCGTGGAGATCGTAAGTGGAGTGCCGAATAGACAGATCCATTGTGTATAGAAGGCTGAGGCAACTGTATCAGCCAGTATGTTGCTGAGCGGGATGGCCATTGGCCATCTGGTGAAACGGTCAATAATGGTAAGGCAGTACCGGAAACTTGCGACCTGCGGCAGCTCGATGAGGTCCAGGTGGATGTGGTCGAACCGGTTATTGGGAACAGCAATGTTGAGTGGTGTCAGTCGGTTGTGACGGTGAATTTTAGCTCGCTGACACGGTATGCATCTTCGAGTCCATAGGAGTGCATCCCGTCTGATACCTGGCCACACGTAGCGTTCCTTCAGCATCCGGGCGGTGACTCTGCCACTAGGATGCGAAAGCCCATGAACGGCGTCGAATGCCCGTCGCCTGAGATTCTGTGGGATGTAGGGCCTCACTCGATTTTCCAGAACGTTGCAAATTATATCGAGGCCGTCAATACGTAGAGACTGCAAGTTGAGTAGTGTTGATTCCCGGAGTGTTGGCAGCTCTTCATCGGCCATCTGCGCCTGGTGGATCTCCTCGTGGCTGATCGTCGTTGGCATGGAGATGGAGTTTATGCGGGAGAGTGCATCGGCCACGACATTGTCTTCACCCCGTGTGTGGACAATCTCAGTGGTGAACTGTGAGATATAGTCCAGGTGGCGTAACTGGCGTGGAGATGCCTTCTCCGGTCGCTGCGAAAAGGCATACGTGATGGGTTTATGGTCTGTCTGGATGACGAAGTGTCGGCCCTCAAGAATGTGCTGAAAGAAACGAATGGCCGCATAGATTGCGAGAAGCTCTCGGTCGTATGTGCTGTAACGGGTTTCGGCTGGGATGAGCTTCCGTGAGAAAAACCCCAGTGGTCTCCAGGTCCCATCCTGAAGCTGTTCAAGAACGGCTCCGATGGCCGTGTCGGATGCATCAGTCCTCAGACAAAGGCTCGCTGACGGCGAGAGGAAAGTCGTTTGTACAGCGTGGGCAACACCACGTTTGCAGGCAGCAAACGCTTGCTCAGTAGCGGGAGTCCAAGGAACTGGGCGTTTGTCGTTTCGTTTAGAGTCTTTCAGCAGGTCGTTAAGTGGGGCCTGCATCTGTGCAGCGCCAGGGATGCACCTCCTGTAGTAGTTGACCATTCCCAGGAACCGACGGAGATCGGAGATGGTCTGAGGTTGCGCATACGACGCGATGGCTTGGACTCTCTCCGCCGGGGGTTTGTAACCGGAAGCGTTGACTGTGTATCCCAGGTAGATGACCTCTGACTTCCCGAACTGGCACTTCTTCTGATTGATTGTTAGTCTGTTTGCACGAAGGATGTCGAACACCGTGGTGAGGTGCTTTAAGTGCTCCTCGTGTGATTTGGAGAAAATGATCAAGTCATCGATGAAACAGCCAACAAAGTCCAGACCTCGAAGCAGATTGTCCATGTGGCGTTGAAAGGTCTGTGTAGCATTGCGTAGCCCGGGCGGCATGCCGACGAACTCAAAAAGTCCGAAGGGCGTCGTCACTGCGGTCTTTGGAATGTCTGACTTGGCAACCGGAATCTGGTGGTAGGCACGGACCAAGTCGATTGTGGAGAACACTGAGCAGCCATGGAGACGCTGAAGGATGCTGTCTCCGTGAGGGACAGGATAACGGTCAGGAACAGTGATCCCGTTCAGCCGCCTGTAGTCGCCGGTAGTTCGCCAACCACCGAGTTTCTTCGGAACCATGTGAATCGGGCTGGCCCACTGACTGTTTGAGGGTCGTATCACGCCGTGATGCAGCAGCAGGTCGAAATCCTCCTTGGCGGCCTTCAATTTCTCGCCAGTAAGTCGGCGAGGGCGATCAAAGACAGGAGGGCCAGTGGTCTCAATGTGGTGAACCACAACATTGTCAGACTGGGTGACAGGAACAGTGTTAGGCCTCGTGATGTCTATGTAGCGTGTGAGCAGGTCGGCATAGATCTTGTCCTGGTCACCCATACAGGCGTTCTGGTTGATGGTTGAGACTGTGTGGATGGTGGCTTCACAGAGTTGGCCCGTGGTCGTCAGAGATGTAAGAGGATCGATGAGGCATCTCCCCTTCAGGTCCAGGAGCAGAGAGTGGTGAACTAGGAAATCCGCTCCAATGATGGCTGCCTTGACATCTGCAATAATGAAGGACCATTTGAATGCTCGGCGTAAGTTAAGATCCAGCGCCAGGAGTTTTTGTCCATAGGTGTGAATGACGGTTCCGTTGGCGGCGTACAGCTGGAAGTCATCCTTCTTGCAACATCCGGAAATGGAGGCCTTAGGTACCAGTGAAACAACCGAGCCAGAGTCGACCAAGAACCTCATGTTCGTTGTACGGTCGTAGAGGTGCAATCGGTATTCCTTGGTGAGGCGGGCGTTTGTGGTGCTGTCGCCGGCCGCCTGAACGATCGACAGCGCCTCTAGTTTTCCGACGGCTGTCTGGATGCGTAAGAGCAGGGCGGCTCGCAGCTCCTAGCGTCTTCTCCAAAGCGGCGGTGATAGAAACAGACTGTGGCCCTTGATGGGGATCGTCTGCGGTAGCGAGAGCTGCTGCGAACACTGCTAGGCTCACGTGCGCGGCCACGTTCATTGAAGCTGCTGATGAGCGTGGCGTTGATCTTGCACAGCTCAGCCACGGCCAGCTTCAAGTTGGAGATTTCTTCTGTGAGCGATACGAGCGGATCGGCAGGCAGGCGGTCCGGAGATCGTGACTTGGAACGCGTGTAGCCAGCGGCCATAACGGTTGGAGGAGACTGCATCTCATGTAGCTCGTCCGCGATCTTCGCCTGTTCGTCAAGGGAGATGCCTTTCACCAGCTTCAAACAGCGTTGGATTGACGGAGGCAGCAAGGCAAGCCAGCGAACCCTGATGACGTCCGGAGTTGCTCTGCCGCCGGCCAGGGTAGTCATTTGCCTGAGGAGCTGTGTTGGTTTTTTGTCGCCGAGCTCCAACTCGGTGAGGGCCTTGTGAAGTTGGCGGTCGGCTGAATCTGTCAGCCGGCTGATAATCTCGGTTTTTAGGCGATCATATCTGTTCTCCTTAGGCGGATTAGACAGCAGGTCTGCTACCTCCATCATGATTTCAGAGTCAAGTGCGCCAACAAGAAGATTATACCTCGCAGCGTCGGAAGTAATGCGGTGTGTGTAAAACTGGGCCTCAACTTGAATAAACCACATATGCGGGCAATGTTTCCAGAACGGCGGCAACTTCATAGCGCCGGCAGACAATCACAGTCGGGGCAGCGTCCGTTAGCTGAGGCGGTGTGGGCTTGTCATTGTTGTCCGTTTCAAACAAAGAATCTGTGTTTGCATTCATGATGGTTTCTGGAGCGCGTGTTTCGAGTGATTTCCTCGTCGGAGAACGCTTATGCAAAGCACTTAAAACTTCACACACACAGTTTAACACTGAGTACAGAATTCGATGTAGTCACGCATAAGCTGAAGTATGAAGCATGTGTTCTATGCTACAACGAAGCACGCACACAATCACGTCGGGGTCACCAGTTATGGAGTAACTACACTCTACACAGTAATAAATGAAAGCTGAGGTGTACTTAAGCACAGCTATTTATTATGCAAGAGGTTGCATACACAATAACAGAACACGCGGTAGCGCGACACAGATAAAAAGAACAAGTTCATACGCGGCACGTGGCTAGCAGCCGACTGGCTCCAAGTAGTACGGTTGTCTCCCACCTGGTCTAGTTGGCGCTCCCGTCGGCTCGATCAGGGCGCCGGCTGTTGGCAAAGAGATGAACCATGGCGTGGTCGATTGCAACGCCGACTGGTGGCGAAGATTTGTACTTTAGGCTGGGCAAGGCTCCGCCACAAAGTTTCGAATATGTAGGAATAGATTACAACAAGCTCAAGCCAGGTGTAGATCTCTTTGACCTGCGGTTGTCCTACAGTGCTCTTACACGCAAGACAGTGAAGTGGGGGAAGAAACGTGCTTTTCACTTGATAATTATGAGTTTAACAAATGTATGCATTTTTTACAACACAATCTCAAATAAAAAGATCATAACAACACACCTCATTCGGGAGATATGTTCGGCCTTGGTGCTCTCTGCACACCAATGATGTGACTAGTGGCAGTAAAAACCTTGCAAGGTTGAAACAGAAGCATTTTCCAGAAAGAGTGCGTATGCCAGGTGGAAAGAAGAAAGACTAAAAAAAGGTGCGTTTTGTGCAGTGATAAAGCGAAGTATTCCACTGACAAACCCGCAAGAAAGGACTTTTCCAACTAGTATGGCGACCGTTATTTATGGCTCTGAATCGAACCATGCTTTAGACTCTACTAAACACTTGTACACTATGAGAAATAAATGTTTCTACTTACCATCTTAAGCAAAACACTTTAGAACACATTTGTTTTATATATCTAATAATAAATGGCATAATGCAAAAAGTCAACTAATTTTACAATTTTTTGGTTTGATTTTTCCCTGTAAAACATACCAAATCATAAATCAACATAACCTTTGGAAAAGAAAGACAGCAACTCTCAAAACTGAAATAAATATTGACTACTCTCAGACAAATAAAATACAGTTTTATTTGTTTGCCTAGCATCCAACAATTTTATTTTATGCTCAGATGAATAAACTGTAAAATCAGCCAGCATACAAGGAAGGAATTGTGCCCATTAGACCAGCAGTGTAAGTGTTAATTTCAATGATAGTAGTTCCACACTGATCGGTACCTTTGCAGTCTAGACTACAATTAAAACTAATATTACGTGGCATAACCTAAGTTTTTAAAATTTTCCTTTGCATTCACTGACGGAATATTACTGAGGTCATTATTTCAGCCGCAGATAACTGTGTCAGCCATTCAAACGTTGTAATATCGGTCTGAATCGCGGTTACCAAAAAAAGAAAGTTATAAGAACACGATAATATTTCGGAACATGTTTACATTGCGATGCATTATTGCCACTGACATGCGATAATTAATTTGCGTATGATTAAAACATTCATTTTCTAGCGGCAATTTCAGCGGGGTTTGTGGTTAGGTTGAAATGCGACATGGACCAGGATGGCAACTGAAACATTTTATTACAGTGCAGGTCACGACGAATTGAATTGAGATTTATTTTATCACCGCCCTTTTTAGTTAAGCAATTAAAAAGACATGCTAGAACACTGCATTCAATCCGTCATTTTTGACGGACTGATACTAGTAACTGAATAATTGGTACAAAAGAACCATAAGTGAAAGATGTTAACAATTGCACAAAACGATGCAGTGTGGGTCCTCACAATTCGCATGACGGTCAAATTGCACACTAATCCAAGAATTTATAGTATAGTTGTCGTGTATACTAACACACAACGCAAAAAATTAAATATCATCAGAAAAATACAGAAGCCTTAATGGTATCTAAAAATATATAGGTTGTCTGTAATATCGAAAAGAAAATTTTGCAATATCCGCACATCTACACCGCAATGGTGATGTCTTGTTTCGTTTAGTATAATTCGAGTATTGTAATAGTCATCTATCTTTACTAATTAAAATTCTTACTAATATTAATTTTTTTATTGTTCGGGATCCAGAAATGAAAGATTTCTAACTAGATAACTCACTGCATTTAATCTACATATTAGTCTACAAGATGTTACGTCAAACAAACAAAATAAATGATTATACACATATAGTTATCTCAAGATCACTTCGAGAAATTATTTTCGCTTAATATAAAATTACAAATTTATCACTCATACTGCGGTATAAAATCATTCTCCCCTCTATATACATATGAAATTAAATATGATTAAGCCGGCTAACTATTACTCAACCCCAAAGCACTGATTGCATTTACATTATTAAATTATCTTTCAGGGCGTGTTACGGTTTCTCATTCGTCATTGTTCGTGATAATTCAGTCGTGATTTACCGTCTCTTGTAGAATACAGGAAGCGGCCACAGCTCACTTCGTGTCTCCTCGCCAAAACAGGTGGGCTAATTGATACAGTAAGTATCACTATTAACCACAGGTAGAAACCAAGCTTAACCAATCAGCCGCTCGTTAGCTTGGTTCATGCTGCATAAAAGCAACAGAAAACTTTTAACACTCCTACTGGGCAGTCAGTAGAAACTCGTGTAACACGTTTAGTGCTCCAGAACAGAATGAATGTTTCCTGAGCAGATCTCGGCAAATTCCTGCGCGCAGGTAGAGAGCGACCCTTCTCCCGCCACTAAAGGATGCCGCTAAGCCGCAAACAACAGAATTTGGCTAACCTGCCCGTTCGACCCCTTTGGGAAAATCTTCAGCACACTTCCTCCCAAGCCCCGCTAATAATCGATACATTCATACAAAAAATACTAAAAATGTAATCTGGACCATTACATTAACTTCCCCCTTAAAACAAATCAAAATACTTCGCAAAAGATTTTGATTTTTTCTTACAATTTTAGCTCCCCTATGAATCACATCCAAATTTTATGCAAAATATTTTAAAAATCTTATACCTAAAATTACAATTTATATTATGTCTTATAATAATACAGCTTTTACAAATTGTACGTCATTACTATGACATTACTTAAAATTATGTTGTTATTTATATTTTCACAATTTCTTATAATTGTCTCTATTTAAAAATTTTCACAAATACGTTGAAATTGTCATTGTTTTCACTTCCCATAATGTTCAGATGAGCAATGGTACCAATGAATATTAGTGTTATCACTTGACCGTAACCGCTGTGTTTTGTCCTGAGACATTTTGTTTTCACTTTGTCTGTTCACTGAATTATTTGACTGTACACTCGTTTTAACATTCTCCAAATTTTTTATTGTTAATGCCAGTGCTTCACTTAAACTTAAATTATATACTAGATACATATTTAAAATTCAGATTATGTTAAAATCTTTCATTTCTAGACATTCAACTATTTCTAATATGAGTTAAATTAATCTATATTCGCAGGCAACACACCTCAAAATATACAAAATCTCCCTTCCCGTGCCACATGTCAGAGATCACTTCGGACATGCTACATTCGTTCGAAACATGCATACATATTACATTTAGAAGTACGCGGCAACATAGTTTTTAGAGACTTGATTTTTTAATCTAATAATCTCATAACTTTACCCACTCTCCTTTAATCTACGTGATTATTTTGATTTGGTGCTTTAAATATCATTTATATAAACTTAATATCTATCTTATAAATTTAAATAACCTCACTATGGTATTTCTTTAAATTCCGCGTGTTATGCACGCCTATGTTCCGATTACCATCTTTAATAAGTACGCATTTGGGGCAATTATTCTCTCTACTCGGAATGGACCACAAAATATGTGAAAGAACTTCGATATTTGTTTTCTTCTCAGAATCTGATGCTTTCTGATTCTTTAATAATACCAAATCCCCTACTTCAAATGACTGGGTTTTATTTTGGTTCGCTCTCTCTTCCCGACGTCTTGCCTTTTCCAGGAGGTGTTCGCTTGCCTTTCTCATTCTTTCTTCTAAGTCATTAGTTATACCAGAATCAGGTTGAATTATGATATGTGCCGCTAGTGGCGCGATCTCTTGAGCGAAATGTAAATCAATGGGTCGCCATCCAGTTGAACAGTGGAAAGTGGTATTAAAATATGTTTCGATGCGTTCTAAATGTTTTACCCATCCGGAATGCTTCTCTCCAACCAGAAGACGAAAATACACTGATAATTGTCTCATGTACCTTTCAGCTAAGTTTGTTTGTGGGCACCTTATGGAGCTTTTATGACTTCAATTCCTGCATTTTCCATTCCAGTTTGCCACTTCCTACTTGTAAATACGATCCATTATCTGAAAGTATTCGGGTCGGCTTCCCGTAAATTGGCACGTATTTTTCAGTTATTATGCGCACTGTCTGCGCTGAATTTAGTCTGGAAACTGCGTATAATTTTACAAGTTTTGAAAAAGCATCCACGACCAAAATATGTGTTGACGGCCAAATTGTCCTTTTGGAATTGGTCCATAATGGTCAACACACAATAGTTGGTTTGGGCGATCTGTAATAATGGGATTACATTCCCCTATGCTCCGTGTGTTGGGATGTTTTATTTTCTGACAGATGTCACAAGTACGGGGTAACCTTCCATTTTCCGTCTTAGGGCCACACAATACCATTCCCTTTTCATCATTATGGAAGTTTTTCCTTTCCTTGATGGCCATGTTGCCCATGGTATAATTTTATTACATAATGTGCCAGAGCGTCCGGCAACCATATTTTCCATCCACAAATTGCGTTTAACCTCCGAAAACATACATCATCATGCATTATGCACAGCATGGCAAACAGTTCTAACTCGAGGACTTTCTCCACCTGTTCCATGGCATAGAATTGCCTTACTGCTCTGATATCTGGCTGCCGTTGTTGCTCTAATATTATTTTTTCTTTTAGATCATCAGGGTTGGTCCCATCGTAAAACGTCATGACGGCCATGATTACTTCATTTGCTTTTCGTGATCGTTCTTGTGTCAGTGTGCGATCGACCGGATTCCTGCTCACCCAGTCTGCGACAGTATTATCTTTTCCTTTGCAGTACTCAATCTCTAGATCAAAAGATTGCAAAAATAATGCCCACCGGGTTATCCTTCCACTACAAAATTTAGCTTTCTTCAAAAAACTTAATGCCTTATGGTCTGTCCTGACAAAAGTCTTTCTTCCTGAAATATATCCCTGGAACTTCAACCGCGAAATGGATAGCCGCCATTTCTAACTCTGTTGTATAATACGATCGTTCAGCCGCTTTAAGCGACCGACTGGCAGTATCAACTATCCTCATATTTCCATCTTTATCTTTCTGCTGAAGAATTGCACCCAAACCGTCCAAACTCGCGTCACAATTAATATAAAATGGAGTTTAAAATTTGGATGAGCTAAACACACGTGTTTGGCAAATGCTCCTTTTATTCCTAAAAATGCATCTTCTTGCGGCTCTAACCACTCCCATTTCTTTCCTTTCTTCAGGAGTTGGTATAGTGGCCCCAGTATAATGGAAAAATTTGGAATGCATCTCCGATAATATGTGCACACGCCTAGAAAACTTCTTAATTGCTTAATCGTTTTTGGCTTATTACACTCCAATATTTCCCCAATCTTATTCTTGTTGGGAGCCACTCCTTTTGTGGATATGGTATAACCGAGATAGTTTACCTCCTGAGCACATAGAGTCACTTTATCTGGGCGCAACGTTACTCCATGTTCTTTTAGAGTAGTGAGCAAATGTTGTAAGTTTTGAAGGTGTTCCCCAAAAGTTTCCGACCCTACTAATAAATCATCCACGTACATACTGCAAAATGTCTTTATATCCGGGCCAATAATCTCATTCATTGCCCGGATGAATCCACAGGAAGAATTTTTAAGGCCAAAAGGTATTCGGGAAAAAGTGTATTGTCTACCCTCAAACAAAAAAGCAGTATATTTTCGACATGACTCATCCAACTCCAGTTGATTAAAACCCGCCGTCAAATCGAATGAGGTCAACCAGCTTTTTCCTCTGAATCTGGACATTATGTCATAGATAGGTTCAGGTCGTTCTCCATCCCCTTCCATTCGTGAATTAAGAAGTCTGGCATCCAGACATATCCTAACTGTGCCATCCCCTTTTTCCACAACCGTTATTGCATTTACATGGGGTGAAGCCGCAACAGAAATTATCCCTTCGGCTAACATTGTGTTTATTGCTTCTCTTGCCGCCTCTCGATGTTTCTGCGGCACAGGGTACAAATGTCCTTTTATGGGTGGGCCACTACTGATATCAAATTTATAAACCAGGTCCTTAATTTTTCCGGGGTAGTATGAGAATACAGAAAGGTTTTTCTCTAACAGGTCTTCCAAATCGTTTTCTGTTCATTGGACAAATGGTTACAGGTGCCGACCGCTTTCTCTAGTGCGTGCCGGACCTTTTCTTCTTCATCCGCACGGGCGTACAAAGTTGCCATAATTCCACTAAACCGTTCGCCCGAAATTCGCGATATTTCTTCGTTTCATATAGACTCATATCCTCACTTCTTAATCCCACACCTTCTGCCGTTCTCGACCACATTATAGTTTTTGATATTAAGTTTCTTATAGAGTTGTCTTCCCAACTAAGGATCACTTTGTTTTTCTGTAAAGTGTCACACCCTAAAATGACATCAAATGCCAATCCCCTTACCACCAAAGCAATAATCTCCACTGCTTGATCTTCGATCACAAGATCTAATATCACCTGTTCGGTAACGTGTTTTTGTTTTGATCCAAAAGCTGGTGTTAAAACCAGTCTTTCTATAGGAATAATTTCTATCATCCTCCCCGTCCCTTGCATACGGCGTAATAAATCTTCGGAAATCGCCGTTAAAGTTGAGCCGAATCCAGTAATGCATTACATGGTATATTTAAAACTATGGCTGAAATATGTGGGCACTTTGCTTGAATGGGTCCTGTTATCATTTGGTCATTTCTTGATTCTTCCTTATCGAATTCCGGTCCTCCCGATATCCAGTATTCCAAATTTTTATTTACCTCTCGCCGTTTGGGTTTCAAAGTATCCTCCTGATAAGGCGACAGTCATGCCTTTTGTGGTACCAATGGCATTTCGTCTACGGTATCATTTTCCTTACAACATTTCTTTGCTTGAGGGACCTCGTGCGGTTCGTTACTCTCTCTGCTTACTACTACTGCATTTATTCCCTGACGATCGTATTCCTGATTTCCCCCGCCTGTTTTCTAGGTTGGAAATTTTCATTCCTTGGTTGGAAGAAATGTTTCCTTTCTTGTCCATTATTCCAGCTTCCTTGCCCTTGATTTCTTGCCTGTTGATTGTTACTGCGACCATTTCCTTGCTGGTTTCGAAAATTTTGATTCTTCGGATGATTCTTCTGAGGAGAATCTTTGCCTTTTTCAGTAGTGTCCACACTAGGCTTGTATGCTGAATCAATATTTTTTAAAGTATTTAGGAATTGGTCCATACTATGCAGAAACACTGGATTCAATTGACATCTTATGTGTGGGGAGAAATGAGAAGTCAAAGCAAATATCAATTCTGCATCTTTAGGCGGATTGTCTAGTTCTCTTGACAGTATAGTTAATCTAGAAGCATATCTATACATTGAATCTTCACCTTTTGGATTGAAACGGCCTTTGTAAATTCTTAGCATCAATTCTCCTTGTGCATTTAAATCCCAGTAAGTGGCCAAAAATTTCTCTTTAAACTCATTGTAGGAAACATCCGCTAAATTAGATACACGAAACCAGGATTTCTCATCATTATCTAACGCCTGCATGATCAACATCATCTTTAAGATTCAGGAATATTTTTAATTCGAAAATAATTCTCGATTTCTTAGGAATTCCTTCGGATTAATTTTTCTTTTAATTCCGAACTTGGAAGATTAAGTTCCACAGAACTGTACACATTGCTCCGATTTTGTGAGGTAAATTCAGCTGGTATCTGATTCATGACGTCTTGTCGTATATTGACCAGTTCGTCTTCTACTTTACTAAATTTTCCCGCGATTGAACTCTTAAATTCGTCATGAGATTTTATCAGATTTTCACGTTCTCCGCGAGCTGTTTCAAAAGTTTCTGCAACATTCTGTAAGCCCATTTCAATTTGCTGGCACCGATCCGCAATTGCAGTTTCTGCCAGTTCCCTTCTTTTTTCTTTCATTTTGATCTCCTCGCGGATTTGATTTAACTGCCCACTGGTTCTGTCTATGTCTTTGGCGCCTTCTCTTTAAATTCATCAAACCCATCGCATCTGGACTTTAAGTCAGCTGTTTTATTGTTCAATAGCATTTTGAAACTCGTCAAATTTGACATTTATTTCTTCCCGCACACATTTTAATTCATTTTGGACTGATTTGTGAACATTTTCAATTTTCTCTTCCAATGATTTTTGAAATGATTCCTGCCCCCTTTTCATTTCTTCATGCCCCCTTTTCATTTCTTCATGCCCCCTTTTCATTTCTTCATCTTCATTCCCATTTTGATCATTTCCATCAATTGTGATAGTAATTGTTGTGGAAATAAACTTTGCATTCTTTCGTCAACCGTTTCGCTTAATTCCGGCCCGCTAATGACAGAGTTATCTACCTGATCGTTTCCGGTGGCAAAATTTTCTCAGAATCTTCTACCCTGGAGAGCAAATTTTCATTAGAACTTCCGGCTGCTAAACCCTCTAACTTTTCCATTTTGTTTGTCTTAACCTTACCAGATCGAAGAAACATAAAACTTTCCAAAATTATGCTATTCTTCTCCTAAGTGAAGAAGAAAATTTACACTGTAAATTTACCTTTTAAACACACTCTACATTACGCATTGCAAAAACATCCGGGTAACACAGAATCATTAAATTTTGAACTTTATCCCAGTTACATCAAATTAATTCTCATACTCAACCATTCAAACATCAGCTCGACATCAAAACAACAAATTTCAAATCACTTACAACCATCAACGCCGTTAAATCTTGCTGCAGATTTGAAAATCTGTGACTGAAAATAAATCATGTTAATATACATTATTATAGAACATTTTCATGCATCACTCAAACTATGATCTCTGAAATGTCACAGAAAAGAAAACCCCGCAATACCGAGTTGAGTTGTTCACCTAAACAATTTTGATTTTATGCATTAATTAATTAATTAGCAACAATTAATAGCCCGTAGTTGGTGCGCCAGTTGTAATAGTCATCTATCTTTACTAATTAAAATTCTTACTAATATTAATTTTTTTTATTGTTCGGGATCCAGAAATGAAAGATTTCTAACTAGATAACACACTGCATTTAATCTACATATTAGTCTACAAGATGTTACGTCAAACAAACAAATAAATGATTATACACATATAGTTATCTCAAGATCACTTCCAGAAATTATTTTCGCTTAATATAAAATTACAAATTTATCACTCATACTGCGGTATAAAATCATTCTCCCCTCTATATACATATGAAATTAAATATGATTAAGCCGGCTAACTATTACTCAACCCCAAAGCACTGATTGCATTTACATTATTAATTATCTTTCAGGGCGTGTTACGGTTTCTCATTCGTCATTGTTCGTGATAATTCAGTCGTGATTTACCGTCTCTTGTAGAATACAGGAAGCGGCACACCTCACTTCGTGGTCTCCTCGCCAAAACAGGTGGGCTAATTGATACAGTAAGTATCACTATTAACCACAGGTAGAAACCAAGCTTAACCAATCAGCCGCTCGTTAGCTTGGTTCATGCTGCATAATAGCAACAGAAAACTTTTAACACTCCTACTGGGCAGTCAGTAGAAACTCGTGTAACACGTTTAGTGCTCCAGAACAGAATGAATGTTTCCTGAGCAGGTCTCGGCAAATTCCTGCGCGCAGGTAGAGAGCGACCCTTCTCCCGCCACTAAAGGATGCCGCTAAGCCGCAAACAACAGAATTTGGCTAACCTGCCCGTTCGACCCCTTTGGGAAAATCTTCAGCACACTTCCTCCCAAGCCCCGCTAATAATCGATACATTCATACAAAAAATACTAAAAATGTAATCTGGACCATTACAGTATGAAGGCGCCTAATTTTGGATTTTCCAAGTTCGAATTTTGGTATCCTTGAACAATGGTGTCGTCATTCTTTTCTATAGACGTGGTAAATGAACTAATAATCATCAGACTTCCATAAGATTATAGACTGCGAAATTTTATGATAAGCCCTCTTTTCGATGCGGTTTTACTGTATCGTTGAATGTTATGGATCATGTTTACTAAAATCCATAAGTATTAACGCTGCATCTGTCTATCCAACCCTGGAACAACGAATATAACATCTTTCCTGCAATCTCATGACAGAAACCGCATGTTTTTCTAAGCCTACCTTACCAACAGAGAATGACATAGAAGTAACAATCACATTGAATGTTATTTTGTCGCTGTTTCAATCGACGGTATTGGGTTCCTGTCATTCCTGTCGTTTGATGATCATTTTTCGTTGAAAGTGACATAATATTAATCACTATACCTGCATCGAAATGAAACACTGACTACAGTTGTTGGCTATTCCTTTTGTAAACTCATGTTGGACGATTTCGATGTCACGCCACCTAAACATATTTTGAAACAGATAAACATTTCCAGGCGATACGATACACGTCAGTCAAAGGTTATATGCTGTGCTTCACTTGTTCTGTGAGAGATTTGTGGATTTTTTATCCGTTATTTGTGCTGCATTTTTGAACGTCAGTCGCCCGAAGCATTAGCGCTGCTAATTAATGAAATTCCAACCAGACACTGGACATGAAAGCTAACCAAGTGAAACGTTTGCGGGATACTGTTTATTCTCCCCTATTTATTTGTTCGGTTATAAACTCGTTGATTTACTGATATCTAATTCGACATTAAGCCCACACATTTACATATAACGCTCAGTTTCATTTAATTAAGCTGCGTTATATTTATCTCTCTTCCTTCAATTTTAAAAATAATTTCGACGAGGAAGCTTATCTCAAAAAATATAAAATAATAAATTTTCAGTATCAGGAAATCAGCACTAAAGTTTTAATTGAAGTTTTTTACATGCCAAATAAAATAACAAAGAAATCATAAGTTTATAACATCAGTAATATTTCTTCACTAACAATGTTCGTAAAATGTGGACCAAAAATTTTGTACACATACAATTAATTTTTCTCTGACTTTTTTGTTTGATTGGCTTACGTCTGTTATAATGCTTGCAGCATTTAAAACTACTTCAGTACTGGTACATAAAGACTTTATTAATAAGTGATGAGGGAAACGTGTCTTCTCCATCATGCTCTGTCTGCATTACAAAAACGCGTTTTGAAATCTGTAGACGCTATGTGATGTTTGCTGCCCATTACCAAATCTTTTTAATATTTGGTCTAACTAAGCCATGAAAAAATTAAGATCTAAAATTACCAATGGGATATATTTAGATCAGCATATAATATCAGCTCTCGTTTACTATGTACGTAAGGATATTTTGACAGGAAGAATCTATCTTAAAAGCTTGGTAAAATTTGTCATTCTTATAATTTGAAAATATGAAATAAATAAATGATGATAGTAGATTTTTCTGGAATTTTGATTTCTTACCGTTGTTCGCCTCATCGACGGCGAGGTCATGAAAGGAATGGGGACAAGGAAGAGGAAGGAATTTGGCCATGGCCGGGAGGGTTTATAAAGCGTACCGATCAAAGTACAGTAGTCACAACTTCGAGGGCGCGTTTCTCATCAATTTTCGCCATCGTAAAATAAGGCCATTGCGAACTATTTAACACATGGCTGAACACTATGTTACAGACTCTTTAAACAACTCTTATTTGCTCCCAAAAATTTTCGATTTTTACTATATTGTTACTAATTTCGAAAAGCTTACATATATCTGGAAAGGGAGCGTCCATAAACTACGTGGCTCTGTCTAGGGGAGGGGGGGAGTGGTTGCATGGAAAGGTACGCTGGGCTACGTGGAAAAAAAGGGGGGGGGGGGGTTCCGAGCGAAGCCACGTTGCTTTTCATTAATATTATTTGTCACAGTTAAATAAGGTGCAGAAAACCCAACCACAAGAGAATATTTATTTCCGTCATTTAATTATCTCAGTATGTAATTGACGATAGACTGACAAGAGTAAACAGCTCAAAATGCCTTTTGGAATAACAGGAAGTCAAAATGGAGCTACGTAGTTTATGAACGCTACCAACACTCCTTATACTTCTAATCATTGCTCATTCCAATTTTATTTAAATTCTTCCACAGCCGTGATGTATATCTTTTAGCAAAACTCTCTACAATATCCCTAACCTTGCCTCTCTTAGTAACAAATTAAACATTTTCCACTTCCTTGAACCTGAAATCGGCTGTTAATACATAAGAATTTCCCTATAGTATCTTCCAAATTATGTTCTTCATTCTTAACTCACTATGCAGTCTACATAGCCGGCGTATGCCTTAAAAATCCCAGCTACTCCTTTCCTCCACCCCCAAACCTAGCTTCTTTATCATACCACTTCCTGTTCTACGGTAATTTCCTCAAACACATATAGATGATCCTCTCTCCACCTCCTCAAACGTTCCTGTCTGTTATGCGTAACGTAAATGTCATAAAAGTTTACCAAACTAAAGCCAGGTCATGGTTTCATATTCCAGTCTTGTAATTGCCTTGAAGATATCCAGGAGCATACAATAACTATTACTCCCTTTTCCAGTTCCTCTGAAATAGCAGGCTAGAACATAGATTTGCGTGAGTAACTTCTTTTAAACAAAGCTTCGCATGCAACAAAATCTTCTCGGGTGTCCAGCCGGATGGTGGTGTAAAAACATGACGTTTCGACAGCTGACTCTGCTGTTTTCATCCTGATGAGGACAGCAGAGTCAGCTGTCGAAACGTAGTGTTTTTACACCACCATCCGGCTGGGCACCCGAGAAGATTTTGTTGCATCGATACGCCGTGAAAGTCTCCACTCACACATCCACGCTTCGCATACTTAAATCCACTAGATTCCTCACAGTCATTCCTTATCTAGTTCGTTATCATGCTCTCCATCAACTTTTCTCCCTTTGAGGACTAAGTAATCTGTGTTTCAGGTGTCTTCCATATATTCTCCAAGCAGTAATGAACCGGCACTACAAAGGCATATTTGCAGGGATCTGCTGTACAGGTGATCTCCAGTTCCATATGAAGTATTTTTACAGATGTTGATGAAGAACGTCGGTTGCAATGGATGCGTTGAGATAAACAGAACAGTTCAACTTAGGATGAGATGGAGAAATGCAATAAGTGTGTCGTGAGAGTGACCTATACCAGCCAGTTTACGGGGAACTGCACCACTTTCGGTACCTGCGAAAAACTGCTACTAACCTGTTGAAATTTACATCAGTCGCTTCGTCAAGATGTCCTCTTCACGTTTTGCGATCATACATTCCGGAAAAGTCGCCAGGAATTTAATTAAAAATGCCGAAATATGACATGACGAACAGCCGTTACATGTCGCCAACGTTGAAAAAATCAGTGACAATCTCTTAAAATGTTGATTTAATCCTTGGTTTTAATGTCTTCATGCCTTTTCAGCTCTACTCCTTTGTAAAAAAGTCGTACAAAATTGACAAACACGCAATATTCATCCGAGTTGTAATACGGTGATGACCGCCATCTTACATAGCAACGAGCAACCAGAGATAATCGATTGCTTCCATTGTAAACAAATACGCCATTGCGAGTTTGATGCTGCGTAGCCAAAATTTCTTATTATTTTTTTTTCACTTGGTCCAGGCCGTATTTCGACCTAACGACGATTACTATGACAAAAATAAACTGTTTAGGTTGAAATGATCCCTGTACCGATAATTTTTATGTTATTTTAGCAGGGCTGAAAGCATTTAGCAGTTGCTCAGCCTTTCATATTTCGGCAGTTCCCAGTTTACGTTTTTTACTTACCTAGTCCCCTCAAAAAACATTCAAAAGCAATTTCTTATTTTCTATTCGCCTAATTCGTAGTTACATGTTAGCGATTCTGCTCATATATTTCCCTTACCTCTACTGAGTGACTGTTACTAAGGCCCCCTCAAATTGATTACTTAAAAGTGATGTATCTTTCATATACTTAGTAGTTGTCTGAATAATCTCACTCATCCTCGGTTTCTTAACCCAATTATTATCATCAGAAGGCATTAGTAATCTTGATATAGTGTGAAAGATTTCATTCGAAAATTAGCTCTATACTGAAAAGATATAAATAATTTAAGAACATGAGAGATCGAAGGCTTTCACGGCGTATCGATGAAATGTAGTCTTCACGGGTTTTCTGCCGTATGTTGTTGAAATGCGACAACGAGCTTTCGGCGGCTGACTCTGCCGCCATCTTCAGGTTGGATGTTGTACAGGGAGAACCAGAGCTGCACTGTGCAGCTCTATGTTGTGCAGGGAGAACCAGAGCTGCACTGTGCAGCTCTAGTTCTCCCTGCACAACATCCAACCTGAAGATAGCGGCAGAGTCAGCCGCCGAAAGCTCGTTGTCGCATTTCAACAACATACGGCGGAAAACCCGTGAAGACTACATTTCAATTTAAGAACAAACAGTATATCATATTGTAGAAATTTGTTTTGGAAATTCAAATATTTGGCACGAGCAACATTTTAATTTAGGTATAACGAATAATGGCAAAAAAACATGAAAGTTTATTGTGTACCTGGAACATATCATTATGAGATTTGCTTTTTGAAAGGGGAGAAAAATTCTGAGACAGTTAGTTAAAAACTCACTACAGCATAAGGATTCAATTAATTCAGAGAAAAATGCTAGAAATGACCTGAAATCTTCTAAATGCGTTCGCCCAAATTAAATGTCTCGAAAGATGATTCAATTTCATCTTTAACTTTTCCGCTTATTACAAACAATAATTGAAATTATGCGAGGAGAAAACGCCTAGCAACTATCGCTGTCTATTTTAAGGAAACCAACGTATGGTAAAGTGTAGCTATGTTTACATTGTATAAAGATACATAAAAGAATCTGTTTCCTCACCATTGGAAATATTCATTAGGCAGAAAGAAAACACTGTGGTTCAAGACTGTAAACACTTCGTTTATCATCGCTGACATCAAAAGGAAATCGATTTCCGTGCCTTTACGAAATTTGAATGCGGTTACCTCAAGACAGTTTTCAAAACACTCGACACAAAATTAAATCATATTTAAACAAAACTAAAAATGTTAAAGAAATATGTAAAAAGTAACAGCACCAATGTATTCACTTAGGGATAAAGAGTAACATTATATATCGTTATAAACGTATCAATAACTGCAAAATTAGATGTTATATACTGCAAATAAAGATAACTTCTTAAAAGTTCGGTGATTACAAATTTTAAAAAACTTTAAAATGTGTCAGTTGGTTTTAAAAATAAATGTTATTGTGCACTACTTTATTCTTTATTTGCTCTTTAAATTTTTGTTACGATGTATTATTTGCTTCAAGATTTTGAAAAGGGATTGTATAATTGACGTTAATATGAATAAATTTATGCAATTATTTATAGCAAGAATTCATCAGTATTTCGTGATGTAAAAAACTTCCAAGAACATCTTTTTCGTGTAGTTACGCTTAAAATTGTATGTAACAATATGGAAAAATAATAAGCAACAAAATTTGTTACGGCATTAATTATTCAACTGATAACCGGAACTCAGTGAGATCAAAAAAATATATAAAATCATTTTTAAAAGTGTCCTATAATTTTGTCCTATTGATTTAATGTTACAATAGCTAATCGTGGAGTTATTTGAAAGATATGAACGGATAAAAATTTACTTGTAACAGACGTAATTAAAAGCAACTAATTTGCGTCGCAAATTCTTTTGAATATTAAAGTTCCTTTCTTCAAAATAATTTACTGCATATTAAGATACTAATGTGACTGGAGGAATAGCTTTCGAAACAGATAAAATGAGGCAAAGTCATGCAAGTTACTGTTTTACTAAAGTTAACTATACGAGTTGAATTAGTTTAGTTTCTGATCATTTTAATATCCTCCATATCTGTAAATTATTTTAATCGTAATAAATACTTAATAATAGTTTAATTCAACTTGATGGATACAACTCTCATGTATATGATCCTAAATTTTGGACCGGCCTAAAATTAAAGATGATTCACGATAAGAAATACGTCAAAGAGGATGCAGACAGTTTCTTAATTTACTCTTTGCTTCTCATACGTAGTATCTTCAGCTATGATCGTCACAACTGACCGAAAAAATGTTTTAGATACAGCTCAGAGTGGTAGCATACTGTTTAATTCTAAATAAAAAAATTAAAAAAAAACACATATAATGCAAATACAAGCATTACTTACAAAAAGTTCTTTAGGTATTCTAGGCTTCATTTGTACGACTTTCTTCATCGCTTACTGTATTTACTATGACAAGAAGAGACGATCTGCTCCAGACTATAAGACGAAGCTCCTTCGTAGTAAGTAATATTGATTATGTTTACATTTATTTTTTTCTGTTACGATCAGTTCAGCTTTTATGAAATATTTCCTTGAAATGTAAATTATAGTAGATATGCCATTATAGTTGGAATTGTTTACATTAGGCTAAAATAATAACGTCTGCAAAATGAACCCAGTGAAAACAAAAGAATAATAATTGAAATCATGTTTACATCGTATTTCATTATATGGTCAATTTTAGATTGCATTACGGCGAAGTGTTAATATATGTGCGGTAGAAGTTTTGATTTTAGAGCAGAAATATTAGCGGAGGTTGAGGTTAGGTTGAATTGCATCCTGGACCGGAAAGCCAACTGACATTTCGTATAATAGCACAAAGCACAAGGAATTTAGTTTTAATGGCAGTTCTATCATTACCGTGGAGCCAAAATCTGATGATGAATTCTTGTAGAACTCGACGAAAAAAATCGAAAATAAAGAATAAATTTTTTTGATATCTCGCTTGGTTTTCGAGATATAGCATGTTAAAAATCAGTCATAGGTATAATTCCTTCTGCTTTTGGTGTTTTTTCTTCTGGTCCAGGCCGTATTTTAACCTAGCAACAATCACTATTAATAAAATAAAACACCTATGGTGCATTCATACCGTGTAGATATCGTGGTTTTGGTGAAAAAAAATTTCTGGTCCAGGCCGGATCTCACCCTAACCTCCTCACTTTTGAGTTACAATATCTCGAGAATTAAGTGAGATAACAAAAAACTTTATTCTTTATTTTCCATTTGTCTCGTCGAGTTACATACGAATTCATCATCAAATTTGGCTATACCGAAATTTTTCTTCTGGTCCAGGCCGTATTTGAACCTAATTACGTCAGTTTTGAGATACGATATCTCGAGAAATAAGGGAGATATCAAAAAACTTTATTCTTTACTTTCAATTTGCCTCGTCGAGTTCTATAAGAATCAATCTTCAGATTGTGGCGCCACGGTAATGATAGAATCCCCGTTTTAATTAATAATTCAAGCACCTTGCAACTAAGTAACTGACGTCATCAATTCAGGCACATGTGAATAGATCCAACCATACCACGACGTAAAGTATTAACCGCCTTACCATTATGTTCCAAGCTGTAGGCCTAAAGATAGTGATAAACTTGATCTTTCATCAGCATTAAGAACTGAAGTCGTTCGTGTTCGTAGAAGTGGCATACATTAAAAATAATTAGTAAAATATTGGATGCATTTCAAGCTAAATTCATCTCCAAGTATCACCCAAACCCAACCCAAATTCTTATTAGTTTCAAAAGAGCGCATGATTATTTGAAACTGAAACCTTCATGCCTTTTGTCGGAGAAGTCCTTCACTACCAAGCGATTATTACTTACTCATGTCCAGGACTAAACTGTTTTATTTTTCATTCCCCTGCATCTTGGTAATGACGTACGATCATTATTTTCTCTGGGCACTATTTAGGGACGTGTAATAACAAATGTCGACCTAGTTTGGAATTGATGGAGACCTTTGACATTTTTTTTAACTTGTACTCGGCCCCAAGACCATCGAGTCAGAACAACGTTAGCATAATTATGTTACAGAGAATATGTATTAAAAGTGAAAATGGCTGAGTAGATAGTCAGATTTGATTGAGTCCATTATTTGCTTGATAGGATTAGTGAAGTGACCACTTATCAAAAAAATTGCTGATATTATGTTGAGTCTTTATTTTTCGCGTATTTCTCGGTATTCTATGTTCCCCCAATAATGTAATTTTAATTTATTGTAATTTTTTAATTGTGGAATATCTCATGCCCGGATGGCAGTTTCCCTACCCCACTAATTTCTTGAAATTTAACATGTACATAACCTTCTATTTACTTTCCTGCAATGTTTCTTCCTTGCATCCTTAACGTCCCATTCTTTCTCCTATCCATTCCCGAGAAATGTTGTTCAACTCTCCTGTATCTTGGTAATTGACCCATTTTTACTGTCCAGGTTTCCTTTAGTTCCCCTGGAACAACCATGCTCCAATTCAAGCTTCTTATACTTCTTAAACATGTTTCCGCTTGCCTCCTCGGGTTCGAGCGCAACGCCAGGGTCCCAAGAAGTAAATGTGCTATCGCTTTGAAATTTGCTACACACGTTCGTCTAGACATATTAATTGATAAAACGTTGCATGTGAAGCCATCAGATTTATGAAATATGTATGAACTTGTTTGAAATGTGGGTAGATCATTACAAATTATTACGGAATAAATATGTGTTATTACCTGTTTCTGTTCATTGGAGATGTATGTTAAGATTTATTCTTGGATAGAAAACGGCATTCCACATCCATATCGAAAGTACAGAACAAGTAACAACACACGTAATGATACAAAACAAACGATTGGGCAGACATTTTTAACCGACTTCAAAAAAGGAGGAGGTTCTCAATTCGTCTGAATTTTTTTTTTTTTTTTTTTTTGATGTATGTTCAGCGATATCTTCGCCAATTTTGAACCGATTTAAATGAAATTTTTATAGTGAATAGAGCATACCTCCAAAGTGGTCCCATATGAATTTCATTGAGAAACCACCCCTTCTACCCCTTTACACCCCTTAACTTTTATACAAACCCACACTTTTTATCCGATTTTGATAGAAATTTGGACATATATATTAAAAAATAAACAGAAAAATATTATCAACTTTTGGTTTGAAAAAACCGAACCCCTCTCCCCCTATTCACCCCTTAATTTTTGCCAATGTTCTTTGTACAAAGCTAAAGTCGACACCATTTAACTGATGTCCATTGAAGTTGGCATATACATGTAATTTTTCATGTAAAAGGTTTCTGACCCAAAAAATTAAAAAAAAAAACACCCTAATCTCGCTTTACACCACTTAATTTTTATACAAACCCACATTTTTTATCCGATTCCAATGGAACTTTGGACATGTATAGGCAAAAATAAACAGAAAAATTTTGTCAACTTTTGGTTTGAAAAAACCGAACCACTCTCACCCTATCCACCCCTTAATTTTGCCAATGTTCTTTTACAAAGCTAAAATCGACACCATTTAACTGATCTCCATTAAAGTTGGCATATACATGTAATTTTTCATGTAAAAGGTTTCTGACCCAAAAAAATAAAAAAAAACACCCTTATCTCCCTTTACAACCCTTAATTTTTATACAAACCCACATTTTTATCCGATTTCAATGGAACATTGGACATGTATAGGCAAAAATAAAGAGAAAAAATGCTGTCAATATTTGGTTTGAAAAACTGAACCTCTCTCATCCTATCCACCCCTTAATTCTTTATACAAAACTATAGTCGACATCATTTAACTGATCTCCATTAAGTTGTCATATACATATAATATTTCATGGAGAAGGTTTCTGACCTAAATATAAACAAAACCACCCCATCTCCCCCTTTACACCCCTTAATTTTATAGAAACCTATATTTCATATCTGATTTTGATTGAACTTTGCCAATGTATACTTTCAAACAAACAGAAAAATCTTGTCAACATTTGGTCTGCCAAAGCTCAACCCCTCTCCCTCTTACCAACCCCTTAATTTTTGTATTTTTTTTTTATATATATATAAAAAGCTACAGTCGCCACCATTTGACCTATTACCATGAAAGTTGGCGCTTATATGTATTTTTTCACGAGGAAGGTTTCGGACCAAAAAATAAAAAGAACCACCCCCACTCCCCATTAAACCGTTTAATTTTTATACAAACCCACTGCTTTTATCCAGTTTAGACAGAACTTAGCAAACTTTAACTGTAAAACAAAGAGAAAAATAATGTCAGCTTTTGGTTTGCAAAAACTGAACCCCTTTCCCCATTTCCGCCCCTTGACTTTTGTCAATTTTCTTTTTGAAAAGCTACAGTCGACACCATTTAACCGATCTTTATGAAAGTTGGCACATATATATGTATTTTTTTATGGAGAAGATTTCTGACCAAAAAACTAAAAACCTACCCTAGCTCCCCTTTTACATCCCTTAATGTTTGTACAACCCCACATTTTAATCCGATTTCAGTGGAACTTCGCATGCGTATTCTTTAAAGCAAATAGAAAAAGAAACATACTACTCACATTACTTTGACAAAAACACAAACCCTATTCCCCTTCCTACCCCTTTAAATACTGTCAATGTTCATTATATAAAGCTACCGTTTCTATCTGATTTTGAAGGAAGTATGCACATGTATACTTCAAACCTAACAGAAAAATACTGCCTGCATTTGGTTTACAGAAGCCAAAGCTCTCTTCCCCTTTCCACCCCTTTAATCTACACAAAGCACAGTTTCTGTCTGATTTTGAAGAAAATTTGCACACGTATACTTTAAAAAATACATAACAATTGTGTTTAAATTATGTTGCAGAAGTCCAAACCCTCTTCCCTCTTCCCCACCCCTCCTAATGTCCAATGTTCTTTATAGATACCTACCGTTTTTATCAGATTTCGATGGAACACCGCAAATGTATACTTAAGCACAAAGAGAACATTCTGTTTACAAAACCCAACCGCTCACTCCCTTACCCCATTTAATTTTTGCAAATGTTGTTTACACAAAGCTACAGTTTTCATCTGGTTTCGATGGAACTTTGCACATGTATACTTTAAAACAAAGAGAAAAAAATGTTATCCACACTACCTTAACAAAAACCAAACTACCTACACACCTAAAAAATTTATATGATATCAATAGAAATTTACAAACATATACTTTAAATCAATCAGAAAAGACAGTATACATTTGGTATACAAAAGCCCAATCCCTCTTCTACTTTACCCCTTCGTTTATAATTTCCAATGTTTTTTACAAAATCCAAAGTTTTAAGTACCGTCAAAATCAATTAAACTATTTTTAACTCATTGCATAATATTTATAAAATGTATGTGTCCTAATGTCTCAATATGTACTTCAGATTTCAACTTGGACCCCAAGCTTTTACATTGTGAAAACCAATTAAATATCTATATTTTCTGTGTGGTGCTGGAACGAATAGATATATTCCAGAGACAGATTTGTGTATGTGGTATGTATTAATGTCCAGATGTTACATGTTTCGATTATCGAGCAGCAGCTTTAACACATGTTATGATTAGATCGAAAAACAGCCTGGACCAAAATGTAAACTGACATTCCTTAACACAGTATCCAATTCACCCCATTCTGAAAGTTGTTGTAAAGACAGATTTTTTTAAAAGCATTCGCTTTAACCACTGAGCTACCAGGAAGGTTGCAAAATGAGAACTGCTAAATACAATATTTAAATACAAATTAACAATAATACCACTAAAAATTTAAAAATAAAATAATTGTTTAAAAAACATAAAAACCGCCTTCAAAAAAAGGGCACTAAAAATTTTAAAATAACTTTATACCTTGCTTAGAAGAAAGTAAATCTAAATGGACAATATTTTACATTACTGTTATTGAAATTTTTACATTAATTAGTTATTTTTGGGCGGTGCCAGCCAAAACCAGAAAAACAAAAAGATAAAAACAATAATAAATAACAATAATACATACAAAATAATGTTACTACTTACCTACAGTTAATTCTAGAACATTTTTCAACAAAACTGAAACATATAGATGATACACCGATATTATACTAACTATAAAGTGTTTACTGTATGATACAGCCTACCAACTTACACTATAGCGCCAGAGATATGCCTGGATGACCAACGAGGCTGAGCCACAGATAAAATACCGTTAATTTGTTTCCCTAAGCTGTCTCCCGCAGTAAAACTATCTTGCTCACGACATGCTGTAAAATATTTGGAAATTTTGTTCGTACTCTCGGATCACCGCGAACACCAAATAAAGTTCAGTAATTCAATTTGCGCGATCTGACAGCTGGCACCGACTCCAAAAATAACTAATTAATGTAAAAATTTCAATAACAGTAATGTAAAATATTGTCCATTTAGATTTACTTTCTTCTAAGCAAGGTATAAAGTTATTTTAAAATTTTTAGTGTCCTTTTTTGAAGGCGGTTTTTATGTTTTTTAAACAATTATTTTATATTACACTGAGATGTTTATGTTCATATCGGCTATGTATAGCAAAGATAATGAGGTAAGACATTAATATCCTCATTGCTGCCAACTTCTTACGGGAAGGTGGGGGATTCTATCATTACCCTGGCGCCACAATCTGATGATTGATTCTTATAGAACTCGACGAGAAAAATTGAAAGTAAAGAATAAAGTTTTTTGATATCTCGCTTAACTCTCGAGATATCGTATCTCAAAATTGACGTAATTAGGTTGAAACACGGCCTAGACCATAAGAAAAATTTCTGTATATCCAAATTTGATGATGCATTAGTATGTAATTCGACGAGACAAATGGAAAATAAAGAATAAAGTTTTTTGATATCTCGCTTAGTTCTCGAGATATTGTAAATCAAAAGTGAGGAGGTTACGGTGAGCTCCGGCCTGGACCAGATAATTTTTTTCACCAAAACCACCATACCTACAAGGTGGAAATGCACTATAGGTATTTTATTTTCTTCCTAGTGATTGTTGCAAGGTTGAAATACAGCCTCGACCAGAAGAAAAAACGCCTAAAGCAGAAGCAACTATACCTATGACTGATTTTTAACATGCTACGAGTATATCTCGAAAACCAAGCGAGATATCAAAACAATTTATTCTATATTTTCGATTTGTTTCTTCGAGTTCTACTAGAATTCAACATCAGATTTTGGCGCCACGGTAATGATGGAACTGCCGGAATGTGATTGTTATAGAATCCTTTTGGTAACATACTGCAATCGCGCATGGAATTTGAACCAGCTTTCTCGTAAACTAGAGTGCAGAACGTTTCCACTCACCAATTACTCTCGGTGTTTACGTGAGAATGCGAAATGAAAGCGAGTTAGCGTTTAGGCATGGATGAGGCTGTAAAACTATACATCCATGGCAGTGGCGCAAATGAAACTAGGTCGTTACAGGTGAAAATGGAGGGACCATCGTGGCATTGGCGTGGGGCTACTCGGAAAAATGAGGTGAACTGAAATATCGATGGCCGTAAGGGGATTCAAACCAGCGTTATTGCGGATGCGACTCCAGAGCGTTACCGCTCACCTACAACGCTCGATATTTACGTGAAAATGACTCTGGACTAGGTTGTGAAATTGTACATCCATGGCAATGGCGCATTTGTATTTTCCATTTGTACCAAAAGAAAGGAAGTTAGCGTTTACGTGGAAATGAAGCCTGGACCAAATAATAAAATTGTGGAACTAGGTCATTAGAGGTGGAATTGAATGGACTGTCGCGGCACTGGCGTGGAGTGATTTGCATAATGTTCGCAAACCGAAACATCGATGGCCTCACGGGGATTCGAACCAGCGTTCTTGCGCATACGAATCCAGAGCGTTACCGCTCACCTACAACGCTCGGTATTTACGTGGAAATGACTTTTGGATGATCTTGCGAAATTATACGTTTATGGTAAGGGCACATTTGCATTTTATATTCGTACCGAAAGAAAGCTAGTTTGCGCGGTTTGGAGCATTCAGATTCTCTCAGTGAAAAAGTACAGAAGTAAGAGGGGGCACTCGTAAATACGGCCGTAAAAATTACTGCAGAATACAATCAGTAATTTAATGGGTAAAGATGCTGTACGGAATGGAGATGATACGATGGTATTTACTAATGTGATTAATGCTAAGTTGTTTGAAGTTCCATTTTCAATTGGTATATATGCGTTTAATGCGATCATCCCTGGATCAGCGATGTGCGTGTAAAAGAAACAGCAGAAACACACTTTGTGCTTCTCATCTGCGTTTTGAAGATATTTTATGGCTGGGAAAAAATTGAATGTCTTTACATAAATATGGGATCATTATTGGTCGTTGTTCAGTTGTCATAATTTCGGCGCTATTTTTGTACGGTTGCTGTAGTGTTTCTCGAAACGTTTTCAGTTCAAAAATGGATGTCCAAGTGTTGGAAGATGTGTACCTATTTTTTGGGCGAGATACTAGTGAAAAACTTCAAACACTGCAGGATATGGGACTAATTAGAACTTCTATTCGCTGCAGGAATAGAACATGTTACAAAAGAAACTGCACTTTGTTGCGAGATCCATCAAGATATTTGGGCCATTATTTTAGATGCCCAAAGTGCAGAAGGAAGAGATCGATGTTTGAAGGATCTTTTTTTGAAGGAATCTCTACTCCAATAAAAGAAGTTTTTGTGCTGCTATGGACATTTTGCTGTAAGATGCCGGTTGGTATGTCAATAGATTTTGCTAGGGTTTGCCGCAACACATCGATACAAATGTTCAGGTATTTCGCTTATGTGTGTTCTTCAAAACTGTTGAAACATCTTGATGAATTCTTGTTTGGGGGACCTCGATGTGTCGTACAAATTGATGAGAGTGTTGTTTCAAGAATGAAAAATAATTAAGGGCAGATTTATACCAGAGAGGTGGGTTGTAGGGATATACGGGGTATCTGAGCGCCGAGGACTCATAGTGCATGTGCATCGAAGAACAGCGAAGATTCTGGTGCCAATTATTTGTAGACATGTGAGGCAAGGAACTGAACTATAGACTGACATTTGGAAAGCCTACTCAGGATTGGGTTTAATTGGAGGTGTTTCGCCATATTCACATATAACTGTTAACCATTACAAATTTTTTGTAGATCCCGATACAGGCACTTGCATGAATCTAGTGGAAAATCTGTGGAGTCGTTGAAGCGATTTCTAAGAACAAAAAGGGTGCTATGGTCGACATTGCTTCCTGAGCATATAGACACATTTATGTGGATCTATAGGTATGGAGGAGGCAATACACAAATGGCTTTTAGGCATCTTTTAGAAGACATTGCCGAGAAATACAGTAAGTAGTATGTTTTAATTAGATATGGATTATATTTTTTCTTTTATTTCGTTGTTGTAGTAATTCATATTTTTTTCTTTGCAGCATTCCGCTGAATGTTATGAATCTGTACTTAAAACAAAAGACTGAATTTCTTATCTCGGGCAAGAATATAAATTTAAAAAAAATTGTAACTGTTTATTTCCTTTCTTTTTCAAAAAAAAAAAATTAACTGTACAGATAATGTTTCTCTTTAGTGATATATGCTGCGTTAATACATTTAAAATTTTATATGTATAAAAAATTTGATTAGCTGTGTTTCAGTTTCATTATTACATCTTCTATTAATAAATTTAACTTTTTATTTGTTCAAAGAGTTCATTGGTTCTTTTATTTGTAGTATGTGAATGTCATTCTCATAACGCTGACGTGCAAATCTAAATCGCTTTCTTAGGTTACGTTGGTAATAGTATTTCTGAAACGAACAGAGTGTATTACAATCGCTGCCATGTTCAGTTGTTAGTCTATTATTTGTCTCTGGTTGTTGCTTGCGGCGTATAACAACGTCGTTGAAGCTGATAGTAACTTAGATTATTTTTACAAATCTCAGTTCCTCGAGTTTTCTAGCAATACCTTATTTTGTAATGTGTACCAAGAAAAGTTTCTAACGAATTTTCTGGCTGATTTAGACGTCTGAGATATAGCAACAGACCAGCTACGAAAGGTAAGCCATTGCTCTAATGATAATTTAAGTGTAGAATTATTCATACACTACGTGGATTTTTATTTACATGCAACATTTTATCAATTAATATGTCTAGACGAACGTGTGTAGCAAATTTCAAAGCGATAGCACATTTACTTCTTGGGACCCTGGTGTTTCGCTCGAACCCCTCCTCGTACTAACTCTAATTTTGGGGTGGCCAACTCGCGGCCCACCTGGAACATTTTTGCGGCCCGCAAGATTCATCACACATTTACAAAATATATTTATTTTATAATGGCCAAAGTAGTAAAAAACCAATGTATTAAAAAAGAATACATTATTTGTGCATCAATATATTCAAAAATTAACTGTCTAAATTATGAGAAAAAATTAACTCTGATTTTAAGATAATTATCATGCGAATATATTCACCGATATATTCCGCTGTTTACATTAGGTAGCCGAAATTGCAACATATGCGAAACCATTCCCACACTAACCAAGCAATGAAAATAATCCACCCGGTGCAGTCCCCAGTGTCATTATTCGCTATTGCTTTTGACATTACATCGCGCGCCTTTTCCTACCAATATCGTTACCATTCAACGATTGAAATGTAGAAACGAGTAACTAATAAGCGATCCGAAACCGGAACGCCTTGCAGACTGCAAGCAGCTTTTGGCAGTCAGTGAAACTACAAGTCACTATAGTGCCAAGAACGATTAGTGCAACTACATCGTTGTGTGGTTTGTTCGAAAAAAATTAAATTAACAAATAAAAAAAGCTTCCTCGCCGTAACGTGTAGTGCCTAATGCCGCTAAAGCTAAAACTCATAATTCACGCGTATCTACTGTTCACTGTAGCCATGTTATTTTTGTGCGTGTATTAAGCGAGATATTTCTGGTTAGAATCAAAACAGAACAGTACCCAGTCACCGATCCACATTAAAACATTATAGCCCTTCAATGTCAGATCATACCACTATTGAAACTGTACGTCACAGTGTAACGGAATAATAATCTTTCTGTGTTTTTTTTAATGGAAAGATTTGTCTTTGAGCAAACGTACCACACGTAATGTCCTGAGAATCTTACTGGCACTCTGCAACTGGTACTGGTACTGTGACAACTGCAATAAGCCTGTCAATTATGATAGTAAGTTACACCCTTCATTTCCTGTAACCGAAGCTATGATATTTGTGACCGCAGCGCAAAGTACTGTTTTGAAGCCGTCCAGAGTTACCCCTTAATTTAATCTGTAATGACAAATTTCAAGAAAGCAACCACAAAGAAATGAGTTTCCAGAAAACAAAAATGAAGTCTGTATTGCGTATAAATTAACATATTAATTATTAGTTGCCTTTTATTTGATTATATTCATTCGATCTAGATGTTTTCTTATACTATTTGTCCAGCGATATCACTGTCTCAGTAAACTAAGAAACAGGTAGCACTTAACATCATTTTTGAGAGTGTGAGCGTTATAACATACAACAATTGTATTTAGTTGATAAACTGCGAAATGAACTGTTAGAACACTGGGTTATTTTTGATGGGCTTACAAAGTATTTATATTCGATGTAGATGTTAACTTAAATTCTATGTAACTGCCATAGTAGACTCGAAAAATTAAATGCTAGAACTCTGCATTCAACCCATCATCTTCATGCCTTCTTACAGTTCAGCACCTTACAAAAAAATTGGTGATGTGCTTCGCCAACCATATACATAGACATTTCAAAATATGATAATTGTGCGTCGAAAGAACTACTTGCATGTTAAGAATTTATCCTCGGATAATTTATAAAACCATCTACAGTGCTAACTTCAGTAATCCAATTATAATTATTTGATTATTAGATACAGGGCGCTAATGACCTCGTTGTATTTCGAAATACGGCTGATTTCGGTTATACATTAGGGTTGTAACGGAGGTCATATTTGCGGATGCAGATGCAGATGCTTGACACTAGCGAAAGCGTAGGTTTAACGGAAGTTGAGGTGAAGTTGGAAAATAAATTTATAATTTTTTATAATTTAATATATTATTAAAAATAAACTTAAAATCAATATAAGTAAATTTTTATCGCAAATTCTATGTCTTCCGTAAGCAAAGCCTATTTCCGTATTAGACTGCTAAATTGATTTATTTTTGCTCTTCTTTCAACAAGAAAGAAACGTAGGATGATTTTAGAAGTGAAATAAATTATTTACCTAATGACGCACGTGCCAACAAAACAATCTTTATCATATGAACTTTTCGGTATTCGAGGCTCAAAAAATTAGAGCAACAACCATGACGTCACGCCACCGCACATCACCGTGCCCGCCAACCGCCTTTCCATCACTCTAGCGACCCATTGGCAGCCCACCTTATAGAACTTACGATGATCCGATTTTCCGATGTGGACTCTTTTTTGGGCTTTAATGCACGTCATAATTTTTACTGAAATTGAGAACATAATATATACTTGTCAAATTCTAAAAAGAGTGAGGGAAATCTTGGTTTTTAAGTATTTATAAGTTTGATAAAGCAACACATTTAAGGTATTTATGACTTGTAAAATGGCCTAGTTATTAGATTTTTTTTCCTAAATAAACGAACTATGAAACCGAGAGAAACCATTCTGTTTCACAAAGTGAAGTGCATACACACAATGTAAAGTGTATACTTGGCTCAGAAGGAGATCTCATAACTTTTTGTCACTACATGAACACGATACTTGGCCTACGTTTACAAGAATTGTTTTTTGGGATTAGTATCCTACGAAAGACGTGTTGTTTGAAGTGCCACAATTATCACGATGAAATAGGACTCTCATCATCTTATTAAACAACTGGTGTGGAAGATAGGAAATTATAGTTTAAGTAGTAAAATTTTATGCTAACTGTTAAAAATCAAAATAGCATACAAGCAATAAAGAGTAACCACACCCATAGTGCAACTCAGAATTAAGCTAAAGAAAATTTTAAAATTTTACATTCGCAGGTGAAAAGACACTACAACAAGGAGTTATTCCTAAATTGTACGTGAATATTATGGGTCAGAGATAATGTTATCCCATTCTCTGTTCAGTAACTGTTGTTTTCTGTTGTGATTGTGGTTTTAGTTGAGTTGAGTGTAGCTGCAAGTACACCACTTCATGACGAATAATGTAGTTTATACATAATTATCTAAAAGAACGTGAAATATTCATCCTGAGGAAGATGAATTTCCGATTTAAACAAGAGAAATATATAAAAGAAATCAGTTTTTCTCGGCGTTGTTTATTTATGAATGTTTCTCGGGGAACAAACGGAGTAATAGTATTATTCATACACAATATTTCGGCGACATAAAGCTCCGTCACCATCTTCAGGTGTAGTCGTAAGACTTGAAGTTAGCTAACACTACACCTGAAGATGGCGACGCAGTTTTATGTCACCGAAACATTGTGCATAAATAATACTACTAATCGGTTTGTTTTCCGAGAAGCATTCATAAAATAAAATCAAGTTTTTATAAAATAAAAAATCGCATAAAAACAGGTCTCTTTTAATCATATGAAATCAATCAAAAAAACAACTTTAATTCGTTTAATCTCTATTTTTCTTGGCTCTCCGGGTGACGCCGCGTCATGACGTGTCCAATCGAAGTTTCGACCATCCTTCTGCGGTCTTCTTCTAGGCCAGAACTGCTTCTTCTATCCGTGTGTGGTATTGTTACGAGGCCTGTGTCCCGTCCAAAGAGTTCGGTTTACCCGGCCAATCAGAAAGTCTGAGCTTTCAAGTGTTTCGTTGGTCTCGTGGGGCGCGGCGCGGCCTGGTGAAGGGCGACACGACCTGCTCCGTCCGCACTAGTGAGAGCCATGCTTCGTGTAGTTTAAGCCCGTTGTCTTCATTTGCGTTGTCTGCGCGTTTGGCAGTGTCCAACGCCTCCTTGTCCACCATTTATCTTCGTGCACTATCAGGGTGGTGTTTTCGAAATTTATGGCATGACTTCTTGGTGTTATTGGATCTATAATTGCGGATATGCTCACCCAGCGTGTATTCTATAGTGCGTCCCGTCTCTCCCACATACACCCGGTCACAGGTGCACGGACTTTCATAGACCCCAGCAACCTGTAGTGGAGGCAACTTGTCCTTAACCTAGACGACCTTTCTGTGCGCTTCATAGTCAGATTTTATGTAGACTTTTTTAAATAGCTTTCCAATTCTGTCAGTATCGCCTCATAGAGGGTAGAACTACTTTGTGTTCCTGAGAGGTGGGTTAATTTAATGCTGATTTGGCGTTTCTTCAAGTGGGGGTTGCATGCAATGCCCGTTTAATACAAAGATTATGATAGCATTTGACACTCAGTTTATTTAAAGTCGACACATACGAGGTCTGTTAGATAAGAATCCGACCTTTTTCCGGGGGGGGGGGGGGGAGGACTGGCAAACCTGGAGACGTTGGAAATCTAATCACCCTCAAGGTAGTCTCCTTGGGACTCCACACACTTGTCCCAGTGGTGCCGCCATTGTTGAAAGTTTTCCGAAAGAGCATCTCTCGGGATGGAGTTTAGCTCTGCTGTCGTTGCAGCCATAAAGGCGTATCTTATCTGAAATTGCTTTTCTTTCAACTGCCTCTTGAGTTTGGGGAACAGCAAGAAGTCCCAGCGGGCCATATCAGGAAAGTATGGAGTCTTTTGAACCACTGGAGTCTCGTATTTCACCAAGAAAAGTCTGAATCAATGCGTGGAATGTGCTGGAGCATTGTCGTGATGGAGGCACCAATTTCCTGTTGATCACAACTCCGGTCTCTTGCGCCACACAGCATCACCTAGGCTACGGAGGACTTCCCTGTAGTACTCTTTAGTGATTGTTTGACGCTGTGGCATATACCACACCGGGGGAGTCAAAGAAAGCAGTCAGCATCACTTTGACATTGCTCCGCACTTGGCGGGCCTTCTTTGATCTTGGTGACTTTGAATGCTTCTACTGTGACGAATGGGATCTTGTTTCCGGGTCATACCCGTACACCCAGGACTCGCCAGCAGTGATTATGGTGTTCATGAAGCCGGGCTCCAAAAGAAGTTGATTTTGCACTGCCGTCAGTAGCTTCGGCAAGAACTTCGCAGACACTCTTTTCATGGCCAAATCTTCGGTCACAATGGAATGTGCCGAAAAAATGCTGATGCCCACCTCTTCGGCAGTTTCTCGGATAGTCACACGACGATCCCGCATCACCATAGCGTCCACTTTGGCAATGACCAGGTCATTTCGGCATGTTGATGGTCGACCGGAGCGTGGCTTGCTCTCCACCGACGTGTGGCCTTCTTTAAACCGGTTGTATCACTCCTTAATATGTGTGATGCCCATAGCACCTACATCGCAAGCCATTTGAATCTTCCGAAAGGTTTCCACCTGGCTGTATCCCAGTTTCTGGCAAAATTTGATGCAGTAGCGCTGCTCCAGTAGTTTCGTCATTTTCCTTGTATTTAAAAATACTCAAATGCTGGTTACCAGCAACTGGCGCTATCGACAGGCGGGAAAAAAACTCACTGATGTGCACGAAGGTTCAAGGTCGGCTCTTGCAAGCGCGCTTCATTCAAATCAAATCCATCAAGTTTTTGCATAAAAAAAAAGGTCGGATACTTTTCTAACGGACCTCATACAAATAGATAATTACATGCCGCGCCGCACCAGCATCCAGCGACAAAAGAGGTGTTCCCACGACCTTGTGTACAACAGAGACGAAAGTGTGTGATACTAAAAGGTTGACGACGGAGACACTACAACACACATTCAGGTCTGATGGCTTAAACTACACGACGCATGGCTCTCGCTGCCCCCCCCCCCTCTCCCCACCTGACCGTGCCGTGCTCCATCAAGCCAACGAAACACTTGACCATTCAGACTCTCTGATTAGCCGGGTAAACCGAACTCTCTAGACGGATCACGGGACTCGGCTATATAACAGTACCACACATCTATAGAAGACGCAGTTCTGCCCTAGAAGAAGAAACGTCGGCTGCACACATGACGTGGCGTCACCCGAATAGCCAAGAAACAACAGACTCTGGCCGTGGAAGGCTACGATTACCAAGGTCTCTATGTTGTATGCGGTAACGCGAATTTCTATATGCCGGATACATCTTTGCATGTTTAAAACATTGTATTATTGAATATACGCAGTTTATTCACTGTTTTCACTTTATAACCAACGAATGAGGGTGTTATCTGTTTGAGGCCATCGTAAACTACACTCTTTTATGGCAATCCATTACAGAGTTAAGAATTTTCTGCTTGAGATTACTATTTAAAAGACAAATCTACAAAATTAATCCGAGGTCTGACAATTAATTTCGCGAATTCGTCTTAGATAATCATACCAAGAAATTTTGTTTGTAATCTTCCATTAATGATAGTTACTGGACTTGTTTACGAAATATCGTCTACGATCTTCTTCTTGCCGTGTCTATTAGATTACCTTAAGTGAGATAGCTAAATAATTATTTGCTGGAAACTGATTTATCCATTTTCTCGAGAAATCCGCTCACAAATAATCTAAAATATTTATCACTAATATACGTTTATTAAATTGCTTTATAATCAAGCAAAGTTAACAGTTCGACTATTCTTATTCACAGAAATAATATTCAAAATATTTAAGCTATACCAACAATATACATTCTCTTAGCCGCAGTTTAATCAAGCACACAATTATATAGTTTTATAATCAGTATATATATACATATATACACAGAGGGAGAATTTTACTATTTGCTGTTTACCTCGTAGAAGTGGCGATGGCTCGCACTCTTGGGACTGAAGGACCCTTTGCTCGTCCACATCATCCCGCACCACCAGCTAGCAACGTTCGTCAATCAAGTTTGTAAATTGGAGCGAAACTCTCATGTGGATGGTTTTGGAGGAGTCAACTAACTGTATTCAGAATGGTCTTTACAACGCTTGCCAGAATTGAGGAAATACCAAGTTAAGAATGTGACTCTGGCTGCCATCTTGGTAATATGATTGCCTTATGGAAGATTCTTCAGGGAGGTCAAAACATTTGTGGGTTCTATTCGGTGGCCGTGTTGGTCATTGACTCTTAACTCTCAACATTTCCGACGACTTGCGTCCTCCATATTCCTTACATTTTACCTTTTTTCTGCTATCTTATATGCTGTAAGAGTTATTACAATTTTTTGTCACAACACCGAATTTAAATTTAATATTCGTACTATCCTTAGTTATTGTACCTTGACAAGCGTATTTTCAGTCCGTTGTACTGTTGTAAGGGAGTCATACATGTATCTGCATACTAATAGGAACAACGTAAATTTCGTCATCTGCTTGCGAATCGTGTAAAGATTGCTCTGTATGTTTACGGACCTCACAATTTTTTAAGGGGATGTGGGGGATCGATTTAGCAGCCATCTAGAAGATTCTTGAAAACCACATAAGGGACGTTTTCTCAACGCCGATAGTTTCAGTTTAGTACGGAAGTACGACAAGGAGCTTCAAATCTTCAACACTGGCAGATCCTTCCAATGTATAGGTATTTGCTGTAAATCTTTGGGCTACCTGAAGAGCTAGTGAATTTAATGTTGATTGAATGGTGTTACAGAGAGGAAGGCCGCCAGAGCTGAGCGCAGGAATAGAAGGAGGCTGTCTCCACCTGCGGTCGGTGCCATCGATGTTAGAGCATTCTTCATGCGAGAGGTAAGGAGAAGCTTTGTTAACATTTCCTGAACGCTGGACAAAATTTCGGTTTTACTTTTAAATTTTCTTGCAATGGCTGCCTAATCCCATCGTAGATCAAGAAACGCAACAGCGGAAGAGAACACAATATCATTTAAATTAGGCTCCCCCAAGCCATGTTTTCTACGTCAACTCCGGAAGTCCGAATCTTTTTCACTGAAAACTGAATTTTTATAGTTGAAATAATATTCTTTGTTACCTGGTCCAGTTTCCATCACGAAAAATACTAGATTTATATTATTGTATGATCCACAATTGGTTAAAAAAGTATTTTGGATCACTTTAATAAACATTTCAAAAAGACGTTCTCATAGTATAACTATAATTCTTCTTCTGGTGTAGTCTCCTCGCAGAAGGTTGGAGGCCGTCATTGAAAACGAGTAGTTCTCCTTGTTGTCCTTTGCTCGTATCAAGGAAGCTATGGAGGATGTCGAAGCTTTGTAGGAGATGTACCCAGGAATTTCCATTTTTGTCAAGGTCCCTATTTCCTTCCCCATCTGCCTTCGATGATAACCTGCATAAATCTGTTTTTATCATTCAGAAAGATGTGACCAAAATCACTACTTTTCTGCGCTTTATTATGGTCAGAAGCTCACTGTTTTTCGCAGCAAGATCGAGTATTTCATTGACCACATATTACTCTTTTGGATCATTTTGTAAATTCATATTCCTTAAGACGCCTATAGATTAATGCAAGAGGAATAAAGAATTTATTTCGATCCGTACAGTAATACCGACAGCAAATAACATTTCACGACTCGACAGCGATTGCTGAACGACCGATCACGACTGTACAAAAGATTTTGAGATTTTGGAAAGTTTCCCTAGTAGATGCCAACCCAGATCTTTATGTTACTCACACATTAGTGCAGATTCTCCAAGTGGCATTCACTAGTAAGTAATGATTAGCATTAGGGTGCACACATACGATAGTAGATTATAATGTCGCATCTGTACATTTTTATATAAAGCTTTATTTAACATAGTTAAGAACGAAACCATGTTTGTGTGTATAGTATTAGTTTAAAACTTGATTTTTGGTTGGATCTGTATTTTGTTTCGTGCTCATTAAATTTCAAGGTAATGTAATTTTTTAAGACTTTACGCCTCTTAGACGTCGAGGTCATTAGAAGTGGGAATGATGTAGGGAAAAGAAACAGGAATAAATTCAGCGATGGCCTTTTGAAGAAACCATGAGAATTTCGGTAAACCATGAAAATTAAAAACTCGATGGCCAGCATCCTCCAGAATGCTAGGTCCGAATGTTAACCATTCACCCACCAGACTCGGTTCAAGAAAAGGGTTAACATGATAAAACTATGACATGTGTTGATGTACAAAGAGGAGGGCACGAGACCGCACTCGAAAGCCATAAATGATGCAGTTAAGCTACCGCTGTTCACTTAACACCCTGTTAATAGCGGAAGCTAAGTGCTTTTGCATAACCAATGAATTTGTAGTTCCCTTAAAACTTGTTAGATACACAGAAGAAATTCAATCTATGCGCAAGGCATCAGACGGGAAGAATGCTGTAACCTTGAATTACGAGTAATCGTAAGATTTTGAGGCAGCTGAACGACATAAACATATAGATTCAATCTAGTAAGTGCGCGACGATGTACATGATTACTTTGAAGGACATGAAGGCATATTTCTGACATAGGTTCACGTTTAGATTCTAAACTCATTGACAAACCTTTACTTAACTCACTGAAAATCTCTTCGAAAGAAAAAAAAAAAGTCATATTCACTGGGAAAGGAATAACAGATTTTTTCAGGAATGATATTACTCGTCCATAAATGTTGAAGAAAATGTTTTATAGTTACCCAAATGCTCATACGAAAGATTCTTCAAACTAACTGTTCTTGAAAGAAAGTTTTGTTTTTACATTTATAGTTTTATACAGGGTGGTCAGAAATTCACTGGGTAACGGCAGTGTTGGGGACGTTGCACTAACGAAATAAATACCAAAAAAAATCTAGTAAAAGTCGTACCGTTTCTGATTTATCAGCAGCTAAAGTTGGCCAATAAGAGCGCTGCGTGGACAAATTAAAAGAGTCTTCCACAGGCGGTGTTGCCAAGCGTACTCGAGGCATGGGACCGCCAAAGAAAAACTATCCTCGGAAGCGGGGATCGAACCCGCAACCTTCAGTTTGAGAGTTTCGCGTCTTACCGACTATGCTGTTAAGGCACTACAATTTCTTTGTGTTTAGAAGCCATTAGAGCGGACTGTTTGTTTGTAATCGGAATTAATCGGTAATCCGTGACATTTTTTCGGGAAGTCGGTGCAAAAGCACAAATTAATAGATTACGCATAGACACATTACCAATAATATGAATGGTACTATTATTTGATTTAATACGTAGAACTTGAAACTATTAAAATACCAGATAAGTATTTGAGGTCTTTAAACATCTTTCGTCTATAACTATACTAAATTAAAGAGAAAAAGAGATAAACAACAACGCCCAGTGAAAAAAGTAAGATTGAAATTATTTTATTATACGAAAATTATAAAGAATCCTGAACATGGTTGAGTGTACCGTTTAGTTTGTATATAGTAAAATCTGGAGGTTTACATATTTTGTGTTACCTATTGTGTATATGGTAGAATGCACTCCAAAAAGTGATATCCCTTATCTGTAAATACCTGACATTAGCATGGCGCCAGTCGAAATCACCAGGAGCAATATGGTAAAATTTAGTTTTGACAGAAAATTTTCCACATTAGACATATATTGTCTCCATTTTACCTTCTAGATGATGAATTTTGACAATTTTATTCGTTTCCGATTGACATGCTTGTGAAACCGCATACCCAAGGCATACCCAATAAGCGTCGTAGAAAATAGTTACGAAACATCGAGTTGGAATTAAGTTTAAACATTGTGGCCGCGCGCTTTAAGCCGCCACCATACCGTACGTGTAGAGATATCACGGACCCATACCGGCAGTCCTGTTATATATATTTTTTAAGGAAGCTTAGTACTCATGAGGCAACTACAAATTTCACAGTAACACTTAAGTTATCACATTGAACGTAACTCCACATTTTACAGACAGGTGGCAACACCTGCATCTCCCCCTTCCCCGCCCCTCTAGCGACAGGCTCTGGCAGCAAGCCATCTGGTGCATACATGCGCGATCATGTCAACAGCCTCTCTCTCCTGCACACTTAAAGAGTAAGTGCAGTGGAGCAGTCGAGAGGGGATGAAGCACATTGAACAGACAACAACAGACATTGACGTAAGCAAGCAATACAACATGCTGGAAACTAGAGGTTGTTAAGTCTGGTAAGAATCTTGGATAACTAGTTGACGAGGGTTATTTATACAAAAACTATCATGAATATACAAAGGATGAGCATGGTAAATTTACTGCTTACAAATGTAAAATTATCTATAGTCATTCTTTAAAATTCCAGGCAACGTTAAGACTAAACATTTGATTTAAAAAGAAACGGAGCAAATAGTATCCCAACACCTTTACTGAAACACATACAAAAGTTACGAACAAAATTTTTAAGTTAGAACGCTTACTGTAAATGCTGGGCAGTTGGAAAAGTATCCTCTGCCAAAGTGTGTTGGTCATATTCGTTGACGTAGGCCTACATGAAACACATCCCGAGAGATATTATTATTTCCGCTGATTTTGTCCTTAGCGATGCAAATCGAAGTAAACGGGATGAATTAGATCAATCAAGATAGTTTATTCACCAAGATCTGGAAATAACATTAGCTGGAACTGAAATGTCCAAAGAACGTCATGATGATATGTATGATACGCACACTGAACAACGGAATTAAAAACTATTCCTAACACACATTTACTCGACTTTAAAACAGAATACAACGGACCAGCTTTATCCACAGACGAAACTGACCGACATATCCAGATGACGTACGAAGCAGGAGGCCCAGTGTCTTCCTCATTCGTTGTTATGAAAAACAAACACGAAAGAATTAACAGTTGACAAGAGGAGGAGGGAAGCTGTTTGCCATGACATAGAAGCCAGTAAACGGATTTGTGACTAGCGAATACATAACTTAATTAATACTAGCACAATTTTTCATATACCTTGTGCATGTGAGCGAAAGATATCTCGTTAAGCTAGGATGAAACATACGCCCAGACAACACAAAACCAGTTACTATACTAGTTTCGTCTTTTCCATAGTAACCTAACCATTTGCACTCTTGTCACGCTTTAGTCCTTTATCTTGGCGACATCCATCATACACGATTTTTATACTTAACCAATGATTATGATTATACGGTAATTACATTTATCATATATTCCCTTCTATATACATATAATGCTTTTGACTGCTTGGCCCATTCTTAGTAAGATGGCTGTTGGGTCCTAGGAGGAAAGATCTGTTATTAAAGACTAGTTGGCGTTTCTCCTATTTTATTTCTAAGTGTCTGTACGACTGGTCACTGAACTCCCTTACCGAGCGTGGTGGTGTAACGGATAGCGTTCTGGCCTCGCATTCGGGAGGACGGCGGTTCGAATCCCCGTCCGGGCATCCAGATTTGGGTTTTCCATGGTTTCCCCAAATCACTCCAGGCGAATGCCGGGATGCTTCCTTCAAAAGGCCATGGCCGAATTCCTTCCCATTCCTTGCCCCCATCCTTTCCCGTCTCTAAAGACCACGTTGTTAAAAAGGGACGTTAAACTGTTACAAAAAAAAAAAAAAATGAACTCCCTTCTATAGTAATTCAATGTACGTCTGTTAACGTCTCAATTTGTATGCTTATTTTAATAATTAAGTGCGACAGAGCATAAGCTCTTGTGGCAAACCCTCTGCGCAGATTCTTAAGGTTATTTTTGTGTATTTCTACCATATTTCTCCAATTCATGTAATATTACCCATATATATCCTCCGTAAACTTTTCACCTCCGATTCCCCATCAACAAAGAAAAAATTTTCATCTCCTTATGCCTGAAATCAAATGCTAATTAAAAGGAGGTTGTTCTCTCTTACCTATCGCATACTGCTCCGTAATTCTTTGCACAACTTTCTCTTAACACTCTAGTACCTTCAAATAACTCCTAACCTACTTCCTTTAACTTTTAGATTGGAATCAGTGTTGTCTGTTGAAGTTAAGAACCAAGTGATCTGAGCTTGATCAAAAAGCGCAAGACTGTGGATGACTGATAAAAATCGTAAAAGAATCCGTTTCTCATATAGTAAAGTTGTATCTTTAAAATTTTACGTACATACCTGCCTTCCGTGTGGTTTGCTTTTACTATGTGAACGCAACATTTTCCTGATATCCAGCCAAAAACTATCGGACCAAGCTGTCGCTAAGTTGAATACTGTGGTGTTAGGTGGTAGGCAAGGGGAGGGGAGAATGTTAGGACGGGAAACATTGTGTCGACTTCTATCAGGGATGAGCGTAAATGATGGTTACCGCATACGGAAATGTCTCAAGCCGACTAACGAATTACATTGCTTCAAACACCATTATAATCATGCGAATCTATCATGTTTCTATGGACAGCGTCAGTGGTATCCGCTTCCGGTTGAAGGTATAGCAGCATCCTCTAAATATTCTACTAGTGTCGCTTTCCCTTCAAAAGGATTATACCTGTAAATTGGTGAACTTCTAATGCACTCTAATGAGAGTTATTCCGTTTGAAACGAGCGAAGTCAACCGACATCCATTGCTTTAAGCATCATTATCGTCATGCGATTCTGTCATGTTTCTAATTGTTAGAGCCCTTTTAGAACACCACAGTGTTTTCCTCTTCGGGTTGACAGTATGACAGCATCCTCTGGCTATTCGGTACTACTAGAGTCGTTTTCTCTTCATTCTTATGACCTTTACGTCGACGAGGCGTAAAGCCATGCCACCCGATTTCTCTTCGAAAGGATATAAATTAGTGAACTTATAATGGACTATCTAGAAAATAATTCCATTCGGATAGAGAATTCAATGTATTTTCGCTAATTACTGGAGTCATTTCTGCAGGAAGTGATACGGAACGGACGTTACTTAAGCAGCAAAGGCGTTCTCCCCAGGCCGGCAAGCAAATATATACATTCGTCATTTATAGAGCGCCGGCAATGATAGGCAAAATGGATCAGTTCTAAGTTACCATTGCACTCAGGCTGTACAAAGAAGTAAATCATTTTGTTATTCTCCAATCAGTGATGTTTACTATATAATTTACTAGTTGCTTTAACGTTTGTTATCATATTGAACAAGTTTTTTTATATAGTTTCTTTTTATGAAAGCTACTACTTTGTACAAACATTGTAATAGTACACAACCCCACCTCTCTTTCTATCCTTTAATAAGGAATGTACCGAGCGTGGTGGGTGAGTGGTTAACGCTCTTGCCTTGCGTTTAGGATGACTTCGGTTCGTATCCCCGTCCGGGCATCCAGTTTTGGGTTTTCCTTGCTATTAGTTTTGACAAAACATAAATGGCTATTTTATGCTTTATCTAAATCTTCCTTTGCAGTATACGTTTTAGTGGTGGGAATTTTGTATTTTGTTAAGTACAGGATTATTTGGCAAGGTGAAACCCCAAAATTGATTGCAATACGAGAAGTTGTACCCGAGCTTCTTATGCAAAATCCAGGTGAGGCATTTTGCTTACATTACAGTGTAGGTCGCGAATAAATATGGTTTTTAAGTTCCTAGTTATTTTGAGAATGCAATTTTCCAGTGTTCTACGCCCTCTGTAGATGAACTAACTTTAAGTCACGTATCGTATAAGAATTTGCTCAATTATTAAGCCGTGGAGGAATATTTTAACATAAGTTGACAAAACTTTTACAAGTGAAAAATAGGTGTCTCCTTGTTTCTTCATTCCGCTCTCTTGGTGAAATTGTTATAAAAAATAATTAATTAAGAGCTTGATGTAATCACGTGATATTGTTATTTTATTTTGAATAATTGTGACCCTGTCTTGTACACTAATATAATATGCTCATAAAAATATTAAAGAAAAAAAAATGTTTCTGTATGGGCTGTTTTAGCAAATGAAGGTTGTTTAGAAGTTTACCCTGCGACTTATCACGCACATACTGTACCACTGGTTTGTTAGATTGCTGCCTTTGTTTCCAGCCTAATGTGGCTTCGTTCATCCGAGTGCGGTAAATATTCACAGGGGTGAATTTGTTGTGTAAATACCCAGTCTACTCGCTGAGTGTTTCGTAACAGTTGTGCACGATTAAGGGTTATCCAGAAATATAGTAATATGTATTCGACTTCTTCCGGCCTTCTACTTTGTTAATTGATGTGTTTTTCTTCCTCATCCTTAACAATTTTCGGAAAACATTATTCTAAAGATTAGTTCATATATGTTACCTCCACTTGGCATTTATTTCGTGTTCGTTTTTTAAAGTTACGTCAAGTCACGTTACAAAACTGAGTACAGTTTCTGCAAACAAAATGATTTTTTTTTTAACGGATTAGTTCTTTTACTTTATTAACATTTTAAGTTTATGTTAAGCGAGTGATATTATTATTTTGTTTTATATTTTAAATTAGGATGTTTACTACAAAACGAGGTTTGATGTACGCTCATAGTAAATATTGAGCAAATTTTTATGTTATAATGTTTTCTGTTTCGAATAAATATCGATGGCTTAACATAATTAAACAAAGAAGAAAATTTCAATCAGCAATTTTGATAAGAGAAACTTAACTCAGTCAGCTATTTCTTATCCAAAGCAATATTTTTCTAAAAGTTTAGTTACTACTAAAATGTTGTAAAAGTGCTGATTTCTTGATAACACTTATCCATTTGAGGTATTCTCTTCAGAATTTATATACGGCTCTGTAGGCCGATGCTGTTCCTGCAAAACGTATGGTATTTCTTTTGTGTTTTTTTACCCACCACAGTCGTCTAGTTTTCATCAATGAGTACAGTTATCAAAATTATTTTCAGGTAGGGATGCTGAATATTAAAAGTGAGTTTTCAGATTGTATTTTATACTTTTTTTCAGTCCAGTTATGATGAAGGTTTGTAGCTAATACTTAGTGACGGTAGCAGTAAGAGTTATTCTTCAAACGTAACTTTTTTTTATTCTCTCAAATGTTTAAATCATATTAGAAGCCACCAGTTCAAGGCTTTCCACTGAACAATTTAAGAAACGTAGTTTATACTTATTTTACAGTGTCGTATCTTAGAAGCGTAGTCTATATTCCGGTATAAGTAATCGCAACCTCCTCTCCCTCATAACAGCTAGGTATCGAAGCCCTTAGACCAAACGACATCTTTTTTTTCTTTTTGTTTATCGCCTTACGCCTCGTTGAGGTCATTAGCAAAGGATTGTCAGTAAGTGGAAGGAATTCGGCCATGGCCCTTTGAAGGAAACATCTTGGTATTTGTAAAGGTATTTGTATGATACCATGGGAATTTCCAAATCTGGATGGCCGGCCGAGTATTCCAACCACGTCCTCCCGAATATAAGGCCTAATAATATTTATAATATTTAATTAAAATTTCAATGGAGCGCACGCATCGGTGGAAATTTCCCTACGCACATCTCTTTCCTACACCCACCTACATTTGACCTCTACAAATTTTAAATTTAAATTCTTTCAACGTTTTAGGCAAGTTATTCATCATTTCTCTTGGTAACTTATTCCAATCCCTGACACCCTTACCTAAAAAAGAGAATCTTCCTATTACGCCCTTGTGTCTGAAATCGAGTGCCAGCTTGTAGTCATGGTCATCTTTTCCCTTCTATGCATTACTTTTAATTCTGACACCAATATCTTTCCATGCTTCATCACCAATATACGCCTTGTACATTCCCATGACCCTCTTCACTCTCCTCCTGTCTTCCAATGAATCCCATTCCAGTACTTTTATCAAATCTGTTACTGATTGCGTTTTGCGATAATTTCCAGAAACAAATTTAGCAGCCCTCCTGTATTTGGACCCATACTACACTACTATATTCAAGCAATGGTCTGATCAAAGGCCTGAGCGTAACCGCTCACCCACCACGCTCGGTAGATCTTATCGGATGTAAGATGTACCAGCCTGGAATGGTAATACAGATAAACTTTTAACGCGATATTTTCGCACGATATGGAAGAAAAATTGGATATTTGTTTTTATGTGCAGTACTAATGTCATAAAGGAATTCAAATTTTAAAGGTTGCATCGTGTACCGCTTAAAGATCAAGAACAGTTCGCAATGTCGTCCTATGTACTGGGTTTCTCAGACTTAATATAAGAAGTTTGGCGTTGCTGAGTTCATTCATACAGCGGATCACCACTCGTGAAAACCAAACAAATCAGTGTCGCCACGATTACACACAGGTTGTAGTATCAAATGCTGCTATCGGCTGGAATGTTTTCTTCGTTTTTTTTTTTTTTTTTTTCCAGGTAAACGACATATATCAGACTATAAAATTATGATAGCTACTGTTCCGAAATTATTGCCTTCAATGAAATTTAGGTCTGCAGTCATCAAGAGTTGCATACTCTCGGCTTTGTCTGTTATTCTCGCTATCCATTGTATGTATAAGACTTCTTTCAACACCACAATATCTTCTGTTTTTTCAGAGTCATCTTAGTCATTGGTGGTAATTGTAAACAAGTTGGCGCTGACTACTATTTCGTGTCTTGCTTGGTGTACGGTTTCGGCTATCCAGATTTCAGATCCTTGTTGATTGCTTTTGGGATTCCCTGATTTTATTAATAGTTCTTTCTGTTTGACCTAACAATAAATGTTGAGTGAGATTACTAGTTGAACTAAGCCGCATACTTTCAATACTGCAAAATTCTCTTCGAAACGTCTGTGTAGTTTGACTCACTCTTAACTGTGTTTTTTAATTATTATCATTACTATTGAATCTCGATCCACCGTGACAGTGGTACGTTTTGTATCAACTGTTATACAGCTGAAAATGGTTCCGCAGTATGTATCCATATTTTTTTCATTGTGTTATTGGTTTGTTAAGCGGCTGGCTTTTGCAGGTTTATCTTCCAAGAGACCTATGTCATTAATTTTTTTTAGTTGTTTTGTTGATGCCAGGTTAAGAACACCTGCATATACAAATTAGTTTTCTCTTGGATTTGAGTCGGTGATATCTGTTTCAATTACCAATGTTGTAATTTCAACAACAACATACAAATTAGTTTTCTCTTGGATTTGAGTCGGTGATATCTGTTTCGATTACCAATGATGTAATTTCAACAACAACAGGAGTACACGTGGTCTGAGGTCTGTTATAAATGCTAAAGAATTCTTTTTTGTCGAAATTTTCATGTTCCTAGCACTTTCGCTCTTCTTTTCGTGGTCAGATTTTAGAACACATGACGTTTTCATGTTCCTGTCATGCTATTAAGGTAGCTTACTTATAAGTGTACACAAGATAAAGAGAGGGGTGAAAGCCGGTAATGGAAGCAAAATTCTACCATCAGAATGTGATGAGTGTAAATAGCCTTTAAAGCGTTCCGTGCTGTCTTAGCTTGAAAACGGACAAACATATCTTGGATTAATTTTGACACTTAAGATTTGTAACTATCCTCTATTCCTGAAGTGTACTAAGCTAATATAGATCCTTGTGGTCTTAAATGTTCGATCTGGGTACGTACGGGAGTTCAGTTTCTTCCGAGCGATAACACCAATTACATTATGTAAATGACTCTTTTACTAAAAGACAACACAGCAGTCGATATTTCGCTGAAGATGCTGAAGATGAAGACAGTTAACTGATATCGCTCAACCTATTAGCATACTCCAAAGAATTTATCGGAAATGGGGCGAACAAAACGAAATAGATGATCAGAGCGCTCATAACACACATCAGTCTGCCCCAAGTCACGAACCCTGACTTGCCAGGAACAAGTGGAAAATTACAAAGGACAAACCCTTCTCATACAACGAACATTCTTGTCTTTTTTTTCCAGCTATTCCAGCCTTGCAGAGATCTGACTTCATAAAGTCTTGAATGCAGATTGTTCGACAGAATTCTCTAGGTAATACGGTTTGTTGGTGGTAAATAAGGTAAAAACTGCTGCATTGGATGAAATTATGATTTTATATTCTTAAAAGGTAGAAATCAAAAAGTTAAGGTAGGAATTGCAGCGTCAAAAGAAGAGGAAGTGAAAATGACCATGCCGCAGGATACCGTATTGGGACCGTTGTTATTCATCATTCTAATGAGTGATTGTGTTGATGGTTTACTGTCAGAAGTTAGGTTGTTTGCAGAAGACATAACGCTACATTATAGGATCAAAATGGTAGACGCTTGTGAACAGCTGCATGGTGATCTGGACAGGATATTTAGCTGGATAGGTCAATATGGGATGAAGATAAATGCAAAGAATATTCAGCTTGTTAGATAAATGGATAAAAAAACTAAAGGTGATTGTGATTTCAAGGAAGAGAAAGAATTACTTGTGGAAGACTTGAAACGTAAATACCTTGGCATAACATTTGATAACCTACTCAACTGGGCAAGACACATTGTACAAGTAGAAGGAAAAGTTTCAAAATCCTTCATTTGTTGGAGAAAGTGATGAAGGGATGTAACAGAGAAGTAAGGGAATTAGATTACAAATCTTTGGACAGGGCATTGCTTGAATATCGTAGTGTAGAATGGGACACTTTGGGTAGCAAATACAGGAGTTTGATGGTTTCAAAGAAGGGCTGCTAAATTTGGCTCTGGAAATTACCGCAGAACACAATCAGTAACCGATATGATAAAAGAGCTGGAACAGAATTCATTGGAAGACAGAAGGAGAGTGAAGAGTCATGAGATTGATGATGAGGAGTGAAAAAATATTGGTGTAAGAATTAGGAATAGTCTGTTTTTTTTTAATAAAAAATAAATTAAAAAGTTGTATTTTTGCTTAGAATCATTTCCTCACCTTTATGTCATTTCAGGAATATTTACTTCTACAGATTATCCTACTATAGCGATCTAATTGCAGTTTATCATTAGCTTTCCCACCACATTTACATACTGATCGTGAGCTTTGTTCCTTCTTCGTAAAGTATTTTGTTCGCTTTCTTTTGGCATCGAAATCCGCAATTACTTTTAATTTTGCGAAACAAACCGATATAAATTAAAAAAAAAACTCGTATATTGGTTATCGAATTCAGGCTTCCCACGTGATACCTAGACACATTTTTCCAAGCGTTCAAAATATATATGTATCATCTTCATCTTTATAAACGAATACTGATCAAAGTTTATAAAATAGCTTTTACTTTCTACATTCTCAGTGTGGCCTTCAAGTTTCTGAGATTTTTCTTTTTTTTTCAACCTTATTTTACTGCGTTTTCCTGTGGTGGTAATTTACGACAAATTTATTACTACACTCATCATCAAAGTTTCCACTTATGCCTCTTATGCATTTTCTCAATTTTGTCTATTGGCTGAGAGCTGGCTTCACGTTTGGCCTGTGATATTTCAGCCTACAATCCTGCTTATAAACTGTTCTTTCATATTCCTATAACTTAAATAAACCAATTTGAATCTCGGAACTTATGTAAATACTCCAGCCATGATCGTAAAAGTTACTTTTCTTCTTACTGCCTATTTACGTGTTGTTTAATGTCGTAGAAACTTGCTTTGCAATCTTCTATCATTTAAATTTCACCCATCTTCCAGTAAAATGTTTGGACCGCTTCCTTTTCTTCCGTAGAAGCTTTTCTTTATCAGTATCTGCTGGCTGCAAAAACACGCTTACTACACCACGCAGGAATTGGATGCACACGAATTGCTTCAAGGTGGAGGAGGAGTTTATGGGAGGTTTAGTCATCTCAAAGGATAACTTCACATCTCCATCGCTATAAATTTATGAGAACTGCTTCAGGTTCATTGCAAAGCATACTGAAATAGCCAAGAAGGGGACTCTAAAAACTGCCAACACAACAAAATTATTGTTTTCTAGTTCTAACTGATCCGCGCATGAACAAAGTCTTGTTCTGTACAGTATTTACTCAAAGCTAAGAATTTTGTATAAAAAATCTTTTTTATTTATTGCTACACCACCCATTCTCAACTGCAAAATTCTGACGTTAATTCATTAAAGGGGAGGAGACAATTTGTCAATTTTTCAGATGATGATCCGCCAGACTTTAAATATTAAAATAAGAAACATTTATTTTTGTGTTTCTCCAGTAGAGATGATAATCTCATTAGTTATTTTTGAAGTATCCCTAATATTTTGGTGAAATAAAGCTATTTTACTCTTATATTCTTTATTTTCATTACAAGCCGAGTAAGGGCGCTAATGACCAAGTCGTCAACGCACCCTGAAGCAATAACAACGACGACAAGCCAAGTACTTGGCGCTGTTTGGTCTTTTTCTTATCACAACTTTGCGGTAGAAAGGGAAAGAATCTATTTCCTGTAAATCCATAAGAAAAGTATTCCCCTCAAATCCGTTGAGTGAACAGTAACGCTCAAGTTTGGCATTCGGGAGGACGTGGGGCTTAAATCCCTGTTCACACATCCAATTTCGTTTTCCATGGTTCCCCGCAATCATTCCAGGCGAATTGAGGGATTGCTTCCTTTTTCTAGATACCAGTCCTTTCCCGCCTCTAATGACCTCGATGACCATGAAGCAAAAAAAGGTCAGTGTATACTTTTTCATATTGTTTCTAGAAAGGTAATCTTACAAGGATCGGTGGTGTCTTGGGCCGCTGGCAGCCACATGCTGCACGAAGATCTCGTACAGTTTTTATTAGATCGTGGCCTACTGTTTCTTATCTACTAGTGGGATATTATTTACATAACTTATGCACAACCTTCATTTCATTTGGTGTTCACTGAAGAGATCCAGCATTCTATTTGCTTCAAATATTCATCGAAGTTTACAATTGAGTAAATTGTTCTTTCATCCACTAGGTAAAAAAAAAAAAGGAAGTCATATTGCTCATCAGGGATTTACTACTCTCTGTGAGCGATACACTAAATGGCATTACCCAGTAATGGAAGAATCGGAGATGGGATTCCATGTCTTCAGTTTGGCCCTTTATAGCTTTCAACTCCGTAACTGTAAAAAATTATCAATTAATCTATACTACCAAAGTAAAAGACTGTTTTTAAGAGTTTCTTGTTCCTATTAACCTGTTTAGTTTCATAAAAATATATTCCGGTACCGGGAATCGAACCCGAGCCTCCTGGGTGAGAGCCAGGTATCCTAGCCACTAGACCATACCGGATGCAGGTGAGACGGCACGTCACCAGCATATACCACAACATAATGTAGACGATAATATCGTTGATTTAATGAGTGAAAGTATACATCAGAACAATATATGCATATGACCAACGATCGGTATTTTTAGGAACTCTCTCCACATTCACAGACATTACGTAATCGCAATGTAGAAAAAGCAATCCACCAAAAGAGAGATATAAAGGAACCTGAAGAAAAAATTGAAAATACTATATGTTGATTTTTTTTAGGCACTTCTTCCTAAACTGCTTTACTATTTGAAGTTTACTTCCTCTAGTAAAATTAAAATAAGCTCCTGTTGTTTGACATAAGCTTTTTCCATTTATTAATTAATTATTATGTAGATAATTTACGGATTAATTACTGTGTTTTGTAATTGCTCTATTACATTTTAACTGTTAGTATTTCTGCCTTTCTTATAGGCGTTTTTATCTAAAAAAAAAAGTAATAAAAAAAATTTAAAAAATGAAATAATAACACATCTCATCCGCAATGAGCACTATGCTAGTTAGAATTGCTCTTTTGGTCCGAAAATTTTTGCACATGTTCCTTTGATGATATTATTGGAAAAAATTTGTATATCATAGTCACTAAATCGAATGAAATTTTCTGGAATATGATTCCAGATTCATTCTGGATATTATGTAAGAAATACATATTATTAGCTGCTCACGTTAATTGCATCTGTTGAAATCTGTTTCTTGTAGATGGTTTCAAAATTTTCGTCGGTTCTTACGATTCATACAACAATTGTATATCACAGTGTAGTCATTTATCATCGCTGGACGTAACAGGTGAATAGATGGCTTCCAACGATCGTTTACAGTTTAACCACATGGTAGTTTTAGTGTGAAATTAGTTTGTATTTCGTGGCTATTATGTGTACATATTCTTGAGTAATATCACCTAAGTAACGTGTGCAAAAATTTTCATATCAGAAGGATAATTCCTTTTAGCGTCGTTCTGGTTAGGAAGCTCCCACAGTATGCAGAAAGTGTTCCTGGGCAACTTGCTTTCCGTGTTTCTTGACACACGTTGTATTTTGATATTCGTACCATGCATAATATAAATGCACTAACATTTTTTCAGACTTGCTGCAGTTGAAAAAACATATCACGTTTGTAAAAATACTAGTACAGTTCTAGAACATTATTATTGTTATGAACATCACAATAAAGAAGCAGTTTGATGCCAGAATTACTTTCCTTTACAGTATATTACTTTTTCTCCTGAATCTAAACAACCTTCACTTAATTCTTCTTGCACTTTCTTTTCTTCCGTATATTCTGGTTAGTAATTTCGAAGCATGTGATGGCATACTATTGGATGACAGTTTTCACATTTGTCAACTTATTCTTTCTCAGGAGTATGAAGATGGTACATAAAATTGAATTGAAATTGCTCTTGATTAGTGACTTCTCGTTAGTATTCCGAATAAACTTTTGATTCCTTCTTCTTCTTCCTTCTTTAACAGCTTAAAATCCTGTTTAAAAAAAATACCGACGAATCTGTGAATCAATCCGACGATGTCATGATACCAGATAAAAAAAAAAACCTTGCACTGAGTCATGTAGTCGTCAGATAGAGGAATAATGAAAATCAGAAGAATTACATGATAAGAATGGAAGAGATTCAGTATCCAGTGAACGGATATGATCTTACCAGTTCAGTGAGCAGATCAAGAAAACGTTGGCTGTATTGATAGGATAGTACACATAGCAAGCTAGGAGTCTGGGAAAACGGAAGCGAATAGAAAAAAAGGAGAAAAATGCACAGCTTTAGTTGTGCCATCATGCGATCTTCTATGTCTAGCCGTGAAGACTAATGTAAAGAAAGTAATTAACATGAAATGTGACAAAGTCAAAATATGGTCTACGCAACGCTGGTGTAGTTCGTGGAAACAAGTTATCACTGCGGCAGAATTTACTTTATCTGTGGTTATTTGTAGAGACCATGAAAATTTTCATAGATGGCACTAGAATTTGCCCGTTGCGTAGCGCATGCGGACCTTGGTTTCATGTATTTCCGAAGAGTAGTATTGACTGGGCCGGCAACGGGTTTCATCCCGTTCTTCATCTCCCATTATATATCAACACAAACAACACTCTATGTTGAACACACACACTATCACAGTTATCGCCACCCAGAATAACATATAAGAACACATGCTGAGGAATACAGCGGGAAACCACCTCAGTTTATCTTCCCAAGAGATTTCCCAGAGACAAACCGCCTACGCCCGGATATGGCATCATAAGAAGAAGATTAATCACATTCGTCGCGTCACCCCTCACCTGCTAGCTAGCATTATGGGAAATACTCGACGTCCCGAGGTCCACGGTTGGCTTCAACACTGAGCGTGAAAATATACATTAAAAATAGCTTCCTATACAATAATCTTTTTTAAGTTCATAAAATATTTGTTTAGCTTATGACGACTTCACAAATGAATTCGGTGGGAGCATGCTTACCTTCTTATTTTAACAAACAAGTTGATTCACCCCAGTTGTTTGTTACTAAATCTATATTCTTCTAACAAGTAATTCTGTATGTCGTACAACGTCACTTAACCTTATTAAATCTCAGCAACTTTTAAGTGGCTTTGCTCCATCGTCCTCTTTAATTTCTCTAACCGAAACAGTCGATCTGAGAAATAAAATCCTCTTCTTGTCAGTGGAGTGGAGGAAGGAGCGGGAAGCTAAACTTACTACATCTCAGTATTTGATCAGCCAAGGCGATTTTGGCTCCGCAGAGGAGATGGGGTGCGTAACGCAGCAGCACACATGTGTGTGCTCCGTCAATTAACCATTTTAAAACAAAGTGCGCAAACAGAAATCTGCCCGCAGTCGAGATCACCTTGCATCAAACTGGCTCTGCTGCCAGAAGATGGCTTGAATCTCTGGACGTTGTCATTTAATTATAATTATTTCAAATATCTACTCGTAAAGTGGAGTACGATAATAATAATAATAGTCTCCTCAACTTATTTTTCTTATTAACACTTATAACATTCGATGGTCTAAGTCATATAATATACACTGATCAGCCAGAACATTATGACTACCTATCTACTGTCGATATAAACTTGTCCAGGCGATAGCAGAGTCACCTGACGAGTAATGACTACTAGTCAGTCACACGCACGTTGCATGTAGTATCAGTGAGCGTGCCATCCGTGTTTAGAATGGGGAAGGCGCCCCGTCATCTATCTGAGTTTGACCGAGGGCAGATTGTGATGGCCCGGAGGTCCGACACGAGTATTTGGAAAACTACATGACTTGTCGGGTGTTCTAGTGTTTATTTATTGCTTTACAGCTCGTCGATGGCTAAGGCCATTAGAGGCGGAATGGGACTGGGGACAAGGAACGGGAAGGAATTCGGGCATGGCCTTTTTGAAGGACGCATCCCACCATTCGCCTGGAGTGATTTGGGGAAACCATGGAAAACCCAAATCTGGATGCCCGAACGGGGATTCGAACCCGCGTCCTCCCGAATGCGAGGCCAGTACGTTAACCGTTCATCCACCACTCTCGGTGTGTTCTAGTGGTGAATGTCTTCAACAAATGGCGGAACAAAGGTGAAACCCTCATTACAGATGTCGGGCGTCGTAGGCTGGGCAGACTGGTAAAACAGGACAGAAGGCGAACTGTGGCGGTACTAACTTCAGACTTTAATGCTGGGCAGAGTACAAGTGTGTCGAACACTCTATGCACCGAAGCCTCCTAACGACGTGCCTCCGCAGCCGACGACCCATGCGTGTGCCAATGTCAACACCACGACATCGGCAACTTCCAATGAAATGGGCACGTGACCATCGTCACTGGACGTTGACGCAGTGGCAGTGCGTTGCATGGTCTGACGAATCCCGATACCTTCTTCATCATGCCGATGGGAGGGTACGAATCCATCGTTTTTTAAGGAACAGCTTCTTGAAATCTGTACTGCGGGACGGAGACAAACTGGCAGCGGCTCAGTTATCTACTTCTACATATACACTCTGCAATTCACAAAATTACGGGCGGCAGAGGGTGCTAAGCACCAAAGCTAATCTCTTTGTTGTGCATTCCAATCTCTAATCGTAAGAGGGAAAAAATAATTCATATAAGAATCATTGCGGCACCTTATTTCTCTAATCTTATCTTTCCTATCATTCCGGCTCAAATAGGTTCGTGGACGAAGTATTTCACTACACTCGTAAGTGAAGGTGGAAGTACATATGTTTACAATAAATTTAAACGAAACGTGCGTCGTCTATCTACCAGAGACTCCCAGCTTAGTCTACTAATCAGTTCTGTGACCCTTTCGTAAGGACTGTAGCAAGCGGTCACGAATCGAGCGGCTCTTCTCTGTACTTTCTCTATGTTTTCGATCAACCCCATACGAAACGGATCCCAAATGGCACAACAATAGTCCAAATGTGGGTTATGTGTTATGCTCTGGGGAACATTCACGTGGGCATCCATGAGTCCAGTGGAGCTCATGCAAGGCACCATGATGGCCAGTAAGTATCGTTGCAGACCACATACACCCTTTCATGACGATCTTGTTTTACCACGGCAGTGGAATTTTTCATTAAGATAATGCGGCATGTCACAAAGCCAGGAGGCTGATGGAGTGGCTAGAGGAACACAGTGGCGAGTTGCAATTGATGTGCCGCCCCCCAACCTGCAAGATCTGAACAGGATCGAACACATCTGGGAGGTGATTATCGTGGCGTCAGAGCTCATCGCTTCCCTCTCGGGAATTTACTGGAATTACGATAATTAGGTGTCTTGTGTGTGTAGATGTGGTGCCAACTCCTTCAGCGAACTACCAAGGTCTCATTGCTTACATGCCAAGCCGCGTCACTGCTGTTATCCGCGCGAAAGGCGGAAACACCGCTATTAGGTAGGTGATCTTTTTTTTTTAACTGCTTTACGTCTCTTTTTAACATCGAGGTCTTTAGAGACGGGAAAGGATGTGGGGCAAGGATGGGGGCAAGGAATGGGAAGGAATTCGGCCATGGCCTTTTGAAGGAAACATCCCGGCATTTGCTGGAGTGATTTGGGAAACCATGGAAAACCCAAATCTGGATGCCCGGACGGGGATTCGAACCGCCGCCCGTCCTCCCGAATGCGAGGCGAGAACGCTGATCAGTATCTACGATACAGATGATTGCTCTCCGAGAAGCTCTCTTCTGTACTGGTGACCTAATCTTCGAACCCAGTAAGAAACTATTATTACGTAATTGACGTAAATACGTCAATTCGGATCTTTAACGCAGTGGTTTCTCATCCCTCTTGCATCTTTATAGTGCTGATCATTTCTGATTCGCCAACCTTAAAGAACCATTTCCAACTCCTTGGACGGCTTCATGTCCCTCCATTTTTTTCTTCCCAAGCGAACTGTAGATGACTCTGACAAGTAATCCGTCAGTCGCCAGAGCTTAGTCCTTGCGTAAGTAGAGTTTGACATATGTCTTTGTCTACTCCAAAACTTCACATCAAATAAAAAATGATTACCTCTTTAATCAAGGCGGTATTTCACCTTTGAAAACCAATAATTGATATCATTTCTTCATTACTGTGGCGTAAATACGTTTAAAAATAAGTACTTTTTCATGGTGCTACTATTTCCTTATACACCAATATTTTTGCTGCTAGCCAAGCCGTTTTGCTTAGTAAAAGCAAAGAATTAGGATAGAAAACTCAGTATCAATAAAAATGAAGGTAAAAATGGTAGTGCCATTGCTATTCATTATTCTAATCAATGATTGTGTTAATGGTTTACAGTCAGAAGTTAGGTTGTCTGCGAAGATATATTGTAATGTATGTAATATAATCTAATATAACAGGATCAAAACAGGAGAATGAACAACTGCAGGGTGATTTGGCCAGGACATCTAGCTTCGTCAGTGGGGAATGAAGTTAAATATCAAGAAGATTACACAGAAAAAACTAAAGATTGATCATGATTATAGAGTGGATAGGAATTGCTTGTTGAAGGTCTGAAGAATAAATATCTTGACGTTGATAATAACCTTAACTGAGGAGGACACATTGTACAGGTGGTTATGAAGAGGTTTCAAAATTCTAAATTTACTGGAGAAGTTGATGAGGAGATGTACCAGAGAGGTGAGGGAAACGAATTTCAAAACTTTGGTGAGAACACTACATTATCAAATACAGCATCAAATACAGAAGCTGGAGGGGATGGAAAGAAGGATAACTAAATACGTTTGTGGAAATGACCGCAGAACACAATCAGCAACTTGTATAATAAAGATGCTGGATTGGGAGTAATTTGGAGACTGAGTGCCGAGAGTGTACAAGGCGCATGTAATGAGGCTTGGAAAGAAATTAAGAATACTGCATGGAAAGAAAATATGACCATAACCACAAGCTGGCACTCGATTCCGGCTTAATGGAGTCGGACCATTTTCTTTAGAAGGTATGGGAGTCGGAGAATGCAATAATTTACAAAGGGAAGTGATGAATAATTTACCAAAAACGCTGAATGAATATAAAATCAAAATTCCTAAAGGATAATAGTAGGCGGGTGAAGAAATGACACATGAAGGATTTAAGATTACAAAAGAAGAAGAAAAAAGGGGAAAATGGGTGTCTAGGGACATTGCCTCGTGAGAGTACTCTCCATCACAATTAAACTAAATTAAAAACTGAGGACGACCTCAACTAGTGACTGTTGTAACCAAATGGTGACCCCTGTTGACAGGACAGAAGAAAGATATATATAATTCGTTGTCCTGTTGCAAGCTTTCATCTGGTTTCAGAACAGATATAAACTTGCGCGGAACGTTAATCACTGGATTTTAGTGGTAAGAAATTGTAATTTGTTGCAGAACCAGATGGGGCATGACCTTATCGCCCGTGGTGACGTGGACAGAGGTGTGGAGCACCTGGCTGTAGCTGCAGCTGTCTGTCACCACTCTGCCTTCCTTCTGCAGTGTTACCAACAGCAGCTGCCCAACGACGTGTTTCAGAAGCTGCTGCAACGCATACCCAATCACTCGCAGGTTTGTTCCATGCAGAAAAATTGCTGACGCATTAACTTCACATTAACTTCTGCGTCTTTATTTCAGATAACGTTAATCCTCACACATTACGATGGAATATAGTATTGTGAAATTTAATTTTTTGCCGGTGTTGTGATTACTTATTAATTATTTTTAATAGTAGAGATTAGTATCTTCTACCATAAAAAATTAATTATAATAAATTCATTAGACCTTGTAAGACTATTCCTATTACAACAATTGCAATAGCCTGCAAGACGCATTTAAATGCGTCTTGCAGACAGTGGAGTATTCCAAGGAGCAGCTAATCTTAAATACGATCTGAATTACGCCATAGGGAAGGTGCAGAGGCACTTAGAAAAACTAACCCACTGGTGTAACTTATGGCGTATCAAGATAAACGAATCCAAATGTCAACCAATAATATTCTCAACGAGAATCAAAATTCCTGACATTAAACTTCACATAAAGGAACTAGAACTGAACTGGGTCGATCAACTGATATACTTGGGACTGCGACTAGACAGGAGACTCACGTGGGGTAAACACATAGCTGATGTAAAAAACAAATCGCGAGCAAAACTAGCCGGCCTCTACCCCTTGCTGAGAGGCGACGGTCTATCCACGGCGACAAAACTCCTCCTTTACCGTGCGATAATCCAGCCCACGTTCCTCTATGGGTCGGAAGTATGGAGCATGGCGGCCGACTGTAATGTTAAGAAACTGCAAGCACTGGAAAACAGAGCGCTACGCATAATCTCAAAAGCATCTAGATATATGAATAACAGAGAAGTCAGAAGGGCCCTCTGTTTTCCAACCCTGGCTGACACTATCAAAGCTAAATCTGAAATCTTTTTCCACAAATGTTCTATCTCACAACATGACTTAATATCTGAAATAGGTGATGAAACTGAAGAAATTAGAAATATAAAAAGACCAAAACTAACTCTGACGAGGCAATACCATATCTACTAGACCCCACCACCAAAACCCCAAGTCCTCCATTATCTGTAAATAGGCCCTCATCAGTTATGAGTAGGTCCCCATGTACAAACTACACCCCCACCAATAGAATAAGTAGGTCATTTACTATTACTATTACTATTACTATTACTCCGCGATTCACTAAAAGTGTTTGGCGGAGGGTGCATTGCACCTATCAAGAAAGGTAATGGTTTGGAAGGGATATACGGGATATGGCAGGTGGCGCCCATGGGCTATTGTGAGGAACCATCCCAGCATTCGCCTGGAGCGATCTAGGGAAACCATGGAAAACCCAGATCAGATGTCATCCTCCATTAGGCTATTTAGGTTAAACTCAAATAAATTAAGTTCCCCTCTAAATATTCCAATGTAAATAACCCCCCACTAGGCTTAGAACAAAAATTACAAAAACCAAAAACATAGTAGCATTAGGAAAATTTAGAATTAGATTTGTTAAATTATGTAGGAATCCTGACTAAAGGAGGGCAGATGGGCTTTGCCCAAACCAGACAAATCACAAACCAAGACTGCCGCAAGAAGCCACGCCAAGAAACCCACCAGCGACAAAAGCAGAAGGACCCATCCTGGAGCTGACGAAAAACATCGTAGCTATGCTACAATAAATGACGCTGACGCTGACGCAGCCGGCACTTCACCAGAAGATGGCGACAATTCTTTTAGCTGCCGAAATATCGTGTGACAACGCATTCTTGACTCAGCTAGTCACCCGAGAACATTTCATACAAGCCACTATCTGATTTGTAAATTTAAAGATAAATTTTTATAACATTCCCGCCACCACAAAGTTCCAAAAGCTTAACACCACCTTTGAAATTTTCTATAAGTTTCTATTCTCAATGCTAAGGTCCATAAATTATTTGCTGCAAATTACCTAAGCATTATCAAATCAAAATCGTTCCATTCAAATTTATTTACATTCATTCCAGTTCCTCTACATGTATCCTCGAAGCCAGTTCAGTCTATTGCACAACTTGTCTCTTCACCCTTAACTGAAACAAAACTTCTACATGCAAATCTATTTCGCTGATCGTCAAACTTACACAAATTTAATATTAAAATCGCTTGTCTGAATCGTCTCTACAAGAGTTTTCTATGGCTTTACACAACACTTTATGCTGTCGTAGCCCTTTCAAAACCAAAAAAACACTGAAGTTAATCTATAGGGTCTGCAGACAAAAATTCTGAGCCCTTACTAAACCTTCTCAGCGACTTACGACTCTTTATATACCACTAGGTCAATTTCACTTACTCCCCAATAAACGTTGATCAGATTTCAGATACCAAACAACAAAAACTAACAATGTTTCACTCCAGTTAAAATCTGCGGGTTTCATCAATACTCTACTGAGAGAGGACCTTTCGTGTCCCCTGATAATCGGCGCTGGAAAGGGGGCGTCCATTAATTACTGAGGTGAAATAGGGGGGGGGGGGTTTCCAGCGAAATCTAACCAAATCTCACCAAGGGGGAGGGGGGGTCAGCGCAAATCTCACGTGAGGTTTTAGAAATTTTTGTTGGACTGCAGAGCTATATATATATATATAAAAAAAAAGACGTGAAAGTCGAAAAGTTGGGGTGTAACTGGCTTTGAAAGGGTGAGACCTAAAAAAAGGTCTGAAAAGTTGGGAGGGCGATTAAAAAGGGGGGGAGGTGTCGCGGACCAGATCTCACCAGAGGGGGGGGGGGAAGAGGATCCGATCTCACGAAGTCTCACCACACGGGGGAGGGTGTCTGGAAAAACACCTCACGTAATTTATGGATGCCCCCAAAGCATCCCTACTAGCAGCTCCTCACCCCTGTCTATAAACATTTCACACTTTCGGGAAATGATGCAATCCAGCCGACGCCTCCATTAGGAGCCGTTTTTCCACTAAGCATCGGTGATGCAAATTTTTCCCTATTTCTTCTCAAATAATTGCGCCACACTCTAAAACAGTCTATTATGGCTCAAAAACGCTCAAATAAATCCCTATATAAACTACCGTAACGTTTGGTGCACTCGTTGAGGCGTAACTATACTGGATCGGAGAGGAACAACAAGACCAGGATCGAATCATACTAAAGTAAAACGGCTCACCTGGACAAAATATGCTTACCAACCCGGAGGTTTTGTATGCTTGCTCCAAATCTTTATTCTTAAATAGAAAAGACGACAGGATTGGTAATCGTTCAGTTGGTAGAGAAGATATATTTGTTAATTAACTCTGTCTATCTACACATAACATTCTGCGTTTACTGTGAATCTGCGATGTAGGCCTTAAATACTATTACACACTGTTGATTCTTGGCTGTCTGGGTGACGCCGCGTCATGATTGGTGTAGCCGACGTTTTGACCATCCTTCTGTGGTCTTCTTCCAGGGCAGAACTGCAGAAGGATGGCCGAAACTTCGGCTACACAAATAATGACGCGGTGTCAGCGTCGCTCGGACAGCCAAGAATCAACCGACTCTGGCCGCGGAAGCCTACGACTACACTGTTGCATAAATTCCCTCTATTGAATCTTTAACTCGAGGTTTCCTTGTCGTCCACAGTTGTCGAAGGTAAAATACGTGGACTTGATTGATCTTAATTTACTGTAGAAAATGCAGGTATCACACCTTATGTTCTTCCTGTTAACACATTAACGATTCTCCATACCCGGGGGGTCCATGGTTCACACCATCTTTCTTCTTTACAATACCTCTAGGCTCCGGGCGGCAGATTTTCACGAGGCCCTTGTTCTTTATGCAAAGTATGTGAACCGAAAGTAGGTATTTTTTATGATTGACGATAAATGCAAAAGTTATAAAAAAAATTCTATTTTAAAATATTATAATAGAAGATTTATAAAAGTTAACAAAACATAAAGACGACAAATTATTAATGATGATAAGCTAAGGTATATAAATGCCTTGAAAGATGTACGCAAGGCTTTAAAAATGTCTACAGCTTTTCCTAAGACTAAAATTTTTAATTTAAGCACCAGCTTTCTTTGATAGCTCGTTTCCTTCTTGAACTACCCGACTCAAATTTTCTGCCGGCATCACGGTCATGCGAACTCATTTCATAAAACTTGTTTTGCACATAAAAGTAACTCAGAAATAAATTACAAATTGTTTTACACAGTTTTTTAACAATCATTCTTTACTGCCCTCGTACGATATAAGTACTGCTAATAACGTAAGATTCACTAAAACATAATACCATTTAAGGTTTATTTACCTACTGAAAGGTATATGCCGTACAAACGTTTTTGTAACCCATACAAATCGGGTCACACTAGACTATGTTTATCAGATGACTGTAAAATGTGGATTGCGTCATTCTAAAGCAGGGATTCTCAGACTCAGCTCCATGTCTCGCTATGAAATTTCTCACACAATGGCAAACCTCTTAGCAAAACGCTTTTCTTTGGAAAAAAATTAATAATTTTTGTCTAAAAAAAGTAATACAAAGGGCAATTTTTTATTTGTTGGATGCGCTTGTTTCCTGTCGATTTTAGGAAAAAGTTTGCTTATTTTCAATCTCAACTCACCATGTTGCGTGTTGCACTCTCGAGAAACCCAGTCAGCCACCACAACGTAAATGTTATCGCAAACCCGCTACTTTCAATTGGCGAACCGCACTCTGAGAATCCCTGTTCTAAAGCATTCGTAAAATTTCATTTCATCATCCATCAGATACTGTAATAAAGATAGCACCATATTTTTTACGTTTTGGGATAGCAGAAACAAAGTATATTGAATATAAAAAGAGTAAATTTATATTATAATGTTTGAAAACATATTTTTCATTACTTACAAATTTGGCCTAATGTCTTACCAAGTTAGATGGCTACAGCGTGCTATTCGGGTACGGAAAATCCCCGGTTAAAATCCAGGTCTTGGTTGCAACTTTTGTATGCCCTAAATTGATTTTTTTTGTTGGCAAAGCATTGATTTTTTAGTGCGAAATGCTAGGAGACTCCGTGGTTGGAATTCCACGTTAAACTGTAGGTCTCCTTTTCCTGGTAGTATTACTGGAGTAAGTTAGGTGGCTACCAGAGGGGTGCACTGTGCAACCAGTAAGAAACTGTGTGACTAAGTCTTTGAGACTACATGAAATTTTTCTACAGCATCTTTATGGTCTGTATTTAAAGTAAAATATACAATGATCTCATCCTTTATTAATAAAAAGTATCGAATGAATAGAAAGCGACCGCAAACAGAATAAACACGTCAAATGCGAACTGATTGCCGTTTGACATTTTATTGTGACTGTGTTCAGAAACGCGAAAATCTTTCAATCCAGTATAGCGTACGAAAGACTTTCATTGATGATTTGTGAAAACTATTCTTGAATATCAGTAAGGTGATAACATGAGTTAGGTAAACAAAGTATTTTAAGTACTTTATGACTTTCGTAGATTATAAAGTACGCTTATGCAACTTACTTTTATGGAAATTTTTGAACATTGATTCCGTGAAACAACCACGTGAAAACATTAAGGAAGACTGATAGCCCAGGCATTTTAGGTTTTAACCTCAAAAAAAATAATGTAGAGCTGAAATTTGGCACAGACGTTCCTTAGTACCTTAGAAACAAGTACTAAAAAGTCCCCACCTCTAGGGTGTCCGCGTCATAGTTTTTTTTTGGTCTAAAGGGCTTAAATAGGGATTGAGTGCCAAATCTGTATAAACTTGTTGTAAAATTTAAAATGTCAGACTCAGTAACCTTTTATTGCACCCTAGGTAATTAGCATAGGCTAACCACTGCATAAAAGTGTAATATCGGCACTATTATTATTTAAAAGTAAAAGTATAGTCACATTTTATCATGAAGGCAGTACGAAACATAACTTTTTTTTCGATTTCTCTGCGTTGCGGAAAAACTGTCAAAGTTACCAGGTCGGGACCTATGATCAAAGTTGTAGTACACACTTTCAGCATTAAAATCGTATATCGTTCATCCCTCTGCGACATATGGTTGTCGAGATACACGTTGAAACAAGCACACGTGAGTCAACGCTGGGCCGAGAGCTCCGCGCGCCGCTCCCCGGCCATTATGGGTATTAACCTGAAAAAAATATAATGTAGACCTGAAAATTGGTACAGATATTACTTACTACCTAAGAATCATGAAAAGTCCCAATCTCTAAGGTGTCCTCTTCATAGTTTTATCAGGGCAAAAGATTTTAATTAGGGCTTAAATGTCATAATCAGTATAAACGTCTTGTAGGTCTTAAAATATCAGCTTTTGTATCATTTAATTGCTACTATAAGTAATTGGAAAAGCTAATTATTGAAAGACAGCATAGTTTTGGACATAATTATTGGATAGAAGTAAAAAAATCTCACATTTGATAGTGAAACAGGTACGAAATATGACTTGTTTTGTAACAAAGTCAGATTTGATAAAAACTATCGAAGGCCTATTATCAAAGTTGCAGAACGCAGTTTCAGCATTGAAATGGTGTATTCATCACGTTTTTGTGACAAAATGGTTGGTGAGATATCATCGAAACATTCGAAACAACGCGCAGAGCTAAGCATAAGCGCCGTTCCACTTACCCTTCCTCTTCTGTCTGCATCATTCTAATTTCTTCGAACAGTGCACTGAGATTTTGTGCCCTTGGCATTATATCTAAACTGACAGAAAGAAACCTTGAAAATGATGAAACATTTTGCAAAATTATAAATTATACAAATTTTTATTAAAATCTTTGAATAAAATTTAAAGTTCAGCTTCATCATCGTACTCGTCATCTGAACTATTATAGGTCACTTTACCGCATGCACATTAGTGAACACTCCAGCCCACAACGCACACATTCAAATCTATTTTGCAGATGTTCTTACAATTGCAGGGCACCAAATTGAGTAGATGATCCGGTGCAGGTGCAAGTCGGTTAGTCACTAGCTCAAGAGCTCCATTTTGAATTTTCCAGCCCCAATCTTCAGGACCTAAAGAATTTCCTATCCATTCTTGAATCTGTAAATATATTCGTAGAGAATGTCGCTCACATGCTGCATATGTTGGTGGAAGGGACGCAAGCTGGAAGGATGCAGTGACTGGTTGGGTTGTGAACTTACGACTTAAGATTTAAAATTGTCATAGTGGGCAACGGCAAACGATGGATCTGAACACATGACAACGGAAAGAGAGGAGCGTCGTCGATGTGTCGGGGGGGGAAAACATCTGCCAATGATTTCGCTCACCACAACACGGTTGTCACTTTACTTCAAGCTGAGCTTTTGAAAAACTATTATAACATAAATCAGCTAGTCGAATTACTTGTAAACAAATTAAAAACTGCGGGTCATCATGACATTCAGTGTAAAGAAGATTAGGATGCCAGCATTGCATGTTTGCACTTGATTATTGCAGGGGTCAAGAGGTAGCGGTCATTTCCAACGATACGGATGTCCTCGTTGGTAGCAAGACTTAGTGAAAGCAGTCATATAAATGTAGTTCAACATGTCACAAGCAAAACTGCTAGTAAGGTCTTCAACGTGGCAGAACTCTGCAAATCCATCACAAACATGAAAAACTCTGCACTCTACTGTCATGCATTCACAGGGTGTGATACTGTCAGCGCTCTTTTAGGCAAAGGAAAAAAACAAGACTGGAAGTTATTGAAGGGTTCTGCAGTACTGCGTTACAAAATGGAAACATCCGAACATCCCAATGCACAGAAAGAAGACATAATATCCGCAGGAAAGACGTTTGCCGTTGCCCTCTATGACAATTTTATATCTTAGTGTCAGTGCAGTTTTGCTAGTGACAGGTTGAACTACATTTATACGACTGCTTTCACTAAGTCTTGCTACCAACGAGGACATCCGATCGATGGAAATGATAATAGTTTTTCAAAAGCTCAGCTTGGAGTGAAGTGACAACCATGTTGTGGTGAGCGAAAACATCTGGCAATGTTTTCCCCCCGACACATCTACGATGCTTCTCTCTTTCCGTTGTCATGTGTTCAGATCCATCGTTTGCCATTGCCCACTATGACAATATTAAATCTCAGTGTCAAAATATCCATGAACTTCTGGTAATAAAATACAGTAGTAAGTTCACAACCCAACCAGTCACTGTATCCTTCCATCTTGCTTCCCTTCCACCAACATATGCAGCATGTGAGTGACATTCTCTACGAATATACTTTACAGATTCAAGAATGGATAGGAAATTCTTTAGGTCCTGAAGATTGGGGCTGGAAAATTCAAAATGGAGCTCTTGAGCTAGTGACTAACCGACTTGCACCTGCACCGGATCATCTACTCAACTTGGTGCCCTGCAATTGTAAGAACATCTGCAAAATAGATTTGAATGTGTGCGTTGTGGACTGGAGTGTTCACTAATGTGCATGCGGTAAAGTCAACTATAATAGTTCAGATGATGAGTACGATGATGAAGCTGAACTTTAAATTTTATTCAAAGATTTTAATAAAAATTTGTATAATTTATAATTTTGCAAAATGTTTCATCATTGTCAAGGTTTCTTTCTGTCAGTTTAGATATAATGCCAAGGGCACAAAATCTCAGTGCACTGTTCGAAGAAATTAGAATGATGCAGACAGAAGAGGAAGGGTAAGTGGAACGGCGCTTATGCTTAGCTCTGCGTGTTGTTTCGAATGTTTCGATGATATCTCACCAACCGTTTTGTCACAAAAACATGATGAATACACCATTTCAATGCTGAAACTGCGTTCTGCAACTTTGATAATAGGCCTTCGATAGTTTTTATCAAATCTGACTTTGTTACAAAACAAGTCATATTTCGTACCTGTTTCACTATCAAATGTGAGATTTTTTTACTTCTATCCAATAATTATGTCCAAAACTATGCTGTCTTTCAATAATTAGCTTTTCCAATTACTTATAGTGCAATTAAATGATACAAAAGCTGATATTTTAAGACCTACAAGACGTTTATACTGATTATGACATTTAAGCCCTAATTAAAATCTTTTGCCCTGATAAAACTATGAAGAGGACACCTTAGAGATTGGGACTTTTCATGATTCTTAGGTAGTAAGTAATATCTGTACCAATTTTCAGGTCTACATTATATTTTTTTCAGGTTAATACCCATAATGGCCGGGGAGCGGCGCGCGGAGCTCTCGGCCCAGCGTTGACTCACGTGTGCTTGTTTCAACGCGTATCTCGACAACCATATGTCGCAGAGGGATGAATGATATACCGATTTTAATGCTGAAAGTGTGTACTACAACTTTGATCATAGGTCCCGACCTGGTAACTTTGACAGTTTTTCCGCAACGCAGAGAAATCGGAAAAAAAAGTTATGTTTCGTACTGCCTTCATGATAAAATGTGACTATACTTTTACTTTTAAATAATAATAGTGCCGATATTACACTTTTATGCAGTGGTTAGCCTATGTTAATTACCTAGGGTGCAATAAAAGGTTACTGAGTCTGACATTTTAAATTTTACAACAAGTTTATACAGATTTGGCACTCAATCCCTATTTAAGCCCTTTAGACCAAAAAAAAACTATGACGCGGACACCCTAGAGGTGGGGACTTTTTAGTACTTGTTTTTAAGGTACTAAGGAACGTCTGTGCCAAATTTCAGCTCTACATTATTTTTTTTGAGGTTACCCCTAAAATCTGTCTAAAATGCCTGTACTATGAGTAGGAACATGTCCATTACACTGACGAGCTACGGCCAAGTGTGAACACGAGAGGGGCGAGCCGTCACTCGATTAACTGTCTGTGAGGTGAAGACAAGTATCGGTAAAATGTGGCTCGAACTAACAGCTGCTAGCAAAATAGGCGTAAGATAGCAAGAGTTGACTAACGAAATGAAACACGAGAATTTCCCGAGCATAAATCGTAAACACGGTTACAGTGACAAAGCCGAATGGTCAAGTGAGTTTTCTGAGGCGTGAGGCGCGAACTTCAAATGGTAATGAATCTATCAATCATGTTTTAAAGTAAAATTACAAAAAATATTATTTAATGATAAATTCATTAATTTTGATACCGTTAATCTTAATTTTACCTATATGAATGTGACACTGAATAAATCTAAATTAGAAACTTTATTTAGGCACTTATTAATATAAATGTATACTTTACTATGAATTAACCATATTTATACTGTTGTTACTAATAGCTAAATATAAAATAAAAAGCTTTAAATATAAACATTTTTCTAGTCGGGATGATGTGCGAGGTCCCTGCAAGAGCGAGACCCCGGACGATTGCCCTGCTCGCCACCCCCTAAGGCCGCCTCTGTCTGGACTCCTTCATCTCTAGCCGACGAGCAACATTTGACACACGGAACTAAAAGAATTGTTAGGAAAAATTAGATAGCTCCAAGCATATGGTTTTCTGAAATCTTTATGTCCTATACGATTCAAAAAGTGTGACTCAAATTCATTCAATTTTCCGTGGTTCAAAACCTTCCCCTGCCTTCCAGACGACGAAATAAACAGGAAGAATATTTTTAGACACGATTTATTCTACATTCCTCGAATTCTATAGGACGCGGGTACGAATTCTCGTCCGGACACCCAGATTTTGGTTTTCCATGATTTCCTGTAACCGCTTCACGCGGATGTCATGATGGTTCCTTCAAAAGACCAATGCCAAATTCCTTCCAGTTCTTTACCCCACTCCCCGCCCTTTCCCGCCTCTAATGGCCACGACGTCGACAAGACGTAAAATAAACAAAAATATGTCACGGGCAGTTGAGCATAGAAGAAAAGAAGTTAACATGTAAAGTTACCTTGACTGGTAGCGTTTGGTTGTAGCACTGCCCAAACTTGGCTGTGGAACTAAAGCTACTAGCCGAAATCTTGACTGTATTAACGGCTTAAAACGAGCTCGGTTTACGAGCGGTATCGCTGGGAATCGGTATTTTGGAGGAGACTGACATCAAGATTTCGATTATTTCAAAATCTCATGGCCGAATCACTTCTCGTCCTTTGTACCTAATTCTTCCACACCACTAATGATGTCGACGACTTACTGGAAAAAACTTTTACGCCATTTATTTCTTCTTTTGCCATTGGATCACTTGTCCCATCAGGACACTTGAGATTACGGAGTGAAAATATTCACTTGAGTGTCATTGAATTGTTAGTTGTGTACGGGTTCATAGACTCTTGCAATCATTTCTTCTTTATTCAAAAATAAAAAAATATCAGCCATTCGAATATTTACGCCATACAATTATCCGCAATTGTTCTAAATTCCTTCTAACAGGCATATCATTCTAAACGATGACAACTGCAACGCAAGGCAAGTGCAGTAGCCCCTACTCCTGGGCCGGCATGTCCTTGCATCACTAATCCCATGGGGTCAGTGCACATCACTGGCCCAAGGCAGTTGCCAGGTCAATGCACTTCTTTGTTTCCGGTCACTGCCATTTAGAATCTAGGTACTGCCAGGTATCGCGTGATCCCAAACATAGAAGGTCAACGGAACATAGCAAGAAAAGTCGTTTGGTCTTGCGACCTGATCAAAGAGCCTGTGTCGTGGCTGTTCCTTTTAAACCTCGTCCACCATTCACATCTCACTCTGTTTATTATCAATAGGGTTCGGATCTTAATGACAAAAAAAAGGAAATATAGAGAAATACGCAAGTAAGTATGACCTTAAAAACGCCTAAAAATAATAAGATACGACCAAACATTTGAATTACTATGCATCAACACATGCTCAATTATACAGCAGTTATTTTATGGTAATATCGCTTTCATACAGACAGTATAATTTGCTTCCGTGCACTAACTACACCATTGGGAAATTAAATTTTAAATATTTTTGAAGTTATTTTAATTTAACATAATTTACAGAAAATAACTCTTTCATTTGTACTAAAATACAGTTCTCCAGATTCCCTTCGCACTTTCAGAAAATTTTGTTTCCGGCATGGCGGTGGGACTGCTTACTGACCCACTGCAGATTTAACAATTACAGTATTATTTTCAAAAATATTTCATTAAGACATTGATTGACGCGGATCGACACAGGCATGCTGCTTCTGCATAGTCGAGATTAAAAGGAACATTACGTTTATAGAGTGAAAATAATGTACAGCTTTAATTTCTGACAAATTCAGTGACAATCAGTTTTGTTTTTTTCTTCAATGTATATAATTGGAGTACAGTTCTGTGAATAATTATCTTCATTTCTTTTTTTTCTATATCTAGTGAATTCCCAATACTACTAAAAAATTACCCAATTTTTCCTCAAAATATGACAATATAACCATAAATATTATCGTAATATGATCTAAACTAGGAAAATGGCCTAAATATGCATTTATATGCCATATAAAATGTATTTATATGTCAATAAAACACATTTAAATTCAATCAGATACTTTTAATCAGTGTTTAATTTAACAATTACATCTCAGAAGGAAGACAGGAAAAAATATGAACTGTCATAAAGATCCGAACCTTTATCATAAAAAAAGGTGTTATCATGTAAAAAGAGATTCAGTTTCTTCATTGCGTCAATTGTTTCTCAATGTGAATGTAATGTCATATATCAAGGAAACTGATATTCTACAATCGGCAAGTATTACTTTATAAAACCGAAAAAGTACTTATGAGATGTAAAATGTTTCAACCACCAATTCCTCTGCGAAACCAAGAAGTACTGCATTACCGAGATTCAACTACAAATGTTGCTCTATTACCTCGAAAGTGAGGGAAAGCACTAAGGCGGTTCAGAAACAACCTGTTTAGAGAATTTTGTTCTATTCGTGGAAAATTCCCAACTCGATATAAATCGTTATTGAACTCAGTTTGGTGTGTACCATTTAATCTCTTGATAATACCGAGCATGGTATATGAACGGTAACGCATTTGGCAGGACGTGGGTTCGAATCCCCGTCCGGCCATCCAGATTTGGGTCTTCCATGATTTTCCCAAATCATTCCAGGCGAATGCTGGGATAGCTCTTCAAAAAATCATGGCCGAATTCCTTCCAGTTCTTTGCCTTCATTCCTTTCTCGCCCCTAATGGCTACATCTAAGAGACGAAAAGCCATAAACAAAAATAAACCTTCTATAATGAGCAAAAGCACTTAGTACCGACCATGCGATACAGAACAAATAATCGATAAATATTTTGACGAATTACAACCAATATATTTTAATGGGTTGATATTCATGGGTCTCGTAACCGGACTCTTCTGCTGCTTATAACAGAGCGTTAGAATGTGATCAGATTCTCAAGTTCCCTTTTACATCGTGCCACTAAATTCAAACAAATTTATCCTAATTTTTTGGCTAATCGTATGGTTAACGAACTTGCTGTTTTAATTTCTGGGAAGTACAGAATATCTGCTGGTGGGAAGTTCAGTAACAAAATCGCTGGAATCAATAGTCATTCGCATTTTGTGTGGCGCCTTGAAAAACAAAATTTCCCTTAGTTTATTAATACGGATTTACAAAATTTCCTTGTGTTATCCAATTTCACTTTAGGTAATTCTATAGTAAGATTTGTAAATGTCAAACAGCATCTTACTGATTTTTTTAAAGCTTATGGAATTTTTATTTATTTTTTATGTCTGCTAAGATTTTTTGTAGGAATCGTTTCAATCGCTTACAACTTATACTGGCTAAATATCAGTCGTGAGTACTGGTAACACTCTTCAACCTCCCAGCGAAGATCCACGAGACATTTTGGAAACAAATTTGCTGTTTGGTGCTGCAGTCATTGATTGACGGTAAATACTTTCAGTAAAGAAGCAAAGTTCCTTTCGCCATAATTTGACAGGACCTTTCTGAAGCCTTGAAGAGCTTCGTAATGAACACATTTTCCGTATCGTGAACCATGGTAATTCCATTAAGCTCTTAATAACCTACTGCACTAGATTTTTCTTCATATGGTTTCTGAAGAATGAAGTGCACATAATAAACGAGAATATGCGATATAAAACGCTAACTTATGCATTCCAACATTTTTCCTGATATAAGAAATATTCATTAAGCTTACCGGTGGAATTTAAAAACATTTTAATGATCCGGTACACTAAAAAAACAGATTTTCAAATCAATCTGCCTATGAAACCATCGTTAACAGGGCACACGTTTAGTTATGAACTTTTAACTTAATATTAACTATCTTAACTGATAACAACAATGTTAAGAAAAAGGGACTATCTAGCTGTTATATATTAAAATGTAGTATATGCTTCATCTAGTGGGCTTGTTCGAATCTTTATTTATATTGTGTTATTGCTTTGTAATGAAATATTCCTCGATTTTATAAACATTAGATTGTGTGAGAGGCAACTCGAGTTATCAAATAACAGTTCTAGAATAGCAAACGTCAAATTATTATTATTATTATTATTAAGGGATCCGTGGCTGGTCTCTAAGGGTCTGACGTTAGAAAAGATTGGAAAAGGCTACACTAAAAGAATAAAAGCTTCAACATTTAAAAAAAAAAGGAATACTGTAAAGTGCCTAGTTTTAAAGTCACTTAATTCCATTGTATTACTATGAAGCAAACAGAAAAATTATTTATAATCTATGAAGCTTCAATAATCACGAGACAGGGTTGTAGTTTATTTACCAATAGTAGTGAATTTATATGCGGAGGAAGTTATCACAGAAGTACGTAAATAGCAAAGTTAGAATGTGGCACTAGTGTAGGAGATACAATCGCTGTGTTGCGATTTGCTGATAACATTGTCCTGTTAGTAGACAATAGGAAGGGTACTGAGTAATTACTGAACGGCACAAACAAAATATTTGGAGCAGGATTTGGATTAAAAATAAATCAAAGCAATAGAAAAACCCAGGACATGCAGCAGAAGTGAGAGGAATGGCAACAGATTGATAGGATCAGATATTATAGAAGAAGTAAAAGAATTCTGTTTATAAGGAAATAAAATTACAATTGATGCACAGAGCAAGGATGATATGAAAATCAGAACAGTTCTATCAAAAATAAACTTCTTGAAACAGAGAAATCATTTTGTTTTAAAAATAATGAATATCTGGAGGACAACAGTTTATCGAAGTGAAGTTTGAACTTTAGGAATGCCAGAAAATAAAGAAACTCAAATCATTTGAACTGTGATGTAATGCAGGGTTGCTCAAAATTAATCGGACGGCTACGGTACGGAATGAGCAGGTACTGAAAATGATGGGCAAGAGAGAAGTTTGTGGAAGACTTGTACTAAAAGGGGAGACTAGAGAACCAAATTTAAGGACTTGCGGGATTAGTTGTCTGGTTAGTAGATGTAAAGTCTAGAAAAGGAATTGCACAGGAAGACAAAGATTAGAATGTGTGAAGCAGATAATTGAGGAGGTAGGTGGTAACGGGTATCTTAGGCTGAAAAGATTAACTCGAGTACGAAGAGGTGGAAGATTAAATGAAACCAGTTAGTAAGGACTCAGGATTTGAAATTAAGTCGCTAGAGATTCATGGAAATTAATCCTTAGGATTTCCGGCTTATTTAAAAAATATCGAGACCGATACGAACATAGTATCGCGGAAAGTATAAAAAAAATCACTGTAGTTTTAGGAGATTCGAACCAACTATTCACAACAGACATCTACGCTAGCTTTTACGTAATTTTCGAGCGGTTTTCGATTTTTTGGCGATTTTTACAGTGGTCGGATATTTCAGGATAAAAAATTCACATTACATAAACAGCAATACATAAATCACTATTCAGTCGCTTCCTGAATTTAAACAGACTGCGGCAGTTAATTCTATCTTCTTAGACTTTACTGAAAACACAAAGTTAGATTAAAGAGAGCAAAAAAAAAAAGCTATATGAGTTTACATTTATTGTAGCAGTTGTATACTTGTTTTCCCCCACTGATAAAATTAGGTTCTGCTATTTTAAAATTAGCAGCCAATCTTTCAACAAAACTGGAAACCATGAATTGAGTAGAAATGATTATATGATCTGACCAAAAAATGCATGTAACAATTGTTCTACTATCAGGAAAATGATTACGTCAGTACACACGTATGTCGTAAATATAAAGTCAGAGAAAATATTTGATGATCAGTCATAAAATCAAAAGAGAACAACAAAATCTGTAATTGTTAATACAGCCTTTAAATACATGCATATGCCCTAAATTTAATCAAACGGAAGTCAAGCAGAAACTGGCTTTGAAAAAATTTACAAAACCTCGATTATTACTTTAACTATCCTACTGAAGTCAGATGTCCATTTGTCACCAAAAACAGCCTTCGTTAATTAACTTCTGATATTCTCAGTAATTTAAAAATTATTTACGTATTTAACTGAATTTTTTTTGATAATGTGCCACGTTTTAAAATAAAATTTGAAAATGAGTGTTAAAAAAATGGTTTTTGGAAAAATTGTTTGATTGTCACATTAATCGACAATAATCGACAGCTAAAAACGTTCTATTTTAGAACCTATCGAGCAAAATATAAAGTTCCAGAGTAATAGGACAAACAGAAACAGGTAACAAGAACGAGATAGCAATAAAGTCAGAAACGCAATCTTTAAATATATATGTATTTCTTCTGTCCGTGCGTATGTCACTGATCTACTCCTAAACGGCTGGACTGATTTTTATGAAATTTTGTGTGGAGATTAAGTTGATTTGATTATGGTTTAGATTCACAAAAATCAAAGAAAAATCACCCCCTCCCCCTTTACAACCCTTAATTTTATACAAACCCACGTTTTTTTATCCGATTTCGATGAAACTTTGCACACATATAGTTCAAAATGAACAGAAAAAATACTATCAACATTTGGTTTTCAAAAAAAAAAACACCCCTCTCCCTCTTTCCATCTCCATAATTTTTGCCTTTTTGTTTATATATATACATAGTCACAAGTTTTATCCGATATCGATGAAATTTTTCACAGGTATACTTTAAAACAAACAGAAAATACTGTATACATTTGATTTGCGAAAACCCAACCCCTCTCCCCCTTTCCACCTTCTTAATTTTTGCCGATGTTCTTTACACAAATCCACAGTTTTTATCCACTATCAACGGAACTTTTCGCGTGTATACTTTAAAAAACCAACAAAAAAATAATGTCTACATTTGGTTTTCAGAAACCATATCCTTCTCGCCCATTCCCCCCTTTATTTTTAAACGTTCTTTATACATACCCACAGATTTCGTCCGATTTCAAAGGTCCTTTCCACCCGCATTCATAAAACAAACAGAAAAATACTGACTAAATTTGATTTTCAGATACCCAACACCTCTCATTCTTTCCACCTCATTAATTTTTGACAATGTTCTTCATAGAAAGCTACAGTTTCTATCCTAATTTGAGGTAATTTTGCACACGTATAATTTAAAGCAAACAGAAAGGTACTGTCTTCATTTGCTATCAAGTTCTATCGCTCTCCCGATTTACTCCCACCCATCTTAATTTCAAAAGTTGTTTATTGAAATTCACATTTTAATCAGATTTTTGATGAAACGCTGCGCACGTTTACTTTACAACCCACTTACTCCCACTCATCTCCCTTCTTAAATAAAATTTACACATGAAATCATTCAGTTTTTCGCGATGCCTTTAATTTTTTTTAGCACATGTAAATCTGTCTGTTTCGTATGTGTATACGCAATTAAGAAAGAAAAAGGAGTATTGCAACGCATGCCGGGCAAAGCTAGTATATTATAACATTTCAGCAAATCTGCGAAGCTGGTTGAAATATATTTTTAAAACTATTGAATATTTTTATTCAATAACTTGAAACATTAGCTTTCGAAATCCTTTGCATTTTCTCCCTAGGTTGCAATAAATTTTATTCAGAACCTTTGACCAGTGTTCAGTGATAATATTGGATAGCTGAACAGCACTTGCAGCTACTCTATGCACACTCAGGTAAATTCTACCGTGTGTCTAACTAGATTTCTCTTCTAACAGTCCTCGTGGCTGTTTGCATATGTTTTAAAAGAGCGCTTAGTTCGATTTTCCGTGCGGTAGAGAAGAGGATTGCTCTGGGACCACGCTGGTTCGCTTAAGATGCAAATTATCTTAATGCATTTTATGGTCCCTGTTCATCCTGCAGTCTGTCCTTTCCAAGTAGACCGTACAACAGGCCATACTACACTGCCTGCATTGTACCGTTCTCTAAACTCTTCCGAAATACTGGAAACTTTGCAGTGGTTAGTTGTTTTAATTTCATTCGTTGTATCACTGCTCTGAGCTCGAATCGGATATGTAATACAATGTAGGTTTAAAGTTGAAGCTAGACTGATTTAACTTCCGTACAATATTTCCTTTTTATTCTGAACTGTGAAAAAAAATTTCAACGTCATTAGAAATTAGATATTTGAGCACGGAACCAGTGCTAAATTAAATACGATTATTCGAGGTATGAAACTGTATCTCCAATTCGCTAATACTGAAGCAACCATGTTAGATTTTTGTGATAAAATAGTTCTTTTGTTAATTGTATAATATTTTCAGGCATTTTCATGGTTTAAGTTAATTTAATTGCGATGGAGCGTACGCTCCAGTGGCAATTACCATAGTAACCTATTTACCGCTTTCTAAATACTATTTTTTATTATTTTAAATCCTTTGAGCATAAACTCTCTTCCCTCCCAATCTTGAATAATATCACTCGCATCGTGTCTAAGAAATGCCATGCAATAACGTATGAATCGACAGTAATTAACATTTAACATTTCAGACTTTTTATAACTTTATAAATGAGTGCAATATCTGTTTCGAAGTTTTTTTACGTGAAGATGAAACAAACAGATACGGCACAAGATATATACGAGGTGTTATCCAAAAATTCCCGGAATACAGGTATAAAATCTGAAATCCTAACTTATGGGCATCAAGATATCCAACATCTTTTAAGTGGTAGTCCTAAGCCTTAATTCACAAGTCCCACTTTTTTCTTTTAAATGAAAATTCTGTCACAGACCCAGATCAGCCAGCGACTCCCGTTGTGTCGCCCTATTATCTCGAAACGGAGAACCTTCATATGGTGAAACAGCCAAACGTTATAGGATTCCAAAGTGGGTAGGTGTATGACAATCGCGGTTCTAATGACCGTACCAAATGATAATTTGGACAGCGTCATCCAACTAGTGCGTTCAGTTAACAGAGGCGGATCAAGGTCGTTCGGCTCTATCCCCACTCCGCTGCCCCTACATCGAAGGCAGGGACAATATCATCGGTCGAAGGGCTATTAGTGCCCGCTGAGAACATCAAATGCATTTTCATAGGATGTTGAGTTTATTATTTACAGTCTCATATCTGTAGAAATGTTTAACAAGTCTAGGATAATTCAGCGATTAATGCATCAAAAATATTTACAAATATAAATCTATTGTTTCCATATACCACTCTTTTTAGTATTAAGTTGGTTTTAAGTTGCTTTAGTCTGAATGAAAGTTTACGTTACTACTATGATTCTTAGATCTCCATTTATTACTATTCGGTTATCCAATACCAGTAATCTTGTATGCTCGGCGCATTTTTATACCCTACTTTCGACATGGTGCCTGTTTCTGAGAAAATTCTATTGAAGTCACAAACATTTTCACCACGAATCGTGTAAACTCAATAACATGGTACAGAAGTCTGCTTATGGATATTTGTACTCCTACAACGCAAGCACAATAAATAATCGCTATTGTACTTTCTAGCAGCCATACATAAATTCTTCTCCGTCATTATACTAAATAAAGATTAAACCAGATCGTAGAACGGAAAAGTAAATTTGTGCAACTAGAGTATTCATTGAACATCCTCTAAATAGAAAGTGCTTCCCACATTCGTGACCGTTGTGGGCCTAACGTTGACTAATTTTCTTGGAATTTGGTATGCTCTGTATATCAATCTCCCGCGACCGTTTCCACAAAAATTAAATGTTTTTTTCCGTTGGTTTCACCATGTACTATCGCAGGCACTGGTTTCAAAAGCCCGCTTTTGATGTTATACGACGCGCTTTTGGACAAACAACTTACATCAGTTTTATTGCCAATATTCCTGAAGCAGAGCAAGCATGTGAACAACTTTGCAGACCGGCAATATACAGCCTAGACCGTTGAGTGGTAACTTAAGCTGTCTAATACGAGAGGTACAATCAACAAAAAAGAAATAAATCGCTTTCTACTCAATAATTTAAACGGTGAGTTTATTGAACTATTATGTTGTAACAATTTTATAAGCGCAGTCTTCTTAACAACATTCAATTTACACAAAAAATTTCACGATATGATTCCAGACTGGATGAGTAAACTCCACCAGAGTACTTGCATTGAGATGCGAATCACCATGTGTAACTTGTTTATATATTGAAGAAACTAAACAGAGCGTGGTGGGTGACCGGTCTGTCCTCGTATTCAGTACGAAACAGGTTCGAATCCCCGTCCGATCATTCAGATTTCGGATTTCCATGGTTTCCCGAAATGCAGGGATGATTCATTCACAGGGTCATGGCTTACTTGCTACCCGTTCCTTGACCCCAGCCCTTTCCCGACTCTAATGGCTGCCACGTCGATGAGGCGTAAAACCAAAAGAATTAACGCGCCTATTGTCAACAGTGCGCCTATAACCAACATGAAATTATATCGAGTTTGAATTTAATGAAATACGATGATCCAGAAAACTTTGCATAAAACCAGCTATACTGTAAGGTTTACTCATAAGTCTCAACGGTTTCATAAGCTTGGCGATGATCTTGTTTGTTGATAGTAACAGTTTTTGTCGAGCTGCACTTACCATATAACTGAAGCGCATACCTTGGAAGCAAAAGCTCAAAATCGGCTGGTAGTTCAATTATCAGTTAGTGTAAGTATGCTTTATTTTCTAGAAAATGTGAAAATAAAAATGTGGTAACTATCAAATAAATAAGAGTGTGCATTTGTAGTTTAAACGAGAAGGTTATTTGCATTATGGACGTCCTCTGTCTCGAATACAGGTCCTTAAATTCTGCCGCGTTCCTTAAATCGACAGGAGTGTCGCATCTATGTTCCTCGCTGGATTTGCAATCCCTTATTTTATTCTATTAATTGATTAATGTGTTGCAACATTCCCATATGGATGATGAATAGACATTGATACAGCCAACTGAAAATAATAATAATAATTGATCAAATTGCGATGGAGCGCACGCTCCGATGGTAATCTCCCTACAGACCAATCAAGTGCCAGCTTCTGGTCTTCATCTTTACCCTCCCATGCACCTTTCTTAATTTTCCCACCAATATCTTTCCACTCTTCATCACAAATATATGCCTTGTACACGCTCATGACACTCTTCACCCTCCTCTTATCTTCTAATAAATCCCATCCCAGCTCTTTTATCATATCGGATACTGCATTTCCTACTCTAACTCTTTGCTTTCTACCTTTTAGGAATTCTTCTATCCAGAAATCACCTTTTTATCAACTCCTATAGTTTTTACCTTATTTATAACCATTTTATGGCTCACTCTGTCAAAATCCTTTGAAAGATCCAGTGCTACACTATCAACTTGACCTCCGCTGTCCATTTCATCAAAAATATCTTGCATATAGCCTACTAAATGAGATTCGCATGAATATCCTTGTCTAAGGCCATGGTGACAACTTGAAAACCACTGTCTGATATGGTTGCATATTAATCTCTCCATTAATTTACCTACCACTGATGTCAAGCTGTTACAATTAACATTACTAGTCGATACGCAAGAAAATGATTAATTAACATTAGAGAATTTTTAGATTTAATTTTGTGTCTTTAAAATGGGCTTCGAACGTATTAGTTAGAGAGAAAGGATTATCGTGTTAAATTTATAAGGAACTAGGCGTTGTCTATGTTTTCGCCAGCGGTAAATCAGCTCATTTTGTGATCCATATTTTACTCTGGTCGTATATGATGATCAAAAATATATAGATAACACACACAAAAAAATTTAAATTAGAACTAATTTTTTTTTACTTCAGTTTTGAAAATAACTATCTCATTTTTGTTGCCGTGTCATTTATAAACGAAAACTCGTGGGTACCTGTACGTTCTTTTTTCTATTTTTCCTCCGATTCGGGCATCAAGGACCACACGCACACTGGCCACCACCGAGAAGGGGATGGGAACTGAGTTCATGTCCGATTTTTAACGGGGCCGTTTAAGCCCGGTGTACCTAATATGTTGAAGGAAAGTCTTGCCTCGTGTGTTCTTTGTGATAAATGATTTTTTTGTTTTGTGAAATGTGTAGTTTATGAGACAAAGATTGGGGACCGTCCCAGAATTTGCCTAGATTGCGGGGAACCGCCTAAAAACTGCAATCAGGGTGGGCGACACGTGGGGGCTTGGGCTCGTGCACGGTCCTATTGTACCCCCTGATCCAGTGTGTGGCTCCTCAACACAATGAGACGCTCTAACAGTAGTTTTATAATAAATACGGCATGGTCTTGCAAAATGCTGCGGGTACACCATACCTATGCTTGATGATGTTGGAATAAAACAGGCCGACAGGCAGGTGGAGAACCTGAAAGCAGAGTACCTTTACTGAAACACTAAAATGCAAATGTAACAATAACGAGGCGTATTATGGTCCACGTTGTTTTTCTGAGACGTTTAAATTTGACCTTTGTAAGACAGCTTTAGTAATTCCATAATAGGCAAGAGTGAACTCCAGTAAAAGTGGACAGTGCTACTTACATAATTGCGAAGATTAAATTTGCGAAATTTGGTTGAAATAGGACGCCGGTTCGAATCCCCGTCCGGGCATCCATATTTGGGTTTTTCATGGTTTCCCACTCCAGGCGAATTCCGGGAAGCTTCCTTAAAAGGCAATGGCCAAATGTCTTCCCGTTCCTTGTCCCCACTCCCATTCCTTCGCTAATGACCTCGACGTCGACGAGGCGTAAAGCCATAAGTAAAAAAAAAAAAAGTTAACCTTTTTATGTGAAAGAAATGAATACCCAGACTTTTATTATTCTGTGTAAATGAACGCTATCGCATCACACAAAGCCTCGGTTCTCGTCATGGTTTATAATAAACAATTTGTCGAATGTTTCCAGTGAGATATTAAATTTTCAGTTCCTGGAGCAATTAGGATGGGGGAGGGGGAGAGAGATTAAGTGATTACTATCTGTCAGCAAATCGTGTAACTTATATTCTCTATAGTGGGTGTATTTTTGTTTATGAAGTGTGTAGTTCATGAGACAGAGATTGGGGACTGTACCAGCAAAACCACCTTAAACCCGTAATCAGGATTGCGGCTACGCAGGGAGCAGGATCCGTTGTACCTGGCTGATCCAGTGTGGTGGCGCCTAAACGCGCGCAGACATATTGGCGGGCAATTTGAGTTTTATTATAGACTCACATTATTCCACTGCTTCACTCGCGAAGACCTTGATGTGCACTGTAATACGTTTGCATTTGTTTTTCTTCTTATAGCAAAGCGTAAACGATTAAATTAAATTCCACAATTTCGTTACGCTTATTGAAATGTTAATATCTGATATCATGGTTTCAATAACATTTTCAGTGTATTCCAATGCACTATAAATCAGGAAATTGAAAAAATAAGTAATAAAGTTGCTTAGTCAAAAAATAATATTAACAGAATCCAAAGGGTGGTGTATTTATCAGTGTTGTAGAGTGATCTATGGTTGATATTCCGAAAAGGAGTGTTCATCTGAGACGCAGTGTGATCTGAGGCGACTATCTGGTCTCGGTACAAACGAGTTATCTTGCTCGGTTCCCCAGATTTTAAATTGGACCATAAGCTTTCAAACTGTGAAAACCCCATGCATGCGGTAGCTTTTTCGTGATGATCCCTCAAATCCTCAGACAGACGCAGCTTTATAATAGTAGAATCTATACCACTTTAAACTAAGAAAAAGCCCTCGTTTATTGGTAAGTCACCCATTCGATAATGTTTATTGCCAATGAGGGAAAATTTAGCTAATCTGACAGAGATAAAATGCTATGTATACACTAGGTAACATCACATCAGTCAAACTATGATTAGTCAAAGATATTAAGAGGGAAGTAACGATTATGAAATCCAACGAGATGAAGGTACTTTTGGAATGGTTTACGTTATACCGGCTGTAGCTTTTGGAATTCGGCCTATTCTGCTGAAAGTACGCGATTGTGCTGCTACCATTCGGTGACCCACAGAGTACGAGTTGTTGCTTACGCTAATATGTCTCACAGGCCTGTTATTTCATTTCTCTCTGTTATACCGGTAGTGTAAAAGAATATGAGTTAAAGAAGATGTGCGAAGGAATACGCATCAAATAATTTTTTTAATTCCTAGTTCGTAGGGTCCCATAAACAATTCTCGCTCACCATAATGCGGTCTCATGATTCCATTCCAGAGTTTTTCAACAAATAATAATAATTTCACAAACACACACCCAGTCAGCAAAATAATGAACCAACGTTGGTTTAGCGTCTACAGCAGGAGGATGTCCCAAGCAACCCTTTGATGTTACCGCCAGTAGTCCGAACTAAGGTTGTGACGAATGTCATCTTTGCGATGTTCAGTGTTTGACATCCGCGGGTGCGGATGTTTTGCGGACGAGGATGCGGAGGTGGAAAAATAAATTTATAATTATTTAAATTTTAATTTTTACCAAAAATAAATTTAAAATCAAAATAAGTATATAATTTATGACAAATTCTATCTTTTTTCATAAGTAAAGTCTGTGGCAGTACTGCCATATTGATTTATTTTTTGCCTCATCCGACTGCTTGTAGAATGTGTTGGACTCCCAGGCAAAAAGCACGTGTCCTTGTTGTCCAACAAGCTAAGTATATGGGAGAAAGCTATTGGAGGAAACATCCTTCGAATGTGAGATTAGGACAAATGGTGTGCCGCGAGAAAGTATGAGTGGTATTGCTTGGAACAATTTGTTGGACCCCTTCTAGTAGCGTGAATGGGTGAGCGCATCCTACGGTATTTCTACAGGGATGTCCTATAAGTTGCATGGAAAATAGGCCGATTTACTTAACATGCAAGTTCAAAGTTGTAAATTCGTCGCTTTGGCAATAACGCCGTTCAGTTCATTGTTACTTTTCTTGCAAGATCGTCAGAAAAAAACAACCACTTTGTTGATAGCTAAGTGACGATGAGCAGAATCTCGTATAAAGGGAAAAGAATGATATATATTTCAATGTAAGCAAAACATCCCCTATGCATCCGCATTAAAAATTGCGGATGCGAAAGCAGATATAGTAGTTCCGCACTTGCGTTACATACCTAGTCCGAACCTCAACAAAGATCAACCGCTTCGTTGCCTCCTGTACACACTAAGCAAATCTCTCCCAAAGAAGTGGTTGCCATTCGTTGACCGTATTTTGCTTAGCGTAGTTTATGAGGAACTGAGAATTCGGGGTGCCAAACTGAGGAACTAAAAAGCTTTAAATCAGTGGTGGGCAACCTTTTCAGCAGCAAGGCCAAATTTTGGAGATACAATATTCAATCCGGTCGCATATGCCATTTTCTCGGAAAAAAATACTTTCATATTTTTACGAATGAAAAAAAAGAAAAACTGTACATGAAACATACATATTTAACGAAGTATTAAAATATAATAATTTTAATACAACTTTTGACTTTGTTTGGCAGAACTAGGTGCATCATTGTCGATGTCGAAAGGAGTGGTGGCTACTTGTAAAAAGTTCTTCAAATGAATATCAGTGATTCGTGTGAACTGTTCATCCTAACTAGATCAAGAGAGTGAAGATACAGATTTAAAATCGGCTTAACTTAGTACTGCACCATTTGATATCATCGTTGAAAGTTAAAGTTCATGTATAATGCTCCAGCTCTGCGGGGCACATACTGACAGCCAACCCTGCTCTAACAGATTAAACGTAAATCTGAGTACTTAGCACAGTGTTGCTAAAGATCGCACTTCATGGCGGAAAAGCACTTCAGTTGTTTTGCGCTGTTTAAACAGGAACGCCTCCCACTCTCCATTAGATGTAACTTGTGTCATCACATGTCCCACGCTAGCAACATTGAGATGGAGTAAATAGATAAATAAACTAACTACAGACGAGAAACAAGTAACGACTGACAGCGGTAAAATAATGCAGATTCAGAAAAAAAACTGTTCTGTACTTTAGGGGTAACGTGAGATAGTACCATTTTAACAACTTATGGCCAGAAAGCATAAGCAAAACTCAATTTACATTTTCCTTAATGATTTATAAAGTTTTAAAAGTAAGAAATTGCGGCTTGGCCCATTTTATTCGGTCTGTCAGCTCAATGGTTAAAGCGCTTACTTTCAAACGTTCGTGGTCCGGTCCCATGTTCAAATCTCGGTAGAAACAGGAATCTTTAAGTGATTGATAATGTGAGTCACGGCAGGTCGTTTCGTGGTTCGGATTCCACGGTAAACTGTAGGTCCTAGAGGAAAGGAACTGGTCGAACTACCTCTGAAACAATGGCTTATATGCCTCCTACAGGAGTATCGGGTTGTGGACTATATTTAGTTTCATAATAAACTTAATCAGTACAATAAGACTTTGAAAGATAAGAACGACAATGCTAATTAATGGTCCCATGCGCTTCTTAGTGGGTTAAACGATAAAAAAAGACATAATGCTAAAATAAATTCATCAATTCTGGAGTTATCACACTTTGCAACGGTAACGTCGACAATGCGTCCATTGTTAGAACAGACAGATGATTATACAGAAACCAATTCCTTTCAGTGGTTGTGAGAATGTCGAAGCCTCTGCTTTCACAGTCAAGCTGACCGTTCTTCTGCCGACGGTGCCAGCTAATCCTGTACGCCCTCGCATTCAGTATCCGTGGAGGTTCGATTTCATCCATGCATGATGACGGAATAACAACAGTATAACTTCTTCACTCATAGTTTCCGGGCTGTGGGGCCGTGGTCGATATGTAAAACTTTCCCCAGACGTTTCGTCTTCAACTGCGGAAGACATCCTCGGAGGCTAACGTCGCTTAGCCTTCGAGGATGTCTTCCGCAGTTGCAGACGAGATGTCAGGGGAAAGTTTTACTTATCGACCGCGGCCTTGCAGCCCGGAAATTATGAGTGAAGTTAATACCGGCCGTGAAAGCCTACATTGTATGATCAGTATAACTTCTGTTGTCTTTCTTTATTATGTCTGTGAGTACGAGGGTTGCTCCCATATCTAACTATGACCAACAGTAAGCAAGGTATTTTAGTTGACGAATGGTCCGTACATAGTTGAAAAATTCACGACTGACGTATTTCGGAATGACAGCCAGCAAATATTGCTACCGGCAACATCATATCTCGGAATGACCGCGAAAATAAGATAAGAGAAATCAGGACCAGAACCGATTCATTTCTGTACTCATTTTTTCCACGAGCGATTAGGGAATGGAATAGAAAGGATTTACCGGGCGAGTAAACTTAAAATCCGACAGGATTAGCTTTCGATAAAGCACTCCGGCCATCCTGATCTGGGTTTTCCCGGATCGCTCCAGGCGAATGCTGGGATGGTTCCTCACAATAGCCCATGGGCGCCTCCTGCCATATACCGTATATCCCTTCCAAACTATCACACTTTTGGATAGGTGCAATGCACCCTCCGCCACACACTTTTAGTGAATTGCGGAGTAATAATAATAATAGTTTGAAATCTGTTTCAGTTTAATATACGGTACGGCGATCCTACTAGCCACCCATCAGTGAACACCAGCGACAGAGGGCCGGCCTCGGTAGCGTAGGGGCTAGAGTGCTGGCTCCACGTGCCGAAGGCCGCCGGTTCGAATCCGGCCGCGGGCATGGATGTTAAGTGTTGTGTGTCTGTGTGAATGTCTTGTCCGTCCTGTGGCGTCCATACATTGAAGAAAATACACATTGAGCTGGCTGTATGGCCTCCGTTGCCGAATGCCATTAAGAAAAAAAAAAAAAAAAAAAAAAAAAAAAAACCAGCGACAGAGAAACCGGTTCACGGCAAAATTTTGCCTTACAAACATAATAGCAAAAGAAATACAAGTAAGGACGATGGATGGCCTTATGACTGACCTAATCACGTACGCCGTGCTATAGAAAACTACTTTTCTCTTGTTACTTTCACTGATTGCTCTTTTCAGATTAGATGATGCTTTAAACCTCCAAATTATGTCGCTCAATTCTCTTTATAGCTATTAATAAATAACATGTTAAACAGCTTTAAAAATGTATTCTCAGACATTCAGTTACAAGTTTCAGTTTAAATTTGTTCACAACATTTATAGGGTGGAATCAGAATAAAGCCGAGCGTTTGTCTTCGACGATGTGTAGGACTGCCAATGAACAGCATTCAGACTGGAGGCCGCTCGTGCTTCTGCCGTCGAACTGCTCTGTGTCGCTGTCGCCGCCCTTGGTTCTGCAACCGCCGCTTTATCTGAAACAGCGTGACGTCAGTATGTTGCGAGCATGGGGTCCACCCCACCCGCCCCCTCCGTGGACCCCGGCCCCGCCCCTGCCGCCGCGGTGCTTGCGGCCGCGGCGGATGCCTGCTGCCACAGCGGGCGCAGCAGTCGCAGGGCGCTGCGGCGCAGCTCGTCGCTGCGGCGCAACACCCTGCGGTGGCGCAGCTCGTCGCTGCGCGCTGCTGCGTCCACTGTCGCAGCCGGCAAACGCGGCAGCCGCAAGCACCGCTGGACTCCAGACCTCAGACGGAACAGCCCGCAGTCGGGCTGCAACCCCTGCCCCAGAGTCTTCAGCGAGGCGACGAGCGCTTCGACTGAAGACTCGATGGGGCCGAGGTTCCATCCTGTCTGCTCGCTGTTCCGTCCGAGGCTGGAGTCCACTGTGGCCCTGTCGGACGCCGTCTTATATACCTTTTTAACAATGGCGGAGACCATTACCGTGGCAACGGGCCGTGTCGACACAGAAATCTAATGGTTACCGTAGATACGCTGTCACAGCAGGCTTCGAAATTTGGTATATTGTTCCAGGTTCGCACGCAGTATTCAGTTGATACGAGAATTCGAAACGATCCACATCTAAGATTAGTTTAAAGACTTTTGGGTTTCGATAACAGAGACCAGAATGTGATATCAGCATTGTGTTTAAATTGAAGTGATGGGTATCAACGGCGTCGCTAAACCTCCAAAGGCTCTTTTTTCAAGAGAAATGATACTTCTAACATCCGAGGTGGTTGCCGACATGTTAAGGTGAAAACACGGACAATAATCAGCGATTAAGTGTGAGTGAATTTGGCTGCCACAAAACTGAATCATCCATATGTAAGTTTTCGTTCTTATACCATATTCTTTTTTTTTTGTTTTTTAAAAAAGCGATAGGATATGGATACTTTACCCATCATATCTTCTTTTTTCTGCGCAAGGAGTGCGTAGGCATTGCACCGTGTTCTTTTGAAGGAACAATCTCAGCATTCGGCGTGATTGATTTCGAGAAACAATACAAAACTGAATGCTGGGTGGCTGGACGGTTATTGGAACCTGCGTCCTTCCGAATGCGAGGCCAGAGCGTTATCGCTCACTCACCAGGTTCGGTTCATCTAATAGATAGACTAATCGTGTGGTCGGTAAAATCTACCGCATTCCGACCTTCTACATCTACATCTACATATATACTCTGCAATTCACAAAATTGTGGGTGGCAGAGGGTGCTCAGCACCAAAGCTAATCTCTTTGCTGTGCATTCCAATCCCTAATGGTACGAGGGAAAAAAGAATTCATATAAGAATCAGTCCGGCACCTTATTTCTCTAATTTTATCTTTCCTGTCCTTCCGACTCAAATAGGTTGGTGGAAGAAGTATTTCACTACACTCAAAAGTCAAAGTGGGAGTACGCATGTTTACCTTTTTTTTTTTTTTTTTTTTTTGTAACAGTTTAACGTCCCTTTTTAACAACGTGGTCTTTAGAGACGGGAAAGGATGGGGGCAAGGAATGGGAAGGAATTCGGCCATGGCCTTTTGAAGGAAGCATCCCGGCATTCACCTGGAGTGATTTGGGGAAACCATGGAAAACCCAAATCTGGATGCCCGGACGGGGATTCGAACCGCCGTCCTCCCGAATGCGAGGCCAGAACGCTATCCGTTACACCACCACGCTCGGTGCATGTTTACCAATAAGTTTAAACGAAACGTGTGTCGTCTATCTACCACGTTCTTGGTGCTAGTGTAAGTTGCTGCTTCTTTTTTAAAAAATATAAAGTTTTTAGTTTATTTATTTGAAGTTATTAAGACCTATTACGAGTCTCAATATAACTGAAGAAGAAATTAACACCGTTAGCGATAGAGGAGGTGAATTTTGACTGAAGGCTGGCAACTTTTCGACCTATCTGAACCCCTAGCGTGTTTGGATGAATAACTGGCGAATTATCAAATGATTCAAATACATTTTTTGTATTAATTTCTAGTATGTTTAAGGAACTTAATTAAGTGATCATTTCAGTCCGTTATGGGAATCCGAAGAAACCTGAACAGAGAGATGAGGAATACAATTTTATGAAAAAAATAAAGTTGTCAGTCACATTTCACAGATTTTGTGTCTCTGTAAATTTCTGGTAAAATGAACCTTACAAGGGGTCTGAAATAAACCCCACTACCAGGAGGTGAGATAAGCGACTTGAAAACGTATCTGCTGCGGGATTTATGCGTAGTGCAGTACGCTAGCATATCCCTGTTCGACATATTATAGAAACTGCAGCTACACGGAATGAAATGAAGGAAGAGTCAGCTTATTAGGTAAACAGATATAAAGACTACAGGTTGATTATGTTCGTAGGGTTGGAACAGACTTGCTTATTGAAGACTTGATGAGTAAATATCTTTGCATAATATTTTATAATAAATTCAACAAAGCCAGATACATTAGACAGGTGGTAGGAAAAGGTTATAAAGAACTTCATTTACTGGAAAGGGTGCAGAGAAGAGGAGAAATTGTGTTATAAACCTTGGCCAGACCATTGCTTGAATGTTGTGCAGTTTAGGGCCCACAGCTTGGTTATCAAATGAAGGAGTTGGAGGGCGTGCAAAAGAGAACAGCTAGATTTGGTTGACGATGTTTTAGCAATACCCAGCTAGTAACCGATATGATAAAGGAGCCGGATTGGGATTCACTGGAAGACAGGAGGTGTCTGGGAGTGTACAGGGCATATCTTGGTAATGAGGCTTGGAAAGATATTGATTGAAGAACTGAGAGAAGTGCATGGAAGGGAAAAATGACCGAGAGCAGAAGCTGGCATTCGATTTCAGGGATAAGGAAGTGGGAAAATTTTCTTTTGTGGGTAAGGAAGTCAGGAATTGTAATAAATTACTGGGATTCATTGCAAGACAGGAGGAGGATGAGGAGGGTAATGGGAGTGTACAGGGCGTATACTGGCGATGAGGCATGGAAAGATATTGCAGTAGGTATGAAAAGTAGTTCATGGAAGGGAAAAGATGACCATGACCACAAGCTGGCACTCGATTTCAGGCACAAGGGTGTGGAAAGATTTTATTTTTTAGGTAAGGGTGTCAGGGATTGGAATGAGTTACCAAGGGGAATGATGAATAACCTACCGAAAACGTTAAAAGAATTTAAAGTTAAAATTTGTAGAGGGAAAAATGTAGGTGAGTGAAGCATAGCGGGAAGTTGGGTTTGTAGGGAAATTGCCACCGGAGCCTGTGCTCCATTGCAATTAAATTAAATTAAATGTGCTACCAATCTGTGTAAGAGAATATAATGGTAAAATTATGGTGATAGAAGAACGTTAGAAATTACGAACAGTAGCGGAATCGTGTAAAGAAACTAAATAAAAGTATTTATAATTATACTTAATAATTGCTTGTAATCTGATTCCGTTTATATCTCAGTAATGTTTCATAAAAGGCTGTAGAAGTAGAACGAAGTTTATCTACGGAAAATAAGTTACTCTTTCGAAAGGCGCCAAATTTTATATTCCATTCCGAGCATCACCAAAGCCGTATGCGTAACTTCAGACACACTGCGGATAGGTTTGGAATTTATCCCAAGCATTTGGTACACAATCTTGTGATCAGGAATTGCACACCATTACCTATTCTAAGTTGCTGGTTATGTTCCAAATGACGAAAATTCCACTACCGGAATTTGAACAGGCTAGAACCAGACTTGTGGAATAAGAAAATTACTTGTATCTTTATTTTATTTCTGTTTCGTCAAAACTTGCAATATTATATTTATTACCATTGTATGATTTTTCATCTTTTTCCAGGTTTTGTTAGCCAGTAGAGACTTTATGACTGGTAGTAGAGAGTTTACAGACGTCACAACAGCTGACCTCTAACGGCAGCTACTGCAACTACGTCGGCGCCGCACGAGACAAAAATTGGTGCCTACCATTTTTCTTAAAATAACTTGTTCAAATAGAAATTTAAGCCAAGAAACTGCTGAGCATCAGCATTCCTTGTTTACAAATAAGATTAATTTTTCTAATAAAGTGAAGTAATAACATTTTTAAGTTTGTGCCATTTTGAATTCAAACGTAATCTTTTATCTCCAAATTTTTACGAGCATCTGGACTGATATGTTTCCGTATCACAGACCTAGAATATCTGTATGGTTCACAGCTAAAATCCTTCGTCAATGATTGAGCTTATTTTTTCCCATCCACAACATTGTTTTAAAAATCTGTTTATGTCGGAGTGAAATTCACGTCTTCATAGGCCCCTTAACTCATTAGTCAGAATTTATTTTGGAGCGAATAACAACTGACCAAATCTTGCTACTCAGTATGGATGTGTAATGAACATCGAATTTTCCTGAAGTTTCTGCAATGTTGGTAGGTGTTAAAAAAATGTCATTCCAATACGGTTTCTCGTTGAAATGTTTCTGGATGTGATGAATTTCGGCATTTATATAGTCTTCGTACAGTGATTTCGTTGAAGATGACGTCCATCAGAAACATTTTTTATATGACTTAAATATATGTGAAATAATAAATAGAATTATTTCTATATATGCGAAATTCATTAATATCCTTTAAAATTTTTGTACTTTACGGAGGCATATTCATAATATACATTTTACAATTCTCTTTTATATGCAATCCATATTGTCCGAGATCAACCGTTTAAGACCCGTGAGATAAATTAATCCAGAATCTATGTTTTGCTGTTGGTGCCATTTATTAGGTTGAGGACCATTAAATCGTCGGATTGATTGAAAAAAGGACAATAGCCAGGATTTAAATACCTGTGCCAGCTTACAATTACTATGCGTTAGGTTGGTGCCCATATAAGGCTTGATTTGTTTTGTCCTCTCTGGACGTTTCCTTTTCATCTTTAGCGTGTTAAAGAAGTTATCTACATCATCTTCTTCTTAAATTTATAATTAATTTTAACAATCTGCAAATCAAAACTAATTAAACGCCAGTTTGTGTCATATTGTGACGTCACCCGCTTGGCGTTCGTTGGCGGGTTACTAACGGCCAGAGAGGTTTTCAGTCTTTGTAGTTATATTATTTACTTTAATAAAATGAGTCGTGCCTGGAGACAGGACTCACCTCGCTGGTTCGGTAATCTTCGGCAAGTCTCGATGATGCCCTAAGTGTTAAACTGGCTGCCAGTGCTGCTTGGCTAACCAGGAAATTCGAAAAAAATAACTGCATTAACTTTATTTGCGCCTATTTTTGTTAACAGGAACTATAAATTTCAAATAAATAATCGAGTTTGATTTTATTTGCATTTAAATTGTTGAAAGGGGTTGCAACTGCGATGCCAGCTAAAATGCAGTTGTCTGTTGTGTAACAGAGTTACAAATTGTAATGCGAGGAAAAGATATATAATAAAATTATAAGGTGACGTTCATTTAAATTTACTTGTTAGTTTTTGTTTATTTACGACTGCTAAATACAGAGATTCATGTAAGGAGACATCCGATCTTTACGCTGTATTCTCTGTTTAAGTTAAAGGAATTAAGTGACAACATAAACTACGAATGTTTTTAACAGGAGATAATACACAAGGAAGTTTATCAAAACTCAGAGACAGTTTGCACGAAACGTGGGTAATCACGGAATATATCAGTCAGATAAAAAAATAGTTATTCTTTTTTAAATTATACTTTACTTAAAACTTTTTTTTTATAACAATAACAAATTCCGTCAATCAAGATCAAATGCAGTTATTTAAAAACATCCTAGCCGAATATTTCGAGGATCTAATTAAACAAAGTTTACTCAGATCCCAGAAAATATCAATCAAAAAGATATTATTCGTTTTTCCTCACTACCTACTACCGCCATAGATGTTTTGACGAGCGTTTAAATTAGTATTACTGTAGAAAACTAAGACTTTAGGATATCTTCTTAATTTCTGTAATTAAATTGCAATCCAAACATAAAAAATATATATATTTCGTTTAGATGCAGATATTAATCATTAGTTGCACTTTGTTTATTTATATTCGATTGACGCACAGAGAAATATTTAGAACATTGCTACAAACTAATTGTTTGGTAATAATATTATTTAGCTAAGCAACTGCGAAAAAATTAATTATCCTAACACTCCGTTCAATCTGTCTTTTCTGGCGAACTTAGAAGTTACTAAATTAGTAATATGTTAAGTTTGTGGTCCAGTCCTACTGAGATAGAGATGTCCCCACAAATATCTCCAGCACTGTAGAGAAGATAACGCCTGAGTCGTTCTGTCCTCTTTGAAACCGAACCCTGGTCATCTAGACGTAATTAGAATCTCTACCGTACTGGTTATTTCCCCTGAAAAATATGTAGACAGGAAATTTATGTACAGTTTAAAGTAATTAATTTTCTTTTTTGTCAACTACAAATGCACCACATTGTAACTCAAGCATTGTGCAGTCATCATCATTATCGTTGGGGACCATCTCCAGTTTCCCGGATGTGGTTTACGAGCCTTGGTTGTTATAGACGATTGTTTTCCACCTTTTCCTGTCCAGAAAAGTTTCTCTGTCTGTGATGTACTCCCAATTCCAGCCTCTTCTCTCTACGTCCTCCTTCAGTTGGTCTGTCCATCTTCTTCTTGGTCTTCCCACTGGTCTTTTACCCACTATCCTTTTTTCCAAATAAGTTTTTGGCAATCTTTTACTAGTCATTCTCCTCACATGCCCAAACCACCGAAGTCTTAATGACCTAAGTCTCTCTTCCATCGATTCCCTTAGCTCTAGGTTTGATCTAATTTCATCGTTCTTTATGTGGTCAAGTCTAGTTTTCTGGAGGGCCGTTCTAAGAAACTTCATTTCACATGCTTGGATCTTGCTAAGGTCCCTTGATGTTAGTGTGCATGTTTCCAAGGCATACGTGAGAATAGGAATGAGATATGATTTGTACAAGACAATTTTTGTTCTTCTGGGAACCTTCATGTCCCATAAAAAGCCTCGCACGGTACTGTAAAAGTTGGCTCCTTTGGTTACTCTACTCATTATTTCTAACTCACTTCTACCATTATTGGAAATTATGCTCCCCAGGTAGCTGAATTGGTCAACAACTTCAACTTCGTGGTCTTGTATTATTTCGGCTTATTTTTAGTGCTACAGTTTTTTTTTTTATTATTCAATTTCATTCCATATTGTACAGTACTATACACAATATTGTATACAAACCGAGCATGTTGGTTGATCCCTCGTAAGGTCATCCAGATATCAGTTTTCCAAGATATCACTCCAGCATATGCCTGGACGTTTTCTTCAGGCCATGGCCGAATTCATTCCCCTTCGTTGCTTCTCAATCTCGGCTGTGATAACCTAGAAGTCAACGAGCCGTAAAACACCAAGCAAAAAAGAAAAGGTAACATGATGATCTAATATTCGGGTGGCCCATCCTCCCGCCTGGAAAACAGTGTCGATTTACTGTTTCCCGAGTTAACTATGGGCGAATTCCAGTATGGTTCATTTTAAAGACCTCTTCCAACTACTTCCGGCACTAATGGCTTCATCATTGTACAGTCCTAAAACATAAATATTAAAAAAAAATTGCATTGTCAAGAATGAATTACTCTCACGGGCTGACTATCTAAACTAATTGTATATTAAACTGAATTAACTGAGAATCAATTTAAAAAAAAGGATGATTTTGAAATAAAATTCATTATTCCTTTTTTGAAATTACCTTCATATTTTGTAATACACATATAATTATATCGAGACTTTGATATATTCAAATTTTTTTAAAAAAGAAAAACGTATTTACAGAAAATATTCTGTCTCCTCTGACTATTCTTTAATGAAGGAATGTCATTTTTACGGTCAAGTTTGAGAAATTTGTTCAGAAAAGGAAAAAAAAGATCTTTTAACAAGATAATTTAATGTCTTCATAAAATTTTATACCGAGTAACACAATTTTTTTGCAAAAAAAAAAAAAAATATCTGCTGAAGTATCAAATCTGAATTAACCATTTAGTTATTTTTCTAAAACCATAACTTCCAGGAAGATCGCTATAGTTTTCCCTTAAACTTTGGGAGTCTACACATCACTTTGAATTTTTAGAGAATTTTAACATCAGTAGTTCCGGAAATAATGATATTTGCATGGCTTTTCGCAAAAAGGATGTAAAAATCCTAACTTTTTGAAATTCGGTGTGTTGCCATCTTAAATTTGATACCAACTGAGATTGTCTAAAGAAAATTTTTCCTTCACTGTTCTATAAAACGTCCAATAATTATATTCACTCTCCATGAATTTTCCAAATTTTGCTCTATTATCGTAATGAGCTTATTAGAAACAAACGTACGGCGCAATTTCGAAGTATTACCTTAAAGGGTTCAATGAAGGATATGACAGGCCTTGAATCCACAAAGTTTCTCTTTTGCAGTCAAAAGAAACGAAACCATAAAAAAGAAGTCTACAGAAGTTATACGTGTCGTTGTTTGACGTGAACACATATTGTATGGATGTCTGACTATGTTAGCTTTATCCGAAAATGAGAAATTATTATTAAGCCTAAACCATTCTTTTATAACATAAGCTCTTCTGTTTCCTCTGGCTATCCTTTAGTGTATGAATATCATTTTTTCATCCCATCGGTCGAGTGAGAAACTTGTTCAGAGCAGCAAACATGCGTTTTAGTGACGTCATCTGATTCTTCACAACGAATCGTATTCCACATAACAACAACAAAAAGTGATCGTAGTATGCTGAACTGTGGGTGACGTGATCTTTGAAGTCAAATGCAATATGAATAAAAACTGGCCGACACACCGTTCATGATGGAGAGCTTTGTATCGCAACTGACAGATTTTCAGCATCAGATGGTGGAAAAACGACTACCTCAGCACACAGATTGCTGCTTGATTTGCTTTCAGTACCACAATCTGAATTTTAAAGTTTAAAAACAATGGTTTACAACGAGCATGACTAAATACTGCTGCTCTTTATGGATTTATATATTAACCTGAAATCATTAGTGCAATTTTCCACTGCACGCTTTAGGTTAAATGTTGAACTGTGCAATAATATGCTGTGATTGCCTATGTTGTTAATTTATTGATTTATTATTTATCATGCTTGTTCCATGGATTCCTGGTGAAGAAGGACCTCTGGGATTTGAAACATGTCATAGTTAATACCAATTTTACATACAAAACGAGTCATAATCATAGTGAAAACAATCATACGTTACAAAGACAAATAAACATTAATTTTTAAACTGAGTTTTGTAAAAGGTCATATTGAATACAATTAATTACTTTGTTCAAATTCTTGAATGGTGTAGAAGGGGATACCAATAAGATATTCTCTCAGTTTTTCTTTAAATGTGTCTTTATTATCAGCATACTGTTTTATACTCTTGGGAAGTTTATTCAACAGATGTATCTCAGAATACCCTACACAATATCCTAATAAATCTTTTCTGTGCTATGAAAACTTTTGTACGTTGTGAAGACTTTCAAAAAAAATATATATATGCTATATGACATGACTGAATGAAAATATGAGGAGTACACCTGTTTCGTTAATTCTAAAAAATGAACACATAATTTCAGGTGTAAGGAAGTGGGAATGAAAAAAGTTATAGGCCGAGATATTGAACTTGTACCAAAGTATGTTCATTCACCTCTTCCCTCCACTAGCGAATTAATCAATCTCGCATATCTTAAAGTATGTCCCACGAACTGTCTCTTCTTTTTGTGATTCTCTTTTTTCACAGATCCACTATTTCAATAAATGCAGGATTTTTAAAACCTCTTCTTACCACCTGTCCAATGTGTCCTACTCAGTTGGGTTTAATATTAAATATTACGCCAAGATGTTTAATTTTCAGGCCTTCAACGAGCAATTTCTTCCCCACCCTATAATCATTGATCACTTTTTTAAAAAAATCTGTGAGCGTAATAAGTTGACTCTTCTTGGCACTTATTCTCATGTTGACCTACCCTGCAGGTCACCCTACAGTTGTGTTCACATTCTCCCGTTTTTATCCTATTATATATCATTATATCATCTGCAAACACGTTAACTTTTGACTGTAAATCATTAACACATTCATTAGAATAATGAACAGCAATGGTTCCAATACACTATCCTGTGAAATTTCTGTTTTTATTCCTACCTCTTTTCGTACTGAATTTGCCATCCTAACATTTTGCTTTCTATCTTTTACGAATTTCTTTATCCAACCCTGTTTTTCATCCAGAGTAATGGTTTTTAGATTATTTGGGACCATTTTATGGCTTTCTCTGTCAAATACCTTGGAAAGATCCAGTACTACACTTAAAATTGGCCTTCCTTGTCCATTTAATGCGAAGTATCTTGCCCATATCACGTTGAGAATCACATGAATATCCTTGCCTAAAAACTCGTAGCCGATTTGCAAACCAGTTTCTTCGCTTTGAGACATTTCTGATGTGATTGCAAGTCAATCGCCATTAGTTTACCTACTACAAATGTCAAACTAATCGGCGTGTAACTTTCAACCCAATTTGTCACCCCCTTCTGTATTAGACCATTACCACAATCACAATATTCCCGTCCTCTGGAAAGCAGCAAGTATCCAAACACAGTCTAAATAATATTACAATGTAAGATACAATATCGTATCCATCTGTCTTTAACACATATCTAATATTATCCCTAATGCCCCCTTTATACTTTTTTAGTTTTTTAAGATTCTTCACGATATTCTCAAAACCTATTTCAAAAGTTTCTGTGTTATCAATTCTACTTATATATAGAACATTTTGTGTTATTTAAACAAATAACTGGATCCATTCTTTCAGTTAGTCTGTGTATTCTTATGAGCGTTTCTCATGGATTTTAAGTCATTAAAATCAGGCTTAATTTAAAAAGAAAAAGGTTGTAACAGAAGTTGCTTAGTTATATGGCATCAGTAATTTCTGGTGTTAATCTTATCCATGTTCAAAGAATATAAAAAAGGGGAAACAAACAAAGAAAGATCTACGAATTAACCGAGCACAACATTTAAGCCTATTACATTTTTGACGTCGTCTTTCGGTTTCATCCCAGAATATTTTGTTGTTACAGCAATTAACGAGAAATTTCGCAGATAATTATTTGGAAGTCTGATAACATTAAGGGCTATAGCATATTACTGAGGTACATTTGTGGATTCTGAAATAATGTTTAAAATAATCTTTAATTTCAAAGACATCTGCTTGATCATATAAGTTATTTCAGAACGTTCCTTGCTTCTGATTCAATACCAAACTGTAGGTACCCCCGCAACAAAGGCGAAACTAGGTGTGTTGGGAAATTGTAAAAACCAAGCGCTCCATCCCGATTAAAGATTAAAACGATGTTTTCGATCCCCTTATATATTTTCACATAAGTTTACAGTGGAAATCTGTATTGTTGAGTGCGTATTTTTTATGAACTTTTTCAAATACCACAACCATAATAAATTAGCATCCTGTTCGTATGAAGTTTCTAGTTTCAGGTTTCTTTAAGTTTTTCTTCAAACATTAAATTCTGTTCCGTTTTAGTGTTTTTTCCCGCATCGTCGATGTTCAGTTAGGACTAGGGCAAGGCTGCCCGGTAATTTGAATTTGTCCACCCCATGTTTTTTTTTACGTTTGAACTAATTAAAAAAAACTCCTAAAAGGTCTCGTTGATAGTTTTTACATTTGATTTTAATTAAACTGTGTTACTTATATCTTTCAGATATATGTAAATATTTATTGTAACTATAGGAAAATATTAAGTGGCCCGCAGTATAACATAGAATCGTAGTTGTGGCCTGCAGACTAACTTAGATTCGAAACTGATTCCCATCTTCAAAATAGGTTGGGCACCCTTGGACTAGGGGCACGTACAGGGAGGAATTCGGTCATGACATTTTGAATAAACCATCCCAGCATTCACCCGGAATGGTAAAGGTAAACCATGCAAACCCAAATTTGGACAGCAGGACGGGGATTCAAACCCCCGTCTTCCCGATCGCGAGGCCATAGCGTTCGTTACCACTCAACCACCACGCTCGATGAATATCCGATAGGTGTTAATAAGAGTGGTAACTTGTATCAAAATTTGACATAGGTTCACTTTATGGGGTCAAATGTAAATACGAAAGAACAAAATTTCAGTTCCTACCTATTTAGGTTGCTCATAGATTTACTCTTCATGAGTGCACCTCCAGATTTTATTGTGAACACAAAATATTTAGACTACTGACTGTGCCGCCTTTTTAACGGCATCTATAATGGTCGACGGACCAACAATTATTCTACAGTCACACATAAATCCAATAGCACATTAGCAAAACAGCTAGGCCAAAACAGAACTAAAAAAAATCTTCACAAAATTGTTCTTATCTAACTGAATAAATTAAGTAGCCGAAATCATACAAACATCAAACGTTCAGTACTAAAGTTAGGTAGGAGAAAATAAATAAAGAAAAAAATTCCCACAAAAACTCTGCCGAAGCCTTCTACCTGCAGTAATTCATAGTTTTCAATGTGTAGTAATCTGGCAACAGTATATGTAATAGTTGAAAAGTTTTACGCCAGTTATACTCCTAAGTTAGGAATGAAACTTAACATTTTGCGGTGCTATCTCTGTGTTTTCGGAGACTGAAGTCTGAGTGAGGTACAAATTTTCTTTTAGTTAAGAGACGAAAGTTTTTTTTTTGTATGTTTATATTCGAAGAGAGTAGATGTACAAGGAGAGAGCTGGCACCTTTTTTTGACCTTGACCTTGAAGGGGGGGGGGGGTAGGAGACTCCCTCCCCTCCCCTCCCCTCCCACCCCACCATGACGTCACAGTTGCATGGCGGGAAATTCTAATGGACCAATCAGCGTTCACGTCACAAGATGGCGGACCGTTAGTTCCTTGACAGGCCGCCCAGATGGCAGCATCTCCCAAGGGCTTAATTTCTTTGGGCGCAGACATTCCACTCCCCCAGGAGAGTGAAAGCTAGCGGGGGAATCCCGCCGCCTGAGGCGTATTTACACAGGATATGCGCTCTGTTTGCTATCCATTAGACGTTGCGACAGGTGTCGACTTGCCCAGGCGAGACATCGCGCGTTCGCCTTGCATAACTGTCACCAGTTGGCAGCACCTAGAGGCTATAGCCACTTGTCGCTAGATGGCGGCGGTGTCCCAATATGCGTGAAATATTTCGGTATCCCCGTTTTCTGTTCTGGAATGCGGGCCTGCGTGAACACGCTCTGTTTGCTCTCCATTAGGCATTGCGAAATGTGTGCCGAGCGGGGAAATTCCTAGCGTTCCGTTAAGCAAGCACTTGTTTGCGCTGCGAAACATCTTGGCTACTTTTGACAGCAAGTTGCAAGTATTTCAGCACAGTAAAATATTTCAGGTATTCCTGCCTGCTGTCTGTCTGCTATTATCGGTATATCAATGTGACAAGTATTTCGAAACCATGGAGTTATTCTCGGCGTGCAGTAACATTATTTCCGTTTGCCCAGCGACAAGCAGAGTCCATTATTTCTTGCGAAAGCTCTGTACATACACTATCGACAGCAAGCTGCAAATATTTCAGCACAGTAAAATATTTTCTTCGGTTATGTGTCGTGATTTTGTGAAATATACTTGCATTTGATTAAGCGTAAATCATTGCAAATTTACTAAAAAACAAAAAAAAGTCCACATTAAAACGATCTCGGTAGTGTTGGGGCTAGAGTGCCGAAGGTCGCCGGTTCGAGTACGGCCGCGGTGTTTAAGTGTTTTGTGATATTATTGAAAAAGCCGTTCCAACTCATCAAAGTTACGTAATTTCCACGCCTAGAGAGTATGGCGCCAGCTTGACTTGTTATAATTGAATAAAAAATAAGTTGAAAAGCATACATTTTTCCTTTAAAATACGTTAACGTTCGAAATGGAAAAAAACGTCATAAACTCAGCAAACTGGAAATATATAAAATCTATGTGTACCTGTTTTCATGAAATTATTGTGATAAAGTATAGTATTACCACGCATACGCTATTCCTTTCAAAATTCGTAGCCTCAAAAACCCATCAATGGGTGAAATCCTTTCATTGAAACCGACAGTCATTCACCGACGAAGGTAGGGAAAACCATAAATTCCGTTCATCGAAGCAGGCAAATATTAATAATTAATTCACCGACGAAGAGACGGGAAACAAACTCACTTTGCACATCATGTTGGATTCGTTATGAACAATATAATATAGCTCACGAGTGTCACATATATTCCGTGTATTTTAAAGGATGTATTAAATTATGTGTAATGAAACAGACCGAGAACACAGACACTTTTTGAACTCAAAGAGGCATTGAAGGGGTTTACTGATGTATGTAAGTATAACCTCGATGAATTGAGAGCCTCTAAACTAAAGCAAAGTTGTCGATTTGAAAGCCAGTTACTTTCCCTACAGACATTTCTGAAGTGAATACATGTTAATCTCTCCACTGATATCAAACCAATTAGCCTGTAATTATTTCAAGTCTATTTCTCAACCCTGTCTTTGGACAAGAGGCCACTTGAAAATATCTGTGACAAAATATTTCCCACACCAAAGCTAGAAAAATCAAAGTTTCCAGTTTGACCATGGCAAAACTCATGGAATGCAACGAGGGAAGAAAGAATTCATATAAACATCAGTACGACACCTTATTTCCCTAATCTTATCTCTGATGTCACTGCCATCAAGGTCAAACCTTTTTCGTCTGTATCAATTCTGTTATGCTTTCGTAAGCAATCACAAATTGAGTTTCCTTAGCTGCACTTTGTCTAAAATTCCAATCAATCCCTTGTGACACATCAATGATTGACTAGAAATAGAGAGATATACCACCCTTTAACTGTATTTTACAGCACAGCACGTATGTTCCAGGAACGAAATACCGTCTGTTAATCTAAATAATTTCACCCCTGTGGAATCGAAGTACGCCAGTCCTATGTGATAAAAATCGAGTCACGCAAAGCACAGAACATGCCTGAGACCATCGCCTGTGACCAAGGTGGAGATATAGAAAATTTACCCACTCCCTTATGGAAGAAATCCAGTGCCGGCTCCTGGTTATAGTCTTTTACGCACTATTCTTAATTCTTTCACCAAGATCCACCCCTAGCCTCATCGTACCCACAGCATCGTACCCACAGCACTTCCCCAAACCTCCTTCTGTTTTCCAATGATTCCCACTCCAACCCCTGCTCGGTTACCTTTTGTTCGTGTGTTAAAGTAAACCAAAAACTCATACAGTCTTCTCCTAATCAGTAGCCAGATACCAAAATGTTCATTTAAGGTGGTTCTACTGCAGTTTCCCAGGAAAATTCCCCCTTTTTCCAGGAAATTATTTTTCAACCAATCAGGACACAGGAGTGTTCTCCATTCGGTTTAAATGTTTTCATCTGAGCCAACCTTCGGAATCAGGGACAAGTGTGACATTTGTTTGTAATTGTGTGCTTCGTCCAACTAACCACGATGAAATTGCCATAATGCTCTTAGCTAACTTAGTCATCAAATAAAAATCATAACCCACATTTTCATAGAAAATCTCCATACATCGACAAGTATCCAAAGGTGCAGACACTAGTTCTATTACGCCGAAGATAGCACCCACACTTGAACTGTCGTAAATTGTTAGGTCAAAGTGAGTGTTTGGATATTTTACCCACTCACAACTCATCACTTAAAGTCTAGTGCGAGATTGTGGTCATGGTCAACTTAGGCTCCATACACCACTCAGAATTATTCCACCAATATCCATTCTGGCAGCATTATACGTCACATACAGCCCCCCGACACTCTTCCTATCTTCCAATGACATCCAGCCCAGCTCCTTTATTATGCCACTTGTTGAATATTTTACACTGATAAATCTAGAACAGAACACCCAAGACTGGCCAGAAATCATAGAAAGACACACATACACACATACATACACACTCACATGTCAATGCATTCACACAGTTCCATTCATCACAACACACATGCACATAACTGGAGGAAAGAGGCTTAGAGATATGTAATGAGACTTCTGTTTTTCAGCCAGTCATGAGGCAAGAGAGTACTGCACCACTTTTTCGTTTCCATGATTGGTGCCGGTAGTTGTGTTGAACTCTTTGTAGACTTGGACATGTGTATCTGCGTCTCTCTTTGTGCATGTAATCGTAAGTATGGTGATACCTCGTCTATCTGATGATTTTGGTAACGATAGTTCTGTCCAGTTAATCAGTGGTAACGGCAATTCTGCCCCACTTCATCGTTTCCGTGATGCTTGCTGTTAGTTCTGTCGACCTCACTGTATGCATGTACAAGTGTGTGCGTGTGCGTGTGTCATTCCTCTGTGGATTTGAGTCTAAAATATATGGTTATAGAATATGCTCACCATCAATGTGTGCTTCTAACCATTGCTTCAGGGCTTAGGCAATCTCTCATTTCACTGTGCTCTTTACAGTTTACTGCCGTTTGTGTTGACATACGAATTGTGTTCCTCACGTTTTTCACTACATGCACTTCGGGATAAAAATCATTTAACAGAGAGGGTGATGAGGGGGTGTATCAGAGAAGTGAAGGAATTGGGTACAAATCCACAGTCAGACCACTGCTTGTATATAGTGCAGTATGGAGTCCACATTTTGTACATCAAATGCAAGGTGTAAAGGAGGGGCAGCTAGATTTATCAGTGTAAAATATTCAACAAGTGGCATAATAAAGGAGCTGGGCTGGATGTCATTGGAAGATAGGAAGAGTGTCGAGGGGCTGTATGTGACGTATAATGCTGCCAGAATGGATATTGGTGGAATAATTCTGAGTGGTGTATGGAGCCTAATTTGACCATGACCACAATCTCGCACTAGACTTTAAGTGATGAGTTGTGAGTGGGTAAAATATCCAAACACCCACTTTGACCTAACAATTTACGACAGTTCAAGTGTGGGTGCTATCTTCGGCGTAATAGAACTAGTGTCTGCACCTTTGGATACTTGTCGATGTATGGAGATTTTCTATGAAAATGTGGGTTATGATTTTTATTTGATGACCAAGTTAGCTAAGAGCATTATGGCAATTTCATCGTGGTTAGTTGGACGAAGCACACAATTACAAAACAAATGTCACACTTGTCCCTGATTCCGAAGGTTGGCGTCAGATGGAAACATTTAAACCGAATGGAGAACACTCCTGTGTCCTGATTGGTTGAAAAATAATTTCCTGGAAAAAGGGGGAATTTTCCTGGGAAACTGCAGTAGAACCACCTTAAATGAACATTTTGGTATCTGGCTACTGATTAGGAGAAGACTGTATGAGTTTTTGGTTTACTTTAACACACGAACAAAAGGTAACCGAGCAGGGGTTGGAGTGGGAATCATTGGAAAACAGAAGGAGGTTTGGGGAAGTGCTGTGGGTACGATGCTGTGGGTACGATGAGGCTAGGGGTGGATCTTGGTGAAAGAATTAAGAATAGTGCGTAAAAGACTATAACCAGGAGCCGGCACTGGATTTCTTCCATAAGGGAGTGGGTAAATTTTCTATATCTCCACCTTGGTCACAGGCGATGGTCTCAGGCATGTTCTGTGCTTTGCGTGACTCGATTTTTATCACATAGGACTGGCGTACTTCGATTCCACAGGGGTGAAATTATTTAGATTAACAGACGGTATTTCGTTCCTGGAACATACGTGCTGTGCTGTAAAATACAGTTAAAGGGTGGTATATCTCTCTATTTCTAGTCAATCATTGATGTGTCACAAGGGATTGATTGGAATTTTAGACAAAGTGCAGCTAAGGAAACTCAATTTGTGATTGCTTACGAAAGCATAACAGAATTGATACAGACGAAAAAGGTTTGACCTGATGGCAGTGACATCAGAGATAAGATTAGGGAAATAAGGTGTCGTACTGATGTTTATATGAATTCTTTCTTCCCTCGTTGCATTCCATGAGTTTTGCCATGGTCAAACTGGAAACTTTGATTTTTCTAGCTTTGGTGTGGGAAATATTTTGTTAATCATTTCACAGATATTTTCAAGTGGCCTCTTGTCCAAAGACAGGGTTGAGAAATAGACTTGAAATAATTACAGGCTGATATCAGTGGAGAGATTAACATGTATTCACTTCAGAAATGTCTGTAGGGAAAGTAACTGGCTTTCAAATCGACAACTTTGCTTTAGTTTAGAGGCTCTCAATTCATCGAGGTTATACTTACATACATCAGTAAACCCCTTCAATGCCTCTTTGAGTTCAAAAAGTGTCTGTGTTCTCGGTCTGTTTCATTACACATAATTTAATACATCCTTTAAAATACACGGAATATATGTGACACTCGTGAGCTATATTATATTGTTCATAACGAATCCAACATGATGTGCAAAAGTGAGTTTGTTTCCCGTCTCTTCGTCGGTGAATTAATTATTAATATTTGCCTGCTTCGATGAACGGAATTTATGGTTTTCCCTACCTTCGTCGGTGAATGACTGTCGGTTTCAATGAAAGGATTTCACCCATTGATGGGTTTTTGAGGCTACGAATTTTGAAAGGAATAGCGTATGCGTGGTAATACTATACTTTATCACAATAATTTCATGAAAACAGGTACACATAGATTTTATATATTTCCAGTTTGCTGAGTTTATGACGTTTTTTTCCATTTCGAACGTTAACGTATTTTAAAGGAAAAATGTATGCTTTTCAACTTATTTTTTATTCAATTATAACAAGTCAAGCTGGCGCCATACTCTCTAGGCGTGGAAATTACGTAACTTTGATGAGTTGGAACGGCTTTTTTCAATAATATCACAAAACACTTAAACACCCATACCCGCGGCCGTACTCGAACCGGCGACCTTCGGCACTCTAGCCCCAACACTACCGAGATCGGTTTACGTAATATCTGTTAATGTGGACTTTTTTGTTTTTAGTAAATTTGCAATGATTTACGCTTAATCAAATGCAAGTATATTTCACAAAATCACGACACATAACCGAAGAAAATATTTTACTGTGCTGAAATATTTGCAGCTTGCTGTCGATAGTGTATGTACAGAGCTTTCGCAAGAAATAATGGACTCTGCTTGTCGCTGGGCAAACGGAAATAATGTTACTGCACGCCGAGAATAACTCCATGGTTTCGAAATACTTGTCACATTGATATACCGATAATAGCAGACAGACAGCAGGCAGGAATACCTGAAATATTTTACTGTGCTGAAATACTTGCAACTTGCTGTCAAAAGTAGCCAAGATGTTTCGCAGCGCAAACAAGTGCTTGCTTAACGGAACGCTAGGAATTTCCCCGCTCGGCACACATTTCGCAATGCCTAATGGAGAGCAAACAGAGCGTGTTCACGCAGGCCCGCATTCCAGAACAGAAAACGGGGATACCGAAATATTTCACGCATATTGGGACACCGCCGCCATCTAGCGACAAGTGGCTATAGCCTCTAGGTGCTGCCAACTGGTGACAGTTATGCAAGGCGAACGCGCGATGTCTCGCCTGGGCAAGTCGACACCTGTCGCAACGTCTAATGGATAGCAAACAGAGCGCATATCCTGTGTAAATACGCCTCAGGCGGCGGGATTCCCCCGCTAGCTTTCACTCTCCTGGGGGGAGTGGAATGTCTGCGCCCAAAGAAATTAAGCCCTTGGGAGATGCTGCCATCTGGGCGGCCTGTCAAGGAACTAACGGTCCGCCATCTTGTGACGTGAACGCTGATTGGTCCATTAGAATTTCCCGCCATGCAACTGTGACGTCATGGTGGGGTGGGAGGGGAGGGGAGGGGAGGGAGTCTCCTACCCCCCCCCTTCAAGGTCAAGGTCAAAAAAGGTGCCAGCTCTCTCCTTGTACATCTACTGAAGAGAAATTTCAGCGTATCATAACAAGATAATGTAAGCTCTTTGGCAGAGACTTTACTGAAAGTACAAATTTCTAAAGAGCAATTATGGTTCTCCAATAGAAAGATAGCGTCATCCTACGAACTTTGTCGAGTCTTGGTGGACGGTAGTAGTGTCAAGGACAAATGAAAAATCTATGATATCACGTGACATGAGGTGGTCAACCTATGACCCAATCCCATTGAACACATAACTTAAAATCTGGGAATTTTCTGTTAAACATGATCTTCGAGACTGTAAGGGCGAGGTCAAAGTTTACCTCGGAGATGGGAGAAAGACGGGCTGTTTTTTTGGTTGCTGTCTCTGATGTCTGGCTTTTCTCGCTGACTGCTGCTGAGGACCGTGTGGAAGTTTGACGCTGCCGGCTTGCATATTAAACCGAACCCTGGAGCGGTATTCGCACGGCGACACAGTCAGTAATGCAAGCAGAACGGGCGTGACTGTTGATGCCTTCTAAGACAGGGCTCCCGTACCGTGGGCCATCTTCGATCACCGCAGACATCAGACGCAGAACTACAACGGTAATGTGTTGCGACCGAGCCATCTGATTGTCCATTCAGCTAAACTGAACCCTTAAGCGTCTTTGAGAAGAGCTATCCAGGTTCTAACTTTCTAGTAAAAACCCCACTGAACAAACGGCATAATTTGCCAGAACTATTTGAATTATTTTCGAATGGCATATTATTCATTCGTGGCGCCCTAGTTTCATTGTAAATACACAGAATTATGATACCTTTGTCTGAGGCCACAATAACTTGTATTGTACACTAGCTGGTACCCACAATACCACCAAGAATTTGGATTGACAGCTACCGACATCTAACCACCATAGTGCACGATGGGAGACTCGATGCTATTACCACACACAAACACCAGGCATCTGCGCTATATAGTTCAGGCAGCAAAGTAAAATATACGGACACACATGTCTGTGGTAAAAATACGAAAATATCCTTGACCGACCAATTTCAACCACCATATCTCCCACACTCTCACAGTTACCGAAATTCAGCCAACGTTGTGATCGACGGGTAACTCTGTGCTACTACCACACACAAACACCAGTGATCTGTGCTAGACAGTTTTGGCTGAAAAGTGATACACCATGACACATACGTTTTTGGTAGAACTATGAAAGTGCCGTAGGTCGACCACTTTCAACCACCATATCTCCCACACCCCCATAGCTACCGACATCTAACCACCATAGTACACGATAGGAGACACGATACCACTACCACACACAAACACCATTGGTCTATGCTTTGTAGTTGTGGCAGCAGGGTGACCATGTACGGAGACACATGTCTTTGGTTGAAATACGAAAATGCCCTGCATCGACCACTTTTAACCATCATATCTCCCACATCCCCACAGCTATCGACATTTGGCCAACTTTGTACACGACAGGAAACTCCAGGCACAATGATCTGTGATCTGTGCTGGGTAGTGGTGGCTGAGAAGTGCAATATAGGAAAACACACGTCTATTTATATATATATATATATATATATATGATTGCTTTCAAGTATCATTGTTTCGGATATATTAATTTTGAGATTGATTCCAAAGTAAATTACAATTTTTTGCTTGCTCATGACGTTTAATTGTACCTCTGAACGTTGCTTTGTGATTTTTCCTTCTTGTATTAATTTTAACGGTAAATTCGCTCAGATTTGTAATTGTCAGTGATACTAAATAAATGTCATATTGTGATAGTTTTCTTGTACTCCAAATATCACCGAGATTCTTGCAAAATCCATATTTGCATTCATTCATAAAATCAAAATTAAATCCCCTTTGTTAATCATAACTTTCTAAATGATATTCGTCACCAAGGAATCCCCTCTTACAACGGAAGGTTAGTAATAGCAAAGAATGTGGCTAAAGGTGGGTTTATGAAGAATATTATTGGTGCAGGGGAGCAACGGACAGATGCAGATTGACATTTCTATGGCTTTATAAGAAAACTGAGGGAAATAAAGGATGTTGAGACAATTATAGATAAGGATGGATAAGAAGTTACTCAGAATTTGATAATGGAAGAGATTTTAAATAACTGGTTTCGTGAGATCATGAAGGACTATGATTCAGGAATTGGAGGGTGCAAATGAGAGAACGAGCTCATTCACACAATTAAAAATAAGTAGACTAAAAAATTTGATATTCCAGCTTGAGGATATCATACAGAAACTAAGAAAGCTAAAAAAAGCGTCAAGGGACTGGTGTAAATAATATTACTATGGGTGTCTTAAAGATAACAGGATGTACCGGCACATAAAGGAGGGGTGACAAATAGGGTCGAAAATTATAGGCCAATCAGTTTGACAATAGTGATACGTAAATTAATGGAGAGATTGATATGCAACCAGATCAGAAATGTGTGTGAGAAACGTAAGTGGTTGTCAAATCGACAACATGGCTTTAGACAGGGAGATTCATCAAAGCTTAGTTAGCAGGCTATAAATATATATATGCAAGATATTTCGGATGAAATTGACAAGGGAGGCCAAATGAATAGTGTAACACTAGATCTTTCAAAAGCTTTTGACAGAGTGAGCCATAAAATGGCGGTAAATAAAGTAAAAACTACTAGAGTGGATGAAAAAGTGATTTCCTGGGTAGAAGGATTCTTTAAAGATAGAAAGCAAATAGTTGAGAGTAGGAAATGCAGTATCAAAAGAAGCGAAAGTGAAAATTATAGTGTCACAGGGTAGTGTTTTGGGACCATTGCTATTCGTTATCGTAATGAATGATTGTGTTAATGTCAAAAGCTAGGTTGTTTGTAGATGTCATAATGCTATATAATAGGATAAAAATGGTAGAAGACTGTGTGCAGCTGCAGGGTGATCTGGACAGGATATGTAGCAGGGTTGGTTAAAATAAAAGGAGTGAAGAGTCTGCTTATTAGGTACACAGATAAAAAACTAAAGATTGACTATGATTGTATGGTGGGAAAAGAATTGCTTGAAATGAAGTCTTCACGGGTGTACCGCCGGATAGTGTTTTGAAAACACGATATTTCGACGACTAGCTCCGTCGTCTTCATCAGGTGTCGAGATGTCTGCACAGGTCGGCTGTGCAGACGTCTCAACACCTGATGAAGACGACGGAGCTAGTCGTCGAAATATCGTGTTTTTAAAACACTATCCGGCGGTACACCCGTGAAGACTTCATTTCAAGCATACGCCGGGAAAGTCTCCGTTCTTACAAAGAATTGCTTGTTGGAGACTTTAAATGTAAATACCTTGGAATAACATTTGATAACAAATTCAACTGGGCAGGTCACACTCGAGAAATAGTAGGAAAAGGTTTCAAAATCCTGCACTTGTTGAAGAGAGTGATGAGGGGACGTACAGTACCAGAGAAGTAAAGGAATTGGGTTGCAAAATTTTGGAGACCATTGCTTCAATAAAGTGGTTAGTAAGGAACCACGTTTTGGATATCAAATACAGGAATTGAAGGGGGTGCGATATGATAAAGGAGCTGAAATTGGATTCACTGGAAGAAAGGAGGAGGGTGAAGAGAGTCATAGGAGTGTACAAGGCGTATATAGGTGATGAGGCGTGAAAATATTGGTTTAAGAATTAGAAGTAGTGCATAGAAGCGAAAAGATGATCATGACCTCAAGCTGATATTAGATTTCAGGCACAAGGTTATGGGAAAGTTTTCTTTCGTAGGGAAAGGGGTCAGAGATTGGAATAAGTTACCAATAGAAATGATGAATAATTTACTAAAAACGCTGAATTTTGAAAATTTGTAGAGACCAAAATATGAGCGTACAGGAAAGAGAAAGATTGGTGTGTGGGGAAATTGCCAGCCGAGCGTGTGCTCCAGCGCAATTAAATTAAATTAAATCTAGAATACATGTCTAAAAATGGAGACTGAACAACTGGATAAATCGATGCATGCTAACTTTTCATTGAAGTCTGACCGCTCGAGTAACTCTCTCTGCAGCATAAGAGCATCCCAAAAGTTGCACAGAAACAGTACATAGAGAATGTAAAAATACGAACAACACATTCATATACAAGAGAATAATAAACGCAACGCTACATAAGAAATATGTTATCGTTAGATAGTAAGGCAAGTAATAAGTCGATATTTACAACAGAACGTTTTCGATACAAATTGCCACCGGATAAATAAAATAAATAATAACTAAGACAAATTCAGATTTGACGTGAATTAGTAACATACACGGGTCCAGGATGACTTGTAACGAGATAGCAAGAAATACTTGAATTAACATTTTTAGATTTAAGGAAATAAATCAAACATGGCACTCTTTTTGTAAAATAAAATAAAAGAAGAAAGATGGTTGATTAGGCTCTAATTTTGTTAATTACGGAGGACAATTTAGAAACGAAATAAGTGATTACTAATTATGTAATTACTTTAATTTCTATCCATAGTTAGAATTTCATACAGCGTTACGTTTTCGTTCACTGTTATTTCCTTCTACCCTGTAAACTGATGAGGTAATGAAGTGACTGCTTATCTCGAACACTTTGCCCTTCCTAAGAAACCACTGTTTCGCCACAGCTTTAGTTTCCAGAATCATATTGTGGTCAGATAAGAGTTTGGAGAAAATGTCTTGTGTTTCCCAAACCCTTCACTGTTCTTAAAAGTTTTGCTTACACGAAAGCCAATTTCTCTGTATATTCAGTTTGAAAGTGCTTAAGTTGACTACTTCATGTTTGATCTCTCGGTGAAACTTTCTACCTTCCCTCATACTTCTAAAGAATATACTTTTTTAATTTCTAAAACCATATAACATTTGGAGGATTCCTGTTAAGCTTATATAAGTATGCAAGGTGTGAGGGCCTTTGAATTTGAAATATAATATATATATTTTAGTACCTTATAATTAAAATAAATTCGTAGGTTCACAGAATTATTTCACGTATATAAAACACTATTGTTCTGATTCAGTCATATAGCAACTTGCGTGCATAACCGGTGTAAGAGACTACATCCAACTACGAAAAGAAGCATTATAATCAAATTTCCGTCAGAAATTTGCGAAATAATTTAAGACTGTTTGGTGTGCCAATATTTTGAAAGATAGGCGTCTATAAAGGAAGTTTAGAGTTTTTATAGGATGGCCGAGAGCGTACAAATAATGAACAGTATTCCGAACGTCAAAAAAACACCCTCATTCGAAAGAACAACTTTTTCAAGAAATCCGTAAGCCAACAGAAGGAAGGCACTAGTGTACTGAAAATAACAACGTACTGTTAATTTTCTGTAATTTTTTGCTGTATTTTCAATCCACTAGCACCTTGTTTCTGCTAGCCTACGGATTTCTTTCTATTTGGACTACTTAGGACCAACGGAAGCAACTGGTTTACTGGTTCGCCTTTTCTTCTCTTCCCAGAATTTTTTTTCATTCTTTCACTGAAGTTTCTCCTTCTTTCTCATCAGACCAGGTGGTCTTGGCCTTTGTACTGTACATTGTTCCTGGAACCACTTGAATTAATCAGTTTTAATTTGACAAACTTTTCGATTCTCTGTCTCATATGAATAGATCCAAACTTTTTCCATAATTTTTCTCTTGTCAGTCCATTTTGCTGTCGCTTTTAATTTAGTGATGTAGTTGAAATTTTTTTTAACAACCTACTCTCACTCATTTTCTAAAAAGGCCATAAAGTTTCAATTAGTGAAATAATCCATAAACAAAATTTGTGCCGGGTTATTGCTCATTACATTGGTTTCGCTTTAGTTTGGTTTTATTTCCGTTCCCACGCTTTTTTTCACCATCTATGCTATGACATACTCCCGGCATGTCCATACCACATCAGCGAAATGGGCCAAGAAGCAGGAGGGTTGGGTGAGGAACCTTGGAGGCCTAAGTCAAAAGCGCCAGGCATATGAAGGGGAAGCATATGAGACAGATCAGTCGAGGCTGTAACTGAAGACTTGCAACAGAGTCCTTGGAACACCTGATGAAGACAGCAGAGGCAAGGATGGAAACGTGTTTTCACCATAGCATCTGGCTGGACATTACTTTGCGACTGGTTAAGAATCTACTCTTCACAGGGATTTAATCAAATGTTATTTTTTTCTAAATACATTTGTAGGACTTTGTGAAGGACTTTTTTTAAATAAAAAGAATAGTTGTAAACATGCCAACAACAGAAAAGGGGGAAGAATAGATGACACGGTTTTATGGTTTCTAGTATTACAAAAAAAAAAAAAAGACGTTAGCTTAAAAGTAAGAGAATAAAATAATTTAACGTTGGAGTTGAGTTCATTCTAAAACACTAGCAAATGTAATCCGAGAAAATCAGTAATTCCAAAATAAATAAACTATGAAACAAGAAAATTTGTACATGACTCAAAAAAAACATAGATTTGTAGGGGAAACATGTAAATTTTACTTCAGTTGCTTAGAAATTAGTAGTAGAAAAAGATTCCACAGCCAGTGCCTTAAGGTTTCTTCATATTGCTTTCCTAAATAGATTTTTGACACTGCAGTTGACACCAGTAACCACCACAAAATAAATAAACTCGTTAAATAATTAAAAGCCAAAATTTATTATATCTATCGCAATATTTCAAGTTAACTACTGGTAAGGTGTCACACACTTATAAACGTTTGTAATGAATCCTTAGTACAAGGTGTATTCCTAAATATTCTAAACTATGAAGTTGTAATACCATTAATTATAAGAGAGAAATAGGCGTATACACGTAAGTACTGACCCATTTCTTTATTTACAGAAATCTCAATGAATTTCGAAAAGTGTCATTGAATACAAAACATGTTACACTTTATAGTATCATTAATGCCTTACAGTTTGAATTCTAGAAAGAGTCATAGTGTTACATGGCTATCTAACCTTTTTACATAACAGATTTGAGGAATTCAAAAATAAAAAGTGATCTGGACGAATTTTCTGTGATCTTGCGAAAACATTTGAATGTGTTAATCGTGTAGCAATATCTAAAAAAAATTAAATGGTATAATATTCATGGGCCGACTCCAATAACCTCATTGTCGACGAGCCTTAAAGCCTGAAGCAAAAATGAAACAAAAATAGTTTCCATGAACCCACAGGTAAATCGTTTAATTCGTACATGGAAAACCGAACACAAAAAAACGCTCCCTTCTTTATACTGGAAGAAAATTCACAAAGAATACCGTAAGACTCTGTCCTATGAGCCCTATCAGTTCTCGTTATACATCAATTATCTTCCAGGAAACTTATTCAACGAGGCTAAAGTACTTTACCTTTGGACGATATTATCCTGTCCGTATCACCAAACAGTAATCTTATATATATATAAAAATAGACGTGTTTTTTCCTATATTTCACTTTTCAGCCACCACTACCTAGCACAGATCACTGATGTTTGTGGGTGGAAGTAGCATGGAGTTTCCTGTCGTGCACAACGTTTGCCGAATGCCGATAGGTGTGGGGATGTGGGAGATATAATGATCAAAGTTGGTCAGTGCAGGGCGTTTTCATATTTCGACCAAAAATTCGTATCTCTGTATACTTCTCTTTCCTGCCACAACTACATAACATAGACCTTTGGTGTTTGTGTGTGGTAGTAGAATCGTCTTACCTGTCGTGCACTATGGTTGTTAGATGTCGGTAGCTATGAGGATGTGGGAGATATGGGGGTTGAAAGTGGTCGACCTGTGGCAATTTCATACTTCTGCCAAAGACAAAAGTGTCATGGTGTATCACTTTTCAGCGAAAACTATAGATCACAGATAACTGGCGTTTGTGTGTAGTAGTAGCACAAAGTCACCTTTCGATCACAACAGCGGCCGAATTTCAGAAACTGTGGTACTGTGGTAGATATGGTGGTTGTAAGTGGCCGACCAAGGATATTTTCGTAGTTCGACTGTCTCCGCATATGTCACTTTTCTGCCACAACTACATAGCATAGAGCATTGGTGTTTGTGTTTGGTAGTAGAATCGTATCTCATGTAGTGAACTATGGTTGTTAGATGTCGGTAGCTATGGGGGTGTGGGAGAAATAGGGGTTGAAAGTGGTCGACCTGTAGCAATTTCATACTTCTGCCAAAGACAAAAGTGTCATGGTGTATCACTTTTCAGCGAAAACTATAGATCACAGATAACTGGTGTTTGTGTGTAGTAGTAGCACAGAGTCACCTTTCGATCACAACAGCGGCCGAATTTCAGAAACTGTGGTACTGTGGTAGATATGGTGGTTGTAAGTGGCCCACCAAGGATATTTTCGTAGTTCGACTGTCTCCACATATGTCACTTTTCTGCCACAACTACATAGCATAGAGCATTGGTGTTTGTGTTTGGTAGTAGAATCGTATCTCATGTAGTGCACTATGGTTGTTAGATGTCGGTAGCTATGGGGGTGTGGGAGAAATGGGCGTTGAAAGTGGTCGACCTCTGGCAATTTCATACTTCTGCCAAAAACAAGTGTCATGGTATATCACTTTTCAGCGAAAACTATCGATCACAGATCTCTGGCGTTTGTGTGTGGTAGTAACACATAGTCACCTTTCGATCACAACAGCGGCCGAATTTCTGAAACTGTGGTTGTGTGGAGATATGGTGGTTGTAAGTGGCCGACCAAGGATATTTTCGTATTTCGACGAAAGGCATGTGTCTCCGCAGATTTCACTTTTCTACCACAAATACATAGCATAGAGCATTGGTGTTTATGTGTGGTAGTAGAATCGTGTCTGTTGTCGTGCACTGTGGTTGTTAGATGTCTGTAGCTATGGGGGTGTGGAAGATATGGGGGATGAAAATGGTCGACCTGGTATATATTTAGAATTAGACGAGTGTGTGTGTCTGTATTTGTCATTGTTCGCCGTAGAACAGTTTCTTAATTCAAAGAATGTATTTTAAGTATTATTTTGAAGTTTCTAGCGCAAAGCACTGGTTTTTGTGTGGCTGAAAAAATTATGAAAAGAGTGGTTAAGTATCAAAACGCAACATATAAAGATGAAAAATGCCAATATGTAAAAGTGAAAATTTGCAATTTCGATTCGTATCTTTGGCTTTTATAAATAAAAGTTTACGTATAACTGTTTAAGGGGAAGCGTGGTGCGATGCATAAGTTGAAATTTATAAATAAGAGTGTCCGTATAGCAGAAAAAGTAAAAAATGACGTATGGAAATTTAAAAAAAAAATTCCATTGGTAATCTCGAATTCTATCTTGGATAGTATCTTTAATTTTTATAAATAAATGTGTTTGTATTACAGGAAAACTTAAAAATGAATCAAGACGTCTGCAATGAAAGAAATATATTAGTTGACTTTTATAAATAATGATGTGCATAATAAAGAAAAATTAAATAATGTCATAGTGTTAGCGTGAAAATTTAAAATACAACGATAAAAAATGAAAAGTGTAAAGGAGCATATTTGTTATCTCTGATCATATCTTTGACTTTTTCAAATTAAAGTGTACATATATCAGAAAAGTTGGGAAGTGAATAGTGAAGTGTGGAAAATAAATATATATCAGTTGACATTTATATTTTTTAATGTTTTAATAATAATAAAAATAATAAAAACATACCAAGCGAAGCGGGTTGTCCTCAGCTAGTTAACAAATAAAAATATTTGTCCGAGATGTAGTGGGCCCTACAAAAACGATTTCCATCTTAGAATCGATACAACGGATCGGAGACAATGCATTGCTTCCTTAGTAAACAAATACCCAATTTTTTAGATGGATGCCTCAGAACGATTTTCCCAACATTATTTTTCTTAGTCTAGGCCGAATTTCAACCTGACCACGACATCTATGACAAAACGAGACTGTTTAGGTTGATACGATCCCTATGCTGATAATTTTTGCGTCATTTTTACAATGCTGGCAAACATTACGCATATGCGCAGAGTCCTAGTCTATATTTCGGCATTTTTAACATACATGTGGCAATTTTTCCGAAGAAGGAGAGTGTAAAACGTGAAGAGGACATTTTGTGGAGGCAGATACTTCAAAATTCAAAAGGTCTAGTATCAGTTTCGGATTGGTGGAGAAAGAGGCAGACAACCCGCATTTCTATACACTTCAAGATCTACGCATGCAAAGCTGCGGGTAAATGCTAGTCTTATAATAAAAGATGCGAACGCAAGCCACCCATGAAAATATCGTCCTACGAAAAGTGCGGACAAGGACAAAGTAAACAGTACAACCTAACTGAAATGAAGCATTCCATTACGATCCGACAAAAGAATATAACAAAGACGTCGTAATCAGAAAAATGGATAACATCTGCCAATTTTACAACAGGAAAATAGTGGAGAAACACCAGGATTCTGTTGCATGGATGGAAAAATTCGATTACCACCACTGGAGGCACCTCCGCAATTATCTTTTTTGGACGAATGCACAATGGCACATAAAAAATCATGGACAGAAAATTACAAGACTTGAGAGGAAGGGAGGAGTTCTACTCAAACTCTCAAGAGATTTTCGATAAACACTTCCAGTTATCACCAAGTCAACACCTGCAGACGAGACCAATGCACGCTTAAAGAAATCTCCTCTCTGGCCAAAGAAACAAATACTGCGACTAACAAAAAATATGAGATTTGCACTCTAGAAGACGAAACAACGGCACATTTTGCTCAAAAACTTTTTCAAATAGGCGAAGGCACATATCCCATCACCAGACGATCAGCCTCATTGAACTAATCAGTGTTTTTTTGCGACATAGCCACTACTGAAAACGAACTCATCCACCAAATTTATCCAAACATTGTTCACAATTATACCAATCCGGAGTGTATATTTCAAAGGGCAATTTTGGCAACTAAAAATAATATTGGTTACGAAAGCTTCCGCGGTCATTGGATATATTACCTTGGTTCTCCGGGTGGAGCCGCGTCGATATATTTAAACCTAACGTTTCTGCCACCGTGCTGAATCCTCTGAAGAAGGCCACAGCACGATGGCAGAAACGTTAGGTTTAAATATATCGACGCGGCTGCACCCGCAGAACCAAGATAATACCTGAAAATAATATCGTTGACGATATCAACTTAAATATTCAAAGAAAATTCTCGATGAGCAGAGAACATCCAAATTGATCGACACGATGGGAAACGTTGAAAAATTTCCAAACTGTTTGCAAGTACCAGGAATGCCATTACACTGCCTCCGACTGAAAATTGGATCTCCGATCGTACTACTCACGAATCTGAACTCTTCAAAACTATGTAATGGAACAAGAATGATCGTTCAAACAGTTATCGAACAACATCGAAGCCGAATTTATCACTGCAAAAAACAAAGGACACACAGTATTTATCCCCATAATACTACTGATCTGCTATTACAATTTTAATTTCCAATCAAATTAGCCTATAGCTTTACAATTAACAAAGCGCAAGGACAAACTTTAAAAAATTGCGGCTTCAACCTTAAAGACTCCTGCTTCTCACGGTCAACCATACGTAGCTTGCTCTCGAGTAGAAAATTCGAAAAATTTATACATATGTACCCAGGATAACAAAATAAAAATGTTGTTTATAAACAAGTACTGCAAATATATAGGATATGTTTTACATAAAAAAATTTACCTCTTATATTTTAAAGTTTATCCTTTTATTCCAACTCCATATCAACTCCCTAAACGAAGCCGGGTACCCCAGCTAGTTCTATATATAAGTGTTTCGCAACAGCTTACTTTAGAAATATTGGTAAGAAAATTCCAGGAGCAGACTTACTTTCCGGAAGAAAACGCCTGCAAAGAAAAAGAAAAAAACAGTTTATTTATTTAGCATTCAGTGTATACTGTGTTAAAAATATATACAAGTTAGTACAATGAAAAAATAAATAAGACATAGGACACTTAATGATATGTAACAATCCTTTATTTATTGGAGAGGGCAATGAAGAGTTGTACAAGGGAAATCAGATACTCAAATTATATTTTTAATATCTGTATCTGTTTGGTTTAGGCCTAAAACAGACAGAGCGACATTCCGCCGCGCGGCGGTCGAGGCGGCAGCCGCCTCAACTGTTTCACACGAGGCGAAGCTCGCCGCCCTGACCGCCCACAGTGGGCCAGAATCTTGAAAACGTGGCCAAAAAGGAAAAAAAAAAAAGTTTTCTGGATGGGAATTTTCGACTATCAGGTTGGCTACAGTAATGTTGGAACTACTGAATACCGATTGTTTGGACAATCAATTGTTCATTTCCTCCTTATATTTCATGTCAAAGTCGGCACTTCATTGCTAGAGGTGCATGCAGCCGACCAGGCTACAAATAGTCTTGTCGTTAAAGATAAATATTTGTGTTTTGTGTAAGTGAAATGAATATTTTAAATATGGACGTGTTCCAGGCAGTATGTACTAATAAAATACGTTTATGTCATTATTAAATTCATTAATTACACATTTTTTTTTAATTAACTTAATACGGAAAATGCGCGAGAAAATTTTAAATGTCCTTAAAAAATAGAGATAAGTTACAAATTCCACGATATTCCGCTTCTTTGCACTGTGTCCGCAAGTAATATATTATACCTTAGTAAATTAACCTTCAAATCCACCTACTAGTACCAACTCCGGCTTTGAACCACGTTTTAAACGACGCTTGCAAAATGTTTGGTTATTTTTTTAAAATGAAATTATTAATATTAAGTTAAGTTTTCATTAATGATTATGAAAAAGTACATTTTTTTGAAACACAAATATTCTACATACTTTGTGGAGTTACTTTTTAACGCTTTCAAACACGTTTTAAGAAATAAGGATTAAATAAATTACTAATATTATGAACTGTCGGAGGATGCTCAAGACACAACCAATAAGTTGATAAACTAATATCGCATAAGTTTTTCTCGAAAGTTTTCCGGAGTTTAAGAGTATGTATAGACGTGTTCAGGAGATTGTTGGCAACCACAGACTTCCACATTTCATCTCTGCGCAAATCATCAAACAAACTGAAGAGTTTGTCGTCAGAAGCCGTTGCCCTCTTAGTTCCTGTGCCGGGAGATTATGAAGATTCCGATGTAGATGAGGAGGAAACAGTCTTTGAAGATGATGGCGATTCAGCTGAATATGCAGAATAAGAAGATATGAAGATAAAAAAGAAGAAGAAAATGACAACTTTTAATTATAGTCACAAACAATTTACTAACTTAATAACTGTAATTGAAATAAATTATTTTTTGTAATATTTTATACTATCTTCTATCCTCTATTTGGTACTTTTTTCGAGCTTTCCATTTTTTGAGCTTTTGTTTTTAACCATTAACTACAACACCCTCTAAATATTGACTTTAATATAAAAAAAAGAATTTTACCAATCCACCATTTTGTTTTTTAAATATTTGAAATCGTAATCTTCATCATGAATCTCGATAAATCGAAAAAAAAATACTTTTATATGAATCAAATGACTTATCAATATTTGTCCGCCATATTGGATCCGCCACTTTCTTTTTTCACTTTTTGATACCATATTCTTAATTACCAACTTCAATAACCTTTACGTACTAACTTTGGTACAAATTGAACAACTCTATCAACCTCGATAATTCCACAAAAATTACTTTTATATGAATAAAATGACATTTAGCAATATTTGTCCGCCATCTTGGATCCGCTATTTTCTTTTTTCACTTTTTGATATTATATTCTTAATCAGCAACTTCGATAACCTTTACATACTAACTTTGGTACAAATTGAACAACTTTTTATATTTTGGCCAGCTTTTTGCGATTCTGGCGCCCGCGCCGCGCGGCTTCCGCCTCCACTAGGGTTGCCAACATTTTTTCGGCTAATTATAGTACCGTTTAGAATAATCTATTAAAATATAGTACATTTCAAAAAAATACAGTATTTTATGGAAAGTGTAAGAAAAGGACAAAAAAATTTAGTTATTTATTTTATAAAAACTTTATTTTTTACATGTTGAGATTCAGACCTTTTTCCTTAGCTGCTATTAATAAGGATTCTGTGAACTTATTCGTCTATTGCAGCTAAATAAAAAACTTCGTTTTTTGGCAGACACGTTTCGATTTATTTAATCATCTTCGGTGCCCTAGAACAGTTTTATTTACATTCTTTGATCTTGTTTAAAATATGTTTATAATTCTAATCTGTTAACAAGTGCAATGAATGTTACATTCTACTTACAGTTTTTTGTTTCTTGTTTTTACATCGAAGTCGGGGGAAGTTCCATTTCAGTGCTTTTTCTATTGCTTTTTGTGTGTTCCGCACATACACTGTGGTGTGTTTATATTCGCACAAACTGTCTTCATTTTTAGAAACGCACTATTGTTCACGCACTTCTTGTCAGTTTAACCACTGTACGAGCATTTGTTGTTGTTTTCATTACTGCGTTCAGAGATGCTTATTATTTCCGGCAAACAAATCGATAATATACTTGCCGGAAGATGGCGGCAATGGATCTAGTCGCCGAAATATCGTGTGACAACGCACTCTTTACTCGGCTAGTCACCCGAGAGCAGTTTATACATCATACATATTATTTCTATGAGGTATTTTTTTGTCACAAGCCTGTATCTTCCTTCATACTTAACCGAAATCGATGAATAAGGTGCCATTTTAAAGCTTATGGTCTCCCCTTTGGTCACATCCTATTTTAAGCAAGAAAGTTTTCGGAATTCGACCCTTAAAGGGCAAAAATGTAATTTTTCTAAAATGCTGTTTTCTGTGTTACAAGTCATTTATCTCCCTGGATACTTATCTGAAATCGTGTAATGATGTATCAATTTAAAGATTAAGATCTTCACTTCAGTGACGTCATATATTAAGACAGAAATTTTTCGGAATTCGACCCTTAAACGGCAAAAGTATCAATATTTTTGCAATGCATTTTTGTGTCACGAGTGATTTATCTCTCTTAATATATAACCGATATAGACAAATGAGGTATCATATTAAAGAATAAGGTCTCCGCCGTGGAAACATTATATTTCAAGAAAGGAATTTTTCTTAATTCGACCCTTAAAGGGCAAAAATGTCAGTTGTTCAAAAATGCGTTTTTTGAATCTCGAGCCATTTATCTCCCTGGATATCTAACCAAAATCGATAAATAAAGTAGGATTATAAGGAGTATTGTCTCAGCTTTGTGACAACATATTTTAAGAAAGAATGTTTTTGAAATTCAACCCTTAAATGAAAAAAGTAAAAATTTTACCATAACAAATTTTTGTGTCACGAGTGATTTATCTCCCTTAATATTTAACCGATATAGATAAATGAGGTTTCATATAAAAGAATAAGGTCTCCGCCGTGGTAACATTACATTTTAAGAAAGGAATTTTTCGCAATTAGAACCTTAAAGGACAAAAATGTCAATATTTCTAAAATCAGTTTTTTGTATCTCGATCCATGTATCTCCCTGGATATCTAACCAAAATCGATAAATGAGGTAAGATTATGAGGAGTAATGTCTCAGCTTTGTGATATCATATTTTAAGAAAGAATGTTTTTGGAATTCAACCCTTTAAGGGGAAAAGTATAAATTTTTCTATAACGCATTTTTGTGTCACGAGCGATTTATCTCCCTTTAATATCTAACCGATATGGATAAAAGAGGTATCATATTAAAGAATAAGTTTTCCGCCGTGGTAACATTATATTTTATGAAAGGAATTTTTCGTAATTAGAACCTTAAAGGGCAAAAATGTCAATTTTTCTAAAATCAGTTTTTTGTATCTCGATCCATGTATCTCCCTGGATATCTAACCAAAATCGATAAATGAGGTAAGATTTTGAGGAGTAATGTCCTCAGATTTGTGACATCATATTTTAAGAAAGAATGTTTTTGGAATTCAGCCTTTAAAGGGAAAAATTATAAATTTTTCTATAACACATTTTTTTGTCATGAGCCATTTATCTCCCTTAATATCTAACCTATTTCGATAAAAGAGGTATCATATTAAATACTAAGGTCTCCACCGTGGTAACATTATATTTTAAGAAAGGAATTTTTCGGAATTCGACCCTTAAAAGGCTAAAATTTCAATTTTTATAAATTTCTGTTTTTTGTGTTTCGAGTCATTTATCTACCTGGATACCTATCTGAAATCGTTAAACGAAGTATCATTTTAAAGATCAAGATCTCCGCTTTGGTGACATCATATACTAAGACAGGAATTATTCGGAACTCGACCCTTAAAGGGCAAAAGTATCAATATTTCTGCAACGTGTTTTTGTGTCACAAGTCATTTATCTCCCTTCATATCTAACCGATATAAATAAATGAGGTATCAAATTAAAGATTAAGGGTCCGCCGTGGCAACATTATATTTTGAGAAAGGAATTTTTCGTAGTTCGACACTTAAAGGGCAAAAATGTTAATATTTCTCAAATGAGTTTTTTGAATCTAGAGCCGTTTATCTCCCTGGAAATCTAACCAAAATCGATAAATGAAGTAGGATTATAATGAGTAATGTCTCCGCTTTTTAGACATCATATTTTAAGAAAGAATGTTTTTGGAATTCAACCCTTAAAGGGGAAAAGTATAAATTTTTATATAATGCATTTTTGTGTCAGCAGCCATTTATCTTCCTTAATGTCTAACCGATATAGATAAAAGAGGTATCATATTAAATACTAAGGTCTCCGCCGTGGTAACATTATATTTTAAGAAAGGAATTTTTCGTAATTCGACCCTTAAAGGGCAAAAATGTCAATATTTCTAAATAGCGTTTTTTGTGCCTTGAGCCTTTTATCTCCCTGGATGTCTAACCGAAATCAAGTAAGACTAGGGGAACTAATGTCTCAGCTTTGGTGATATCATATTTTAAGGATGAAGTTTTTTGGCATTCATCCCATAAAAGGAAAAAGTATAAATGGTTCAACAACGCATTTTTGTGTCACGACCTATTTATCTCCCTTCATATATAACCGATATAGATAAAAGAGGTATCATATTAAATACTAAGGTCTCCATCGTGGTAACATTATATTTTAAGAAAGTAATTTTTCGTAATTTGTCCCTTAAATGCCAAAAAGTCAATTTTTCTAAATGCGTTTTTTGTGTCTAATCAAAAACTATAAATGAAGTAGGATTACGAGGAGTAATGAGTCAGCTTTGTGACATCATATTTTGAGTAAGAATGTTTTTGGGATTCAACCCTTAAAGGGAAAAAGTATAAACTTTTCTACAATGCATTTTTGTGTCACGAGCCATTTATCTCCATTAATATCTAACCGATATAGATAAATGACGTATCATATTAAAGACTAAGGTCTCCGCCGTGGTAACATTATATTTTAAGAAAAAGGTTTTTCGTAATTCGACCTTTAAAGGCCAAAAAGTCAATATTTCAAAAATGCGTTTTTTGTGTTTCGAGCCATTTATCTCCCTGGATATCTAACCAAAATCGATAAATGAAGTAGGAGTATGAAGTGTAATGACTCAGCTTTGGTGATATCATAATTCATCCCTTAATGGGAAAAGCATAAATGGTTCTACAACGCACTTTTGTGTCACGAGCCATATATCTCAATTAATATTTAACTGAAATAGATTAATGTGATATCATTCTAAAAATTAAGGTTTCCGCTGTGGTAAGATCACATTTTAAGAAATGAATTTTTCTTAATTGAACTCTTAAAGGGCATAAATATCAGTATTTCTAAAATGCGTTTTTTGTGTCTCAAGTCATTTATCTCCCTTGATAATTAAACAAAATTGATAATCTGAGGTCTTCGTAATGTCTTAGGTTCTGTTACACCACATTTTAAGAAAGAAATTTTTCAAAATTCTAACCTTAGAGGGAATATGTGTTAATATTTCTACAACGCATTTTTCTGTCACGAGCTATTTATTTCCCTTGATACCTAATCGAAATTAATAAATGAGGTATCGTTTTAAATATTAAATTATCCGCTTTGGTCACATCATGTTTTAAGAAAAAAACTTTCTCCAAATTCCACCCTTAAAGAGCAAAAATATCATCATTTCTAAAAGAAATTTTTGAATTCGACCCTTAAAGGGCAAAAGTATTAATATTTTTACAACGAGTTTTTGTGTCACGAACCATTTATCTTCCTTGATATCTAACCGATATAGATAAATGAGGATGTCATTTTAAAGATTAAGGTTTCCAATTAGGTAAAATCATAAATTAAGAAAGAATTTTTCGGAATTTTGTGCTTAAAGTAGTAGCGCGTATGAAAAAATTCAGAACCAAGTCCTTAGATTGCAGCAGCAGATATCACAGATATACCAATAAACTTTCTTTATTCAATAAGCAGCTTTTCGGATATTTTTTTCTGTTATGGAAACACTTTCGTTTTGCTATACAATTCCAATGTAAACATTTTATTCGGACAGCAATATCACATATTGATATGTTGCGTGCATTTTGTTCAGATTGGTTGTATTCTGTTAAGGTCAGTGAGTTTGTGATACATACGGTGTGTTTTCAATTTTCCTAACTGTTTCGTAATATGTTGTAAGTATTTTGATGCGTACCTATTACACCAAAAAAAAAATTGCTACCATAGTATGGTTCTACTTTTCTTTATATTACAGGCATTCAACCTCACTATTCATCGCATTTTATTCGCGAAATTTTCGCACGGGTCGTCTAGTCTCACTTTAAACAGAGAGGTCGATAAAAATCTCACATCAATTTTTTATTTTAGATTGCTTCCCTTTAAAGAGCAGAAGAGCTAAAAAAAAAAAAAAGGTATTCAAAATTATGAGGCCAATCTCACGTTGAGGGATTTGGGGGGGGGGGGGGCAGGGGGAAGTATCCCACCAGATCTTATATCATTTCACCAACGGGGAGCGAGGGGTTCAAATTTAAGAAAAAACACCTCACGTAATTAAGTGACGCCCCATTTAGTAACATCGTTCCCGATGATTATGGCACATATATCATAAATTTTCAAATTGTGTCTATCTGTGCGCGCATCTCGCATGAAGGCATTTCAACGAAACTTCACATAGTGATAGCTTATGCCATCAATTAACATTCAAGATACCCTTATCTACATCAGAAACTAGTTATCAATAATACAGGCGGTAAAACCGTAAATTTTCAAATCTTGTGTGTGACAGAGCAGGCGTAGGCACACGTGGGCACGCAAAATCTAATGAATGGATTTTAACTAAACGGTACTTAATGATAGTTAACATGTAGGATACGTACTAAAATCGTAAATTTGAGAATTTTTATGTGTTCATGTTATCCTGGAGTTTCCAGAGAGTTGTTCGACCGCAAGTGACAGTTTCCAAGACACGCATGCGGCTCTATCGTGGCTGCCCAAACCCAATAAGCCTACCGGGTAAAGGGGACCTTAGCTTTATATAGAATTCGGCCCTATATATGCGGCGACTGTAAGTTTAAAACGTAGATACTTTAACTGATCGACTTTACAATTCGATTAGAGTTTTTATTTCGTAATTAATAACAGAGATAATTTTCGACGCAACATTACAAAGATTTGGAATCGAAAAACTTTGAGCATGCCGAAAAAACTAGCTGATATCTGGCCATCTTGAAGGAATGGTATTTTACGCTGTAAGTACGGAATAAACGGAGACGAAAGATAATTGCAGCAAAATTGAAGAATTAGTAGCAGAATGGTGCAGCAAACTTGTTCGAAAATCTCAGGATTTGCTGCAAACTGTTAACTGATGAAATCACCGCTGCAGAAGATGCAGAATGGGTGCACGGAGACAAAATGAAGGTCATAAACTTTCCGCATGAGACAGAGCTTTGTCACTGTCTTAAACAGAAATTAATATTTTTATTTTTTTATTTTTTTTTTGTCGTCAGTCTTTCGACTGGTTTGATGCAATCCTCCATCCTTTCCTATCCTGTGCTAACCTCTTCATTTCTACATACCCCTTACAGCCCACGTCATCAATTATCTGTTTCATATATTCTAATCTCTGTCTTCCTCTACAGTTCTTACCTTCGACTGTTCCCTCCACTAACAAATTAACCAATCCAGCATGTCTCAAAATATGACCTACCAGCCTGTCTCTTCTTTCTGTAAGCTTCTTCCATAAACTTCTTTTCTCACCCATCATTTCCAAAACTCGTTCATTTCTTACTTTGTCTGTCCACATAATTTTCAGCATTCTTCTGTAACACCACATTTCAAATGCTTCAATTTTCTTTCTTTCCGGTATTCCTAAAGTCCACGTTTCGCTACCATAAAGAGCTGTGCTCCACACAAAGAGTTTCAAAAAGTTCTTTCTAATTCCTAGATCAATATTTGAAACTAAAAGATTTCTCTTTTTCATGAAAGCTCTTTTTGCTAGTGCTATTCTGCTTTTGACATCATTCTTGCTTCGGCCATCGGTTGTAATTTTACTTCCCAAGTAACAGAATTCGCTTACTTCTCCTATTGCATCCGATCCTATTTTTATATTTAATCTAGTATTGGTATCATTTCTGCTACATTTCATCACTTTTGTCTTGCTTTGATTTATATTCAGTCCAAAATCTTCCTTCAGTATTTCGTTCATGCCATTCAGTAACTTCTCAATATCTTCAGCCCTCTCTGCTAACAAGACAATGTCATCAGCAAAACGTAGCATACTGATTTTTTCTCCCAGAAAACTTATGCCACATGGAAATTTTTCTTTGACTTTCTTCATTGCTGCCTCTACATACAAGTTGAATATTAACGGGGATAGACTACAACCTTGTCTCACACCCTTTTAAACTGATGCATGTCTCTCGTGATTCTCTACTTTTATTACCGCCACTTGATTCTTATATAGTTTATAGAGTATTCTTCTATCTCGATACTTTAGACCTGACTTCTTTAAAATTTTGAACATCTTGTCCCACCTAACATTATCAAATGCTTTTTCTAAATCAACAAATGCCATAAAAGTATCTTTGTTTTTCTTGAGCCGCCCTTCAAGTATTAATCTTAAAGACAGAATTGCTTCCCTTGTACCGCGATTTTTCCTAAACCCAAACTGATCTTCACCTACTATCTCTTCTACTACCCTTTCCATCCTTCTGTATATTATTCTGGTCAGTAATTTTGAAGCATGTGATGTTAGACTAATGGTGCGATAATTCTCACATTTGTCGGCTTGTGCTTTCTTTGGAAGTGTGAACATGATATTTTTATTAAAATCAGTTGGAATTTCTCCTGTTTCATAACTTTTGGATATCAGCTTGAATAATCTTTCGAATCCTTCCTCTCCTAGGGATTTAAGAAGTTCTGCAGGGATTTCATCAATTCCAACTGCCTTATTTGCTTTTAAGTCATTCAGAGCTTTATTAAATTCTGTCCTCAAAACAGGATCCCCTAAGTCATCAATGTCAACATCATCTTCCTTTTCCATTACACTATTGTTCAAGTCGTCCCCATCATAAAGTTTCTCAATGTATTCTTTCCATCGGTTAGCTCTATCTTCTGAGCTTAAAAGAGGTTTCCCATCGGCAGCTTTAATGTGCATACCTCTTTTCTTCATTTCTCCAAAATTCTGTTTGATCTTTCTGTAGGCAACATCTACTTTACCTACGACCATTTCCTTTTCTACTTCTTCACACTTTTGTTGTAGCCATTTTTCTTTTGCTATTTTGCATTTCCTATTTATTTGATTTTTAAATTGCCTGTACTGCTCTCTTCCTGCTTCATCCTGAGCATTTTTGTACCTTCTCCTCTGATCCATCAGCTCCAAAATTTCTTCTGTGATCCAAGGTTTTCGGGCAGATTGTTCCCTAAAGCCTAATGTTTCTTTACCAGCTTTCATTATTTCGGTCTTTAATGCATTCCATTCGTCCTCGGTTGAGCTCCTTTCAGAGATACTTCTTAGACCCAAGTCTACTATTAATGCAAATTTTTGAACATTTAAAAACCCTGGAAAATTGGATGAATAATATAATGTTTTATTAATTACCTTTGTGTGTCTTCATTCTCTCTACTGGTCTTCCTTCATCTAAATATACCCCTTAAAAATTACGTCCTCAATTATCTGATTCATATATTCTAATCTTTGTCTTCTTCTATAACCTTACTTCAACTGTTCCTTCCATTAACAAATTAACCAGTTCCATATGTCTTAAAAGTTGATCCATCATTTTGTCTTTATTTACGTGAGAGACTTCAAAAAACTTCTTTTTCACCAATCATTTCAATTTCATTTAGTTCTTTGTCCCTCCACTTCATTTTCGGCATCCTACTACAGTACATTTCAAATGCTTATATTTTCTTTCTTTTCGATATTCCTCAAGTCTATGCTTCACAACGACAAAGTGCTATTCTCTAAAGTCTAAACATATAATTTAAAAAGGCTTCCAGAATCCGATATCAATATTTAAAACTAAAAGATTTCCGATACGTAATCATAGGTTTTCCCGGCGAATCTGCTGCTTGATTTCTCGGGCATGCAGCCGGATCAGTTGATCGTTGTTCAACGAATTTTCGATAGCGTATCGTGCTACCATCTTCACGTTACGTCTGCTGACTGAGGTGAGGAGTGCAGTCCGAGACGAGACTGTCGTGCTGCCATCCATCCATAATTAGTGCAGACAAGCAGCCTGCAGTGAATTCTTCAGCACCAGGATTTTATCCTGTGGCTATATCTGAATATGGGACTTGAAATTGGCTTTCTGTCTTTGCCATAATTTAAAATTTAATGAATTGGAATATACTAACTAGGGAATTTTGGGGGGGGAGGGGGGGGAAGGAGAGGATGGGACGAAGGGGAAAAATATCGCCCCCGCCAGTTTAGCAAGGTAGTTGCGTCTCATACTGCGTTGCCTGAAGAAGATGCCACGTTACGCCGTAGAAAATTCGTTGAACAACGAACTATTGATACGGCCGCATGTCCGAGAAATCTTCAAGTGAAAGATTTCCTTTTTTTTTCAAGAAACATCTTTTTTTAAGGCTGTTCTAACATCATTCCTGCTTCAGCCATCAGTTGTAATTTTACTGCCAAAATAAAAAATTCACTTATTTCTCTATTTTTATATTTAATCTACTGCTAACAGAACACTGTCACTTGCAGATCGCAGCATATTGATTGTTTCTCTTTGAACCTCGTGTTAGACGGAAAGCTATTGCTGGGGGCTAGCAACACTTTGCCTAAACTGTAAACAATTAAGTTCGTGACCTGTGTAGTCTTCAGGAAGATACCTTAATATTTATTAATGCGTTCGCCACGCTTTAGTTTTATACACCCCAAACGCGAAGGGTACACTTAACACACTTTTAGGATCACAAAATACTTGCATTCTTGATAAGTTCTCTTCTCTTACATTGCCGGTACCAGAATTTCAAATGAAGTATCGGACAACTGTTTCTTAGAAGATTGGCAGACTATGCACATTCACTCGAGAAGATAAACACTCACAAAGTCCCCCTAACTAAGCGAGATAAAGATTACGACATGTTACTATGTGCCGCGAACCGACGCGAAGTTAACAGTTTGAAATCTAGTGGAAGACTAGCCATTTCCAAGATAGCTGCAGGGACTTTTATCAACTTTTCAATTTCTGTAACGTCAGCAAAATATTTCGAAGATTAATATCACCCAATATACTTGATAGTTTAACTTCCAATTAATACATGGACTTCCTGATATCGAATTCTATCTATTTTGATTTAATACAACTTTCTAAAGGGTTTCTATCAGGTTAACCTTGAAGTCTCTTGCGTCATCAGCTTGCTGCTGCGATTTGCCGCACTTCCTCAACAATTAACGACAATCTATCTTCAAAATTTAATCATCTTACCGATGCTTAAACTTTTTACAGAAACCACTATATATTCGTAATCTCCACAATTTAGGCTGCCTGCTGATATAAATTTCTCGACGCTAAACCTTTTAGTTAAAAACTTTATTTTTTCTCTTTAATTAAAAGTGGTAATTAAATTTGTCCTAATTAGTTAATTTTACTCTCAAAATACGCTAGACAGTACTGAATATAGCTGGTGATAAAAGTCAGCTTTAACTTTATTCGATTCAAGTTATTTCAGATCTTAAATTCTAGCTTTCCCAATCGCGTGGGTCAAAACGTAAACAAATCAAATTATCTCTTAAATTAAATTCTTCCGGACATAATGAATACACTTACAAATGATTCTTATGGTGAGCTTTAGTCGTAAAAATGAATGGAAGAAAATCCGTTCAGGTTGAAAACTACCTTACGTGAAATTTCTATCTCCTACATAAGCAACTTCTAAGTTGAACTATAGAGTATGTTACAACAGGGGATGGTTAGTAGAAATGCTGTTGACGAGCTAATAGGTACCTAATACTCGCCACATTAAAAATTTTCTTTCTTGTTTCTCGATTGCTTCCTTTAGATACAAGTCGAATTAAATGGCGATAAATTACCCTATTGTTTCACCCTTTCTAATTTGTCTCTCATGATTCTTTAATTTATTATAGCACCTGATTCTTATACATGTTACATTCTTCTATGTCAACATTTTTGACCCAGACTTCTTAAAAAAATTTGATCACCTTGTACCACATGACATTGTCAAAAGTATTTCTAAGACAGCAAAGGTCATAAAAGTAATATTGTTTTCTTTATCCGCTCTTTCAGTATTAAAGTCACAATCGCATCTCTTGTACCTACACTGATGTATTCTTTCTATTCTTCTGAATATTAACCTAATCACTAATTCCGAAGAGTTTGATGTTAGTCTTATACTGCGATAATTTTCTCATTTATCAGCTTGTTTTCTAAGATATCAGCTTGCATAATCTTTCGATTCCTTCTTCTCCCAGAGATTTTACGAGTTCTACGAGAATCGAATTGATTCCTAACTGCCTTATTTGAATTAAAATCTTTCAAAGCTCAATCAAATTCCGTCTCTAAATCAAGATCTCCTAAAACATTAACATTGTTCTCATATTATCTCCATCCTACATTTTCTCTATCTATTCATTTCAACAATTAAACTCTTATCTTCTCAGCTTAAAAGAAGATCCCATCAGCACCTTTAGTGTTAATACACCTTTTCTTCGTTCCATCAAAATTCTGTCTGATCCTCTTATAAGTCGCATCTACTTTACCTACTTCACATTTTTCTTGTAGTCAATTTGTTTTTTTAGCTATCTTGCGTTTCCTGTTTAATTGATTTATAAAATATCTATACTTTCATCCTGCTTAATCTTCAGCTTTTTTGTGCCTCTCCTATGATCCATCCACTCTAAAACTACTACTGTGATCCAACGCTTTCAAGCAGCTTCTGTCCTAATGCCCAAGATCTCTACATTAGTTTTAACTAACCCCTCTTCAGCGCATTCCATACGTCTTTAACTGAATCCACAAACATTCTATGTAAATGTAACACTCAGAGAGATTCTTTCAGTTTAGTCACTGCACAGTTTAGTGTGACATACAGAGTTTATCATTATCGTTAACGGATAAACTCCATAAATGCAAGAATTTTTCTTGATTTGTCATGATATTAATCGCAACGCCAGAATTGTTAGTCATAAGCCCCAGTTTTTCCTTAATCCAAAATAATAATACTTCTACTTCTGTTATTCTTTTGCTTGTCAGTAATTTTTAGGTATGAGCCATCAAACTTATTGCACCACATTTGTCAAGTTATTCTGTCTTTGAAAGTTCGAATATGATACATTTATAAAAATCTGTTGGAATTCCTCTAGTTTCATAACTTCTACAAATCACCTTGATTTCTATCCCGATTCCTTCTTGAAGAGAGTTCAGAAATTCGCAGGTAATTTCATTAGTTCTAATTGGGTTATTCCATTTTAATTCTTTCAAAGCTCAGTCAAATTCTCTTATTTCATAAACGTCAACATCTTCCTATTTTCTTATTACACCAGAACCCAAGCATCCTCGTCACAATATATGTTGCTTGCTGTTTCACCATGCTTATATTAGTTTCGCAAGTTTGTTGTTTGTTGAAAATCTTGCAATCGATTTACTTGAAATTTTGCATATATTCTCGTTCACGGTGCCAACACAATATTTAATAATTTCTACTAATTAATTACGAGTCTGAATACCTCTATGGGCGGGAATTTTCAAGGCCTTTAACCCGACATTCAAATCAGGCACAGCTTTCTGTGTAATGTGAAGTAAACCAGAACGCTGGTTCGGATTCTGCGTTAAACTGTAATCCCTGTAGGATTCCGGCTTAGGTTTGGAACTGGCCGTCCCACCTCTGACATCAGGCTTAGTAGGCCTCTTTCGAGAGGATCCAACTAACCTTCGGGTTGAGACCCAAGCTTAGTTTAGCTTTTTAATTTAGCTACAAGTTATAGCGCTGTTGACTTGTTTTGGATATAAGAGCTGCTTGCATATTTAGTAAATATGATAAAAGGACTTACTAACTGCGTTGTGAATGTTGCAATTCCAGTTCAGATCCATGTTTACCGCTGAGCATGTTGTACGCCATCTTGTTCCATGCGTTCTTAGGATATTTCAGCGGCTCTAGTTATATAAGCCTTTAAAAAATAGAATTAATTTCTGAATTTGGAAGAGGTTTTGCTTGGAATGCGTTGATTCTTTTTTGTTTTGAATTTCATCCTGAACTTTGTATCTATCAGGTTGTGGTATCCGCTCTGTGACGATATTGCCGTATTTATGTTTGTCGCCGTGGAGCACTGGCAGGCTAGTAACGTGTGTTGGGGCAGAAGACTAAAGACTAACCTGTACCGGAAAGTGAAGGTTATAATGATCCAGTCATTGTAAGAATAGCGACAGCAACATTATCATTGCCGATTGAGTCTGCAATACGTCACTAGCTGATAAGGCAATGCTTCCCTATTTCTGGAAATGAGTACATATATTGAACTTTGTATTTAGTTAAAATTAGATATTTAAATATATATAATTATTTCTATGCTTTGAAACACAAGAATTTTAATTACTGCTCCATTCAGTTTCATGGCACGGTCTAGGATATACAATGTTTAAGGTGATTCCATGCGGCATAGGCCTATATACCAAGATCGTATCCAGGATCAGAACTGGGGGGAGGGACAAGATTTGAACTGGCGGGGGGGGGGGGGCAACTCGCATTGGTGTTTAGGAAGTGGGGTGAGGTGGAGGATTGAAGCATGACGATTTCTTACAAAATGAAATCCAAACCTATTGAGGAAACTATTTTTATTATTAACATAGTAGTCCAACCACTTAACATTAATCGTCTCGGATTCTCAGAAATTTTTTCACTAACATTGTTTGTCAATATCTCGCAGTATTCTTTCAAGAAATTTCGATACACACCCATTAGGCATAGTCCAGTCAATCTTTCCCCTCCCATAGTGCTCCTGAGCCAGTTCTTCACTCGTCAAAGCTTACTGGAGGCAACTTGATTTAGAGGACACACATACGAACATTACCTTTTATGTATATAAATGTAAAAACTAGAGTCATTGTAGACCAAATTTAAATAAATAAGAGTTGATTTGTTATTATTATTTTATTTTGAACGAGGCGAGATTGCAGGTTAACCTGTATTTGTGTCCAGAGACTTTTTTTTTATTATTGTTATTATTAACTAGCTGTTTCCCGCGACTTCGTAGCGTGGACTTAGAATTTCATTGCCAGAATTGGATATAGAAAGCTGTTAGTAACGTAAGATTTGTTCCAAACAACAGCGAGTCGGTATAACATGACAGGAAAGCCATCACTATATCATTCTACCGTCGAACCTGTCTCATGAAAAGAATCAATTTCCAACTTATTTAAAAACAGAAAAACAAACGAAGGTGCGGGGATGTGAGAGGGGGGAGGGGAGGGGTTTTAACTGAGGGAAGCTTTGTTTCAGCTTGGTCTTTTCTTCAGCATGAGCATCAGATTCCTGGGTTCTAATAACTAGCTGACCGTGCTCTTCTAGAGCTAACCCTTAGGTAACGTTTACGTCCGCAAGGCATGTCAAAAAAGGAGACAAAATAAACTGGTGCCAGAAACTTTCAGGCAGACATAAAGTAATAGTACAGTACAGTACAGAGCAAATCGACATATACACTAAATAATAAGTTTTGTCTCTAAACGAAATTTATTAAAAAAATCATACACTAACAGACGGCACGAGAAGCACGGACGGAGTGTGGTGGGTGAACGGTTAACGTTCTGCCCTCGCATTCGGGAGGACGCTGGTTCGTATCTCCGTCCGGGCATCCTGATTTGGGTTTTCCATAGTTTCCCAAAATCACTCCAGGCGAATGCCGGGATGCTTTCTTCAAAAAGGCCATGGCCGAATTCCTTACCGTTCCTTCTCCCCAGTCCCATCTCGCCTGTAATGACCTTAGCCGTCGATGAGGCGTAAAGCAATAAGTAAAAAAGAAAAAAAAGAGAAGCACGGCTTGAGCAACCGACCTAACATTGCGGACTAACACACGCATCCATCTGTCTGTCATCATTCGATAAGTTATCAAAATTTCGTGACTAAAACAGTTATTCATACAAAAAAGTCCTGCGTTCAGCCTACAGATACAAAGTATTTCCTTGTCAAATTCCATCAATATCGGTACAGCCGTTTAATCGTCAAAACGTACGAAAAGACAGACTTACTTCCGCATTTATAATATTATTATTGCAGATCACACACAGACTGACTGCGAGAGAAACAAAACCTCAGGGATCAATACAGCGTAAAAAAGTGTAAACCTACAGCATTGTTAGACCGACGATTTGCCATGCATTGCACGCCTAAATTTGTGGTATCAACAGTTTAACATGGAATCCGGACAACTGATCGTCCAGGCGTGGCTCATACGATCAAAAATCATTCTTAAAAATCTTTGCTTCCACCGAGATTTGAACCTGAGACCACGCTCTAACCAGCATCAAGCAAGCGCATTAACCATTGCGCTACCATTCTGCTATACCGGAAGGTACATCCTAAGCGTCTATCTGTCGCCGTTCAGAAATTTTTCAAAATTATATGACAGTATGTATTATTATTTTATACATAACGTATTGCCAAATAGCATCTCCCTGTCAAATCTCGATCGGATTAGCCGTTTAACCCAAGAAAAGTAACAAACAGACAGAGTTACTTTCGCATTTATAATATTAGTAGTCTATAGATATAGCGTGAGCTTCTAACAAACGGCTGCCTCAGAGAAGCTGAACATTTCTCTGCTCACGAGCTGGGTTATGCAAAATTTGAGATGCATGTTGATTACTGTATTCTCAAGAGAGGTAACCAACTAATTAGCCTAAAGTAAGTAATTAGAAACTCAGAATTTCACTCCAAAATTTGGTTTTGAATTGGTGTTTGGCTATGATGTAACACTGTTTATATCTATCTCCAACCTACTAACTTTTACGCGTGTTTGTGCTTCTCCTCCCATATTTTTTGCTGAAAATTTATTTTTCATTTCCATAGTCTATACCCTATTCTAACCCGATTAGACCGCATTATGCATTAATAAGAGCGGAACTACGTTGCTTCCGTTAGCGCCCTACTATTACCAGGCCTGTCCTCTCCCAGATTGGAAGCCACTTAACGTTTGGCCACAACCTGAAATATTGGTGACATGGGTTGGATACCTGAGGGAAGGAGCGGCTTTCGCCAAAGGATTTTTGATGGAAAGTAGGCAGGCAAATTCACGCTAGAAATGACAAAGCCAAGTCCAGTACATTAGAGTTTAATGAATTCAAATCATAAAGCAACAGCTTGAAATTGGATGTTAGGTTATGCTAGGTGCGGGAGAGAAAGTTACCGTTTCCTCAAGTCTGATCCGCTGGTCAACTACGGCAGCACAGCGATGCAAACTGCACAGCACTACGTAGCAACTTGATGGTACTGGCCCCTCCCTGTGGTCCCCGTGGTCCTTTATATTAGTCGACAACAGATAACCTCGTGCTACTCAGCTAAATCTTATTTGCCCATGAGCTGCAGCACTGCTCGACCAGTGTGGTAGTAAACAAAACCACTGGTGACACCAATTCTTGCTTACTCGATACTGACGGTAGCGCGCCTTCCTATACGGGCGATTTATCCCAACTGACGGTGCGCTGCAGCGCGTCCACCGGCTCGGCTGTCCACCATGTGTGGCCAATGCAGCTTCGGCAGTCCGCCGGCTACATCTAAATATCTTTTACCAAATACATTTTACTGTAATATTCAGTATATTACAGGCCCTTTCGTCGAATAAAAACTTCACTATCATCAGAAGTACTACTTTCGTTTCCAAAATTGATATGCTCCCATTTCATAAAGTGAACTTTTTTAGGTTGATGGCTGATTAATATGTCTAATCGCATCCGCTGAATAAATACAACTCAAATAGCTTCCTTCCGAATTTACGATCTTGGTAACTTGAAACATTTCGCGTCTCTTTAGTTCTTGGTTTTCCTCGTGTGTTCAATACATTTGCAAGGGGATCGCAAATTAAGGGTTACCTTGTTACGAGGGCAGATCGGAAAGTAACGCACAATAATTTTTTCCCAAAATGTTTAATATGTACCCCAACCAAACAAATCACAATTTAACTTACATCTTTGACCTACTTTCCTACATAGTCACCAATTTTCTAAACACATTTCTCCTATCGTGGTACCAGTTTCAATATGCCCTGTTCGTAGAAGTCCGTTTGTTGGGAGTGCAGCCATCTGCGAACTGCTGATTTCGTTTCCGCATCTGTTGCAAAATGTTGGCCGTCCAGGAATTTATTCATGGGACCAAACAGATGAAAGTCAGACGGTGCCAGGTCCGGATTGTATGGTGCATGTTGGAGCACCTCCCACCCAAAAGTGGCGAGTTTCTCACGAACAACAACATGGGGACGTGCATTGTCATGAAGAAATTTGACACCATTAGCATTAATGCTGCGGCGTTTGTCACGAAGGGCACGACGCAACTTAACCAACGTTTTCATGTAGGCTTCAGCATTCACAGTGGTTCCATGTCCAGCAAAGTCCACCAATAACACGCCAAACATGTCCCACAACGCTGTCACAAGCACTTTCTTAGCCGATTGAGTCACTTTGAATTTTTTTCGTACTAGGGAACCAGCATGTTTCCACTCCATAGAAGCCTGCTTGATTTCGGGCGTGTAGTGGTAAGCCCACAACTCATCACCAGTGACGATTCTTTTCAGAAAGTCATGCCCTTCTGCGGCGTAACGCGTAAAGTGATCCAAGCTTGTCATCATTCGCTGGCCCTTCTGGTAGTCTGTCAGGTTCTTAGGCACCCAGCGAGCAGCGGAATTTCAACGTATCATGAACAATGTCGTACACTGCACCATAGGAAATGTTTAACGTACGTCTGCGATAAGGTTCGCAGATGCACAAAACCTATCCTTCAAGATTGCTGCCTCAATGGCGCGGACATTCTGCGGAGTTGAAAAGGTAACCGGCCGCCCGGAGCGTAGCGAATCACTTAAGGTTCACCTCAACGGGCCCCAAAGCGCACCTCTAGGGGCCCTCAAGCGCAGTTTAGAGGGCCCCACGAGCCTTCACGGCAAACTGGCGACCTTTTTTTTACCTCTACCGTCGTCTAAGGGGCCCCTGAGAGGACAAGAGCCCCTCACTAAGGGCCCTCGCTGTGCTCAGGGGGGCCCCAACCACTGCTCAGGAGCCCCTAAAGAATAATTCAAGGGCCCTCATCCTCAGTTCAGGGGGCCCCTACCAGCACACAAAGCAAAAAAAAGGTCGCCCGTCTGGCCTAAGGGCCCAAAATAAATTTTTTGCACCGGGGCCCTTGTTGACCTAGCTACGCCACTGTTCACGAGGCCCTCTTGGAAGAATGCACACCACCTGGATACATTGCCACGGTCCAGACAACCGTCTCCATACACGCCACGCATGTCCCTGTGAATTTCAATCGGTGAATGCCCTTTGGCCTACAAATATCGAACTACACTTCGCTGCTCTTCACACGTGGACGAAATTCATGGGCGCCACGTTTGTTTCATAGTTCACGCGTCTCTCGCTAGAGCTGCACATGAAAACAAAATACCCTCTATAGCACAAACTTCAAAAGTAGTAGGGACTTGTCTTTCCTGGGAATAAACCGGGAAAACCCGTGACGTCACAAGATGGCCGCCCCCAGTTTGGGCGACCAAGATGGCCGCCCCCAGTTTGGGAGACCAAGATGGCCGCCGTTAGTTCCTCAACCGGCCGCTAGGGAGCAGCATCTCCCAAGGGCTTAATTTCTTTGCCGTTAGTTCATTTGGTGGCGGCTAGATGGCGCTGCACCGTTAGTTCACAGATCCGCTGGCAGATGGCAGCATCTCCCAAGGGCTTAATTTCTTTGCCGTTAGTTCATTTGGTGGCGGCTAGATGGCGTTCGGTGGCAGTATTTCCGGCGCGCTCTGCGAAATGTGTACACTGTTTCAACGACTGTTATCTCTGTTTACTAAGCGTGACGAAATATGTATTCCTAGCGTCCTGTTAAGCAAGCACTGAACATCTTGGCTACTATCGACACACAGTAAAATATTTTCTTCGGTACTTAAGCGTAAACCATTGCAATTTTACTAAAAACAAAAAAAGTCCACATTAAAACGACCTCGGCAGTGTTGGGGCTAGAGTGCCGAAGGTCGCCGGTTCGAGTCCGGCCGCGGTGTTTAAGTGTTTTGTGAAAAAGCCGTAAAGTTACGTAATTTCCACGCCTCGAAAAGCATAAATGTTTCCTTTTAACGGGAAAAAAAGCGTCATAAACTACAGATATAAATTCTATGTGTACCTGTTTTCATGAAATTATTTAGCGTTTTTTGCCTCTCATTCGGGAGGACGGAGGTTCCAGGCATCCATGGTTTCCCAAAATCACTCCAAGTGAATGCCGGGGATGCTACCTTCAAAAGGCCATGGCCGAATTCCTTCCCATCCTTTCCCGTCTCTAAAGACCTCGCTGTTAACATAAATTCCGTTCATCGAAGCAGGCAGACATTAAAAATTAATTCCACCGACGAAGAGACGGGAAACAAACTCACTTTTTCATTATGAACAATATAATATAACTCACGAGTGTCACCTACAGTCCGTGTATTTTAAAGGATGTATTAAATTAGGGGTATTTATATTTTTATTTATATTTCTCGTGTCCAGGACATAACAAGTTGAAAAAAACAAATAACATTAATTAATTAATATTAACTATAAACACAATTATATAGAATGTGACCAGAATTCCGCAATCTTGATGGCCTTCTCGTTTGCCCTGTAAAGGTCGTCGATATTGCAGGTTTCAGGGAGATTCCTGCATATCAGAAGATGTTGTGGGTTCTGAAGCTCACCACATTCACATAGATCGTTGTCATTAGTGTACCCCCATTTTTTAATATTATATTTACATCGGGACACTTCAGTTCTTAGTCTGTTTAGAGCCTTTCCATATAGCATATGGCTGATTACATCCCGCAGCCGGTGCCTCTTTGATGTTCCTCCACCAGGACAAATTTCAAAATTAGGGGTAATGAAATTGTGTGTCTGTGAATGTCATGTCCGTCCTGTTGGTGTGTCTAATTAGCTAGAATAAATTCATTCTCATGCAAATACTTAATAATAATGATGTGAGTAACTTCAGCACTCGGGAATTCGATCCAGAGGGGGTGTGCTAGGCGAAAAGAAAACATTAAGTTCTCGCCCGTGTAAATCTACTTATATGTCATTTTCTCATTGCCACAACTATTTACCCACCCATTAAGTGTTTCAGAATAAAAGCGTCATTTGCTTCTTCTTTTTTTTTTCAACTGGCTAGGCAAGTTTTGTATATTGGGTATCAGCAAATTTTTTTTACTTTTTATATATGTTAAGTATGAGTGATGCAAGAATCTACTAAAACTTTACTGGTTGTAATTATTCAAGATAATTTTTAAGGTCGCGTTGCCATGAAATATTGAAAAAAATTTAAGATACCATTAAATCAGGACACCCCCCGCCCCCCTTTAAATTAAATACTTAGGTCCCATCAGAGTAAATTTGAGGTTGAAAGAAAGACATAGGACAAATATCATATTTCAGAGAATCATTATAAATAAATCAATACTTGCAGCTTTTTAACGAAAAAGTGGTGTAGTACTCTCTTGCCTCATGACTGGCTGAAAAACAGAACTCTCCTTACATATCATCAGCCTGGCGAGATAGAGGGTGTGCAAAAGATGGCATGTTTTTTACCATACACCACCTGTGGAATCTAAGTACGCCAGTCCTATGTGAAAAAATCGAGTCACGCTAAGCACAGAACATGCCTGAGGCCATCGCCTGTGACCAAGGTGGAGATATAGAAGATTTACACACTCCCTTATAGAAGAAATCCAGTGCACTATTCCTAATTCTTTCACCAAGATCCACCTCTAGCCTCATCGCCAACATACCCACAACACTTCCCCAAACTTCATTCTGTTTTCCAATGATTCCCACTCCAATCCCTGATCAGTTACCTTTTTTTCGTGCATTAAAGTAAACCAAAAATTCGCAGAGTCTTCTGCTAATCAGTAGCCAGGTACCAAAATGTCCATTTAAGGTCGTTCTACTGCAGTTTTCCAGGAAAATTCTCCCCTTTTCCAGGAAATTATTTTTCAATAAATCAGGACCCAGGGGAGTTCTCCATTCGGTTTAAAATGTTCCCATCTAACGCCAACCTTCGGATTCAGGACCAAGTGTGACATTTGTTTATAATTGCATGCTTCATCCAACTAACCACGATAAAAGTGACATAATGCCCTTAGCTAACTTGGTCATCAAACAGACATCATAACCCACATTTTCATAGAAGACCCCCACACATCGACAAGTATCCATAGGTGCAGACACTAGTTCTATTGCGCCGAAGATAGTACCCACGCTTGAATTGTCGTAAATTGTTAGATCAAAGTGGGTGTTTGGATATTTTATCCACTCAGGCCTCATCATCTAAAGTCTAATGCCAGATTGTGGTAATTGCCAACTTAGGCTCCATACACCACTCAGAATTATTCCTCCAATATCCATTCTAACAGCATTATACACCACATACAGCCCCTGACACTCTTCCAATCTCCCAATGACATCCAGTCCAGTTCCTTTATTAAGGCACTTGTTGAATATTTTCCACTAATAAATCTAGCTGCCATATTTTGCACCATGCATTTGATGTACTAAAAATGTGGACTCCATACTACACTATTTACAAACAATGGTCTGATTGTGGGTTTGTATCCAAGTCCTTCGCTTCTCTGGTACATTCCCTCATCACCCTCTCTGTTAAATGATTTTTATGTAGTGAAAAACGTGAGAAACACAATTCGTATGCCAACACAACCGGCAGTAAACTGTAAAGAGTACAGTCAAATGGGAGATTGCCTAAGCCCTGAAGCAATGGTTAGAAGCACACGTTGATGGTGAGCATAATTCTATAACCATATAACCGAGCGTGGTGGTGTAACGGATAGCGTTCTGGCCTCGCATTCGGGAGGACGGCGGTTCGAATCCCCGTCCGGGCATCCAGATTTCGGTTTTCCATGGTTTCCCCAAATCACTCCAGGTGAATGCCGGGATGCTTCCTTCAAAAGGCCATGGCCGAATTCCTTCCCATTCCTTGCCCCCATCCTTTCCCGTCTCTAAAGACCACGTTGTTAAAAAGGGACGTTAAACTGTTACAAAAAAAAAAAATATAACCATATATTTTAGACTCAAATTAACAGAGGAAGTAGACACACGCACACACTTGTACATACATACAGCGAGGTCGACAGAACTAACAGCAAGCATCATGGAAACGATGAAGTGGGGGCAGAATTGTCGTTACCACTGATTAACTGGACAGAACTATCGTTACCAAAATCATCAGACAGACGAGGTATCACCATACTTACGCTTACATGCACAAAGAGAGACGCAGATACACATGTCCAAGACTACAGAGAGTTCAACACAACTACCGGTACCAATCATGGAAACAAAAAAGTGGTGTAGTACTCTCTTGCATCATGACTGGCTGAAAAACAGAAGTCTCCTTACATATCATCAGCCTGGCGAGATAGAAGGTGTGCAAAAGATGGCATGTTTTCACAATAAACCTAAGTGTTTATACCATAAATAGTGTTCATCACGCCCAGTTGATTACATTTACCATCAACACGTCTCTCCCACACCGCAACCATTTCTACCATTCAGTAAAAAAAGTGACGCAGGTACCATGAGTTGCAATAGACACTTGACCATCAGGTCGCACCCACAAATCCATACATCTCAATACACTAGCACAAACAAACATAAGTGGAGGGACAGCAAAATCATTCGTCCAGACAGACGTGTTTATAGAAAGTATCACCATATTTACGCATACAGACACAGAGAGAGACGCATATTTCCATGCCTTCAGCAAGCTAGACACAACAACCAGCCCAATCATGGCGACGAAAAAGTGGGGTAGAACCCCCATGACTCATAACTGACCAAAAAATCATCAGTAACATATGTTCCAGGTACCATACTCTTCACATCAGCATCATCTCATTTATCTCACACTATAGACCTCACTATCATCCAGTATCATGTGTGCTAGGTACAAAACTGTTTATATCAGCACCACCACGTGTATCCCACACCTAAGCCTTTTCTGCCATTCAGTAACATGTACCACGCGTAGCAGTAGACATCTGGTCATCAGACAGATATCATAACTCCCATATTCATACTAGGTCTCAACCAAAAATCTGTACGTCACCTCACACAAGCAAGGTATCACCACATTTACGAAAAAAACACACAGAGATAGAGACGCATACACACGTTCATTTCCAGGCCTACAGCGATCTCGACTCAACAACTAGCCCAATCATGGCAACGAAAAAGTGGAACAGAACACCCATGACTGGCCAAAAATCATAGAAAGACACACATACATACACACTAACATGTCAATGCATTCAAACAATTCCATTCATCACCACACATAACTGGAGGAAAAACTGAAGAGTTACAGGATGTGTGAAGTTTGAAATCACAGCCACATCTCTCCCACACCGCAACCCTTTCTGTCATTTAGTAACATGTGACCCAGGTACCATGAGTTACAATAGACACTTGTCTATCAGACAGATATCATAACCTCCATATTCATACTAGGTCTCACCCACAAACCCATACGTTTCCACACAAGCACAAACATATGGGAGGAACAGCAATTCATACGTCCAGATAAATGAGTTTAAGGAACGTATCACCATACTTACGCACACAGACACATATATCCATGCCTACAGCGAGCTCAACACAACAACGAGCCCAATCATGGAAAAGAAAAAGTGGGACAGAACCCCCATGGCTCAAGACTGACGAAAAAAAATCATCATTAACATGTGTTCCAAGTAACAAACTCCTCACATCAAAATCATATCATTTAACTCACACTACAGACCTCTCTGCCATTCAGTATCGTTGGTAATATGTACAAAGCTGTTCACCACCTCTATCCCACGCCACAAGCCTTTTCTGCTATTCAGTAATATTTGCCCCACGTACCACGAGTATCAGTAGTCACATGGTCATCAGACAAATATCATAACTCCCATACTCATACTAGACCTCACACACAAACATAACTGACCAAAAAACCATCAGACAGACGTTAGAGTGTGTGCAAAGGATGACATGTTTTTGCCATACACCTCAGTACTTATCACATTATCAATTAATTACATCAACACATAGGTAGCCAGTCATTGTGAAATCTCAAAGTCGAATATAATCCTATCGTGATAGACACACAGCCACATAGAAAGACACACACTCACATGTCCATGCATACACACAGATGACTAACACCCTAGGTCGAGACTGAATAGTTACAGGATGAGCGAAATATTTCATTTCTTTGAGCTGTTCACATGATCAGCACCACCTCTATCCCACGCCACAAGCCATTTCTGCTGTTCAGTAATATTTGTCCGACATACCACGAGTATCAGTAGGCACATGCTCATCAGTCAAATATCATAACTCCCACTCATACTAGGTCTCACACACTAATCTATACATCACCACACACAAGCACTCACAACAAACCATCAGACAGACGTTAGAGTGTGTGCAATGGATGACATGTTTTTGCCATACACCTCAGTATTTATCACATTATCAATTAATTACATCAACACACCCTAGGTAGCCAGTCATTGTGAAATCTCAAAGTCGAATAGAATCCTATCGTGATAGACACACAACCACATAGAAAAACACACATACACACACTCACATGTCCATGCATACACACAGTTACCATATATCAACACACACATACACGTAACTGGAGGAAAAGGACTGAAACACCCTAGGTCCAGACTGAATAGCTACAGGATGTGCGAAATGTTTCATTTCTTTGCCACAAACCTCGGTGCTCGTCAGTTAATAGAAGCTCATCAAAGACAAATTTTGGGTGAACCTGCCCAGGCGGGCGCGGCGGGAGGTGGCCACCCTTCCTCACAGCCACCTATGTGGCTGTGTGTCTATCACGATAGGATTATATTCGACTTTGAGATTTCACAATGACTGGCTACCTATGTGTTGATGTAATTAATTGATAATGTGATAAGTACTGAGGTGTATGGCAAAAACATGTCATCCTTTGCACACACTCTAACGTCTGTCTGATGGTTTTTTGGTCAGTTATGTTTGTGTGTGAGGTCTAGTATGAGTATGGGAGTTATGATATTTGTCTGATGACCATGTGACTACTGATACTCGTGGTACGTGGGGCAAATATTACTGAATAGCAGAAAAGGCTTGTGGCGTGGGATAGAGGTGGTGAACAGCTTTGTACATATTACCAACGATACTGAATGGCAGAGAGGTCTGTAGTGTGAGTTAAATGATATGATTTTGATGTGAGGAGTTTGTTACTTGGAACACATGTTAATGATGATTTTTTTTCGTCAGTCTTGAGCCATGGGGGTTCTGTCCCACTTTTTCTTTTCCATGATTGGGCTCGTTGTTGTGTTGAGCTCGCTGTAGGCATGGATATATGTGTCTGTGTGCGTAAGTATGGTGATACCTTCCTTAAACTCATTTATCTGGACGTATGAATTGCTGTTCCTCCCATATGTTTGTGCTTGTGTGGAACGTATGGGTTTGTGGGTGAGACCTAGTATGAATATGGAGGTTATGATATCTGTCTGATAGACAAGTGTCTATTGTAACTCATGGTACCTGGGTCACATGTTACTAAATGACAGAAAGGGTTGCGGTGTGGGAGAGATGTGGCTGTGATTTCAAACTTCACACATCCTGTAACTCTTCAGTTTTTCCTCCAGTTATGTGTGGTGATGAATGGAATTGTTTGAATGCATTGACATGTTAGTGTGTATGTATGTGTGTCTTTCTATGATTTTTGGCCAGTCATGGGTGTTCTGTTCCACTTTTTCGTTGCCATGATTGGGCTAGTTGTTGAGTCGAGATCGCTGTAGGCCTGGAAATGAACGTGTGTATGCGTCTCTATCTCTGTGTGTTTTTTTCGTAAATGTGGTGATACCTTGCTTGTGTGAGGTGACGTACAGATTTTTGGTTGAGACCTAGTATGAATATGGGAGTTATGATATCTGTCTGATGACCAGATGTCTACTGCTACGCGTGGTACATGTTACTGAATGGCAGAAAAGGCTTAGGTGTGGGATACACGTGGTGGTGCTGATATAAACAGTTTTGTACCTAGCACACATGATACTGGATGATAGTGAGGTCTATAGTGTGAGATAAATGAGATGATGCTGATGTGAAGAGTATGGTACCTGGAACATATGTTACTGATGATTTTTTGGTCAGTTATGAGTCATGGGGGTTCTACCCCACTTTTTCGTCGCCATGATTGGGCTGGTTGTTGTGTCTAGCTTGCTGAAGGCATGGAAATATGCGTCTCTCTCTGTGTCTGTATGCGTAAATATGGTGATACTTTCTATAAACACGTCTGTCTGGACGAATGATTTTGCTGTCCCTCCACTTATGTTTGTTTGTGCTAGTGTATTGAGATGTATGGATTTGTGGGTGCGACCTGATGGTCAAGTGTCTATTGCAACTCATGGTACCTGCGTCACTTTTTTTACTGAATGGTAGAAATGGTTGCGGTGTGGGAGAGACGTGTTGATGGTAAATGTAATCAACTGGGCGTGATGAACACTATTTATGGTATAAACACTTAGGTTTATTGTGAAAACATGCCATCTTTTGCACACCTTCTATCTCGCCAGGCTGATGATATGTAAGGAGACTTCTGTTTTTCAGCCAGTCATGATGCAAGAGAGTACTACACCACTTTTTTGTTTCCATGATTGGTACCGGTAGTTGTGTTGAACTCTCTGTAGTCTTGGACATGTGTATCTGCGTCTCTCTTTGTGCATGTAAGCGTAAGTATGGTGATACCTCGTCTGTCTGATGATTTTGGTAACGATAGTTCTGTCCAGTTAATCAGTGGTAACGACAATTCTGCCCCCACTTCATCGTTTCCATGATGCTTGCTGTTAGTTCTGTCGACCTCGCTGTATGTATGTACAAGTGTGTGCGTGTGTCTACTTCCTCTGTTAATTTGAGTCTAAAATATATGGTTATATTTTTTTTTTTGTAACAGTTTAACGTCCCTTTTTAACAACGTGGTCTTTAGAGACGGGAAAGGATGGGGGCAAGGAATGGGAAGGAATTCGGCCATGGCCTTTTGAAGGAAGCATCCCGGCATTCACCTGGAGTGATTTGGGGAAACCATGGAAAACCGAAATCTGGATGCCCGGACGGGGATTCGAACCGCCGTCCTCCCGAATGCGAGGCCAGAACGCTATCCGTTACACCACCACGCTCGGTTATATGGTTATAGAATTATGCTCACCATCAACGTGTGCTTCTAACCATTGCTTCAGGGCTTAGGCAATCTCCCATTTGACTGTACTCTTTACAGTTTACTGCCGGTTGTGTTGGCATACGAATTGTGTTTCTCACGTTTTTCACTACATAAAAATCATTTAACAGAGAGGGTGATGAGGGAATGTACCAGAGAAGCGAAGGACTTGGATACAAACCCACAATCAGACCATTGTTTGTAAATAGTGTAGTATGGAGTCCACATTTTTAGTACATCAAATGCAAGGTGCAAAATATGGCAGCTAGATTTATTAGTGGAAAATATTCAACAAGTGCCTTAATAAAGGAACTGGACTGGATGTCATTGGGAGATTGGAAGAGTGTCAGGGGCTGTATGTGGTGTATAATGCTGTTAGAATGGATATTGGAGGAATAATTCTGAGTGGTGTATGGAGCCTAAGTTGGCAATGACCACAATCTGGCATTAGACTTTAGATGATGAGGCCTGAGTGGATAAAATATCCAAACACCCACTTTGATCTAACAATTTACGACAATTCAAGCGTGGGTACTATCTTCGGCGCAATAGAACTAGTGTCTGCACCTATGGATACTTGTCGATGTGTGGGGGTCTTCTATGAAAATGTGGGTTATGATGTCTGTTTGATGACCAAGTTAGCTAAGGGCATTATGTCACTTTTATCGTGGTTAGTTGGATGAAGCATGCAATTATAAACAAATGTCACACTTGGTCCTGAATCCGAAGGTTGGCGTTAGATGGGAACATTTTAAACCGAATGGAGAACTCCCCTGGGTCCTGATTTATTGAAAAATAATTTCCTGGAAAAGGGGAGAATTTTCCTGGAAAACTGCAGTAGAACGACCTTAAATGGACATTTTGGTACCTGGCTACTGATTAGCAGAAGACTCTGCGAATTTTTGGTTTACTTTAACGCACGAAAAAAAGGTAACTGATCAGGGATTGGAGTGGGAATCATTGGAAAACAGAATGAAGTTTGGGGAAGTGTTGTGGGTATGTTGGCGATGAGGCTAGAGGTGGATCTTGGTGAAAGAATTAGGAATAGTGCACTGGATTTCTTCTATAAGGGAGTGTGTAAATCTTCTATATCTCCACCTTGGTCACAGGCGATGGTCTCAGGCATGTTCTGTGCTTAGCGTGACTCGATTTTTTATCACATAGGACTGGCGTACTTAGATTCCACAGGTGGTGTATGGTAAAAACATGCCATCTTTTGCACACCCTCTATCTCGCCAGGCTGATGATATGTAAGGAGAGTTCTGTTTTCAGCCAGTCATGAGGCAAGAGAGTACTACACCACTTTTTCGTTAAAAAGCTGCAAGTATTGATTTATTTATAATGATTCTCTGAAATTATGATATTTGTCTATGTCTTTCTTTCAACCTCAAATTTACTCTGATGGGACCTAAGTATTTAATTAAAGGGGGGCGGGGGTGTCCTGATTTAATGGTATCTTAAATTTTTTTCAATATTTCATGGCAACGCGACTTAAAAATTATCTTGAATAATTACAACCAGTAAAGTTTTAGTAGATCTTGCATCACTCATACTTAACATATATAAAAAGTATAAAAAAATTTGCTGATACCCAATATACAAAACTTGCCTAGCCAGTTGAAAAAAAAGAAGAAGCAAATGACGCTTTTATTCTGAAAC